>CAOLHI010001668.1:0-343473 GCA_948474755.1 Ctenosaura bakeri
ACAGGGGCCCACCTGCATGAGTGGAGGTGCTCATCTTTGCATCAGAGCCAAAAGGTATTTGAATGTTTCCCAGAACAACACTATACACAAAAGCCAAAATTTAGAACAGGTGGTAGGGCTGCTTCAGTGGTCTGGTCTTGAAATGCACTGAAAACAACTAATATACTAAGCTTACTAAAGGCAGCTCTTGATGCTGGTCAGCATAGATACTTTGTGAAAATTAATTCCATTTCACCTTAGAATTTTATGAACCCATCTTCCTCAAACTGACGGTTAGAATGAACTAGTCTCAAAATATACTATGCACCCTTCCCTTTTCACTACTTAACATATTTTCCAGTCTCATAAAGAAGGGTAAAGCATAGTAATGAAAGCTCTCCCAGATTTTAGTCTCTGCATATGGAGAAACTCACTGTGAAAAATATCTGGGAAAAGCAAATATTTCAATTGTGGTATGTTTTCTCTTTTTCTCTCTGAAAACAGCTATCTGTACTAATTTGAACTGGAAAATACTACAGTGATTTTTTCACCAAGTAGAAAGAATCAAACTATAACATAACGAGTGGCTCACAGGAAACAAAAAGCTCCTTGTTCATCACAGATGCCTTCAGTCTTTGCATAAACACGCACAACAAAATAAAGAGCAAGAAAAACAGCATGCTCCAGATGACAGAAAATCTCTAGATTCTCTTAACTCTTGCAACATCATTTTTATTGGTGGGAAAGATCAGAGGAGGCATGCCAAAATTTTAAGCAATAACTCCATAACCCTTTTAAAGTAGTCTTTCCATCTATCATTCCATCTATCTACCATTCTTCCTTCCTCACTTTTTTTCAGAGGGTAACATCATTCCAAGCTTCACTTTATGTAAAGCTTTGATTTGTATTAGCAAGCATATCCTGATACTTGCAGCTGAATCTGAAAAGCACAGAACTCTGGGGGGAGAAGGGGGGTATCACAGAAGAACACATGCAGAAAATAAAACAAATTGTGGGACTCTAGCATTTATTTCATCTCCAGGATCAGTGAGTCTTGTTATATTGTACTCACCTTATTTTCATCATTCTCCATATCCTGGATCAGATTGTCCAGTTCCTATATTCCAAAAAGAAAAAGCACACTTGAAAGAGCAATGTGACAGAATTTGTGAAGCACTTTACTGTTAAACATTACTTGTTTCAGTTCCAGTTTGGACATGATAGAAGAGGTCAATAATCCAAGTCACTTTTGCATGGATGAAGTTCAGATACTGCAACATGAATGTACAGACAAGGTAGTTGGGGAAGGCAATATGGTTGTTCAAAACTTTGTATGCTGATACCAGCTTACCAGTGTGGCTGGCAACTAGTGAAAGACAGAAACATGATAAATTCCTGGATGACACGGGAAGGAGTCTTAGACATCTTGAAAGAAGAGACCACATAAGACACTCCATAAGTCTTAGGATTAAATTAGTCATCTAATTATCAGAAATTACTCCATGAGTAATTGTTCGCCATCAGTTACCCAAACAAGACTGTATGAGAGAGCGAGCATGTAGTGGTTTGAGTGCTGGATCAGGACTCTGGGAAACCAGGGTTCACACCCCTGCTCAGACATGGAAACGCAGTGGGTGATCTTGGGTAAGCCACACTCTCTCAGCCTTAGAGGAAAGTAAAGGCAGCCTCCCTCTGAACAAATCTTGCCAAGGAAAGCCTGTGATAGGTTCATCTGAGGGTGCTATAAGTTAGACATGAAGGGACACAACAACAACATATAGACCTGGATTCTTTCTATGTCTTTTTTTCATCATGTTATAAATAAATGCAGTTGTTTTCCATGACTGCTTATTATCTATGTTATGAATTAATAGAATTTTATTCAGGGCTACAATTCTGTGGTTATTGACATTGTTCATGTGTGATCTTCATGGGCTGCTGGAATTTAAAGTTTTACACTTGTTTGAAGTATTATATACTGTTACTGTCATTTGAGGTTGTTCGATTATTTATTGTGGTCTTGTTTGGTACTAATTATCAGAAAATAAGAAGAGCCTATTGGATCAAATCAAATAGTGCAGCACACATACACGCTCACAATCACTCTTGTCTGACTCTTCAGAGACGTAAATAGTTTACATCTCTTCTACATCGTCACAGAAGACTTCCTCACATTCTGAAAATGCAACTCACAACTGGGCCACTGTGGGTACCCCACTGTAAACCAGTTATCCTTTGGTCACAAAGTCAACACTAGCAAAATAAAAATAATTCAGCCTGAAAGATTTTGATCTATTTCTTATTAGTGTGATTTGCAAAGAGAAAATAAATGACACTATGCCCTTTCCTCCCTGGGTAGACTATAATTACCTCAGCAGGGACAGAATTAAAATCATCTAGACAGTTTAGGATGACATTGTCCCCATCATTTTTATTTGCAGCACCAGATTCCTTGATGCATTTGAGGAGCTGTCTGATCTCACTGTAATTCTGCTGTTTCACCAGCTGTTTGGCCACTTTATTGTACACAGCAGCAGCCTCCAGCTGGAAGTCCTAGGGCAGAAGAACCAGTATTATTTCAAAATCATGTAATTCCCCTTACAACATGAACTGAGCTTTACTGACAGAGGAAAGATATGGATTTGTGGAAGATAAGCTGCCAAAGAGCAGGGGTGCACAACCTTTTTGACCACAAGGAGGTCAGGCTCTGAGTCAGGGATTGTTGCACATACACACTCCCTCATTGTTGCTGTGTACTTCTGTCTCCCAGCAATCTCTACTAAGGTCATGTTCAGCCATTCCTATTACCAGTAGGAGTAATCCCAACAAAACAAGAAGCCAAAGGACAGCATTCCTCCCCCTGCCATAGCCAGCTGACAAGTTTTAAGGACCACACAGAAATCTGCCAAGATCTGCACATGGTTACAGGTTGTACACACTTAACACAGAGCATACTCCTGGTTCTCATATTCCACACAGAAGCAGAGCCACCCAGCAAGGGATCCTGTGAGACCAAACCCTGATGTCTTTTACAAAATGTTTGGCTGTGCAATAGTACAGAATCCTTTTTGTAATGGCCCCTAATCTATTAACTTCCTTACTTTGTTCTAGTCTTCTTAATTTGACTTAGTACTTTAACTAGTTGTCTTTAAGACTGCAACATTTTAAATCACTTAAACAACTATAATTCATGCAGTTAAATCTGTTAACAAAAGTTCCATGAATATCCAACCAGAATCAGCATGTAGCACGTAATCATGGATATTTCATCCACAGCGTAAACTATTGAACTACTTTGCACAGCCTAGAGCATCACAGTTACAATAGTGTTAATTCTCAGTAAACATGCTTATGGTCAGATCTTTCACATATGCCAAATACCTACTTCAGTTTTAACAATTAACTTGAATGTAGCAAACAAGCTTACACTGCAAGCTCCCTGGTCCATGTAGTTTAGCATTGCTTGCGCTGACTGAGGGCACCTCTCTATAAATTCAGACAGAGGTCTTTCCTATCCTCCCTGAGAAATGCCTAGAGCCAAATTATTTGCATGCAAAACGTGCTTTCTCATTATTTGCATGTAAAACGTGCTTTCTATCACTGAGCTATGACTCTTTTAGCTCATTTTTAAAAGACTACAAAAACGCATAAAGGATATAAGCATTAATAGTACTATTAGCCATGGTGGTGATCCATCACACAGTTATCTCAGCAAACCTTGGCTAGAGAAGCACCAAGCCTAAGCTTACATTAATGTGTGTTCTCTATATTTCTATGTCGGGGAGAGAGTATTTGGCAGGACAGACTTGCTTAAACTGAACAAGTTATAATCCCAAGAAAGTCTACTTTGGAGGGAGTGTTTTTAAACTCAGTGGACTCAGTGGGACTCACTTCAGACTAAAGAGTAAATCCTTCAGCTTGAACATGAAAAAGGAACTCTAGCCATTAATTAATTAATAATTTAATTTATTTATTTGTATCCTGCCTCTCCATATGGATTGAGGCGGCGAACAACTTACAAATAGCATGTATTTCGAAACATTTCTATACATGCCCCCAACAAGCTGGGTACTCATTTTACGGACCTGTGAAAGGATGGAAGGCTGAGTCAACCTTGGAGCCCGGCAGGATCGAACTCACAACCTTGTGGTTTGTGGTTTGCAGTACTGGCATTTAACCACTGCGCCACCAGGGTTAAAAACAAAAATCTAAAGGTGCAGGAACCTTTGTGCAGCAGTCATGAAGTACTGCCTCCAGTAGGCCATATACACCAGAGCAAGCCAAACCAAACAGTAAAACAAAGTCTTCAGCTAAAAATTTATAGACTGATATTTTAGATTGAATTTGCCCCTGCTTTTTTTTTTCCTGGTGTCTCCTCTCACTTTGTTACCAATATTGACAAATACATGTTTACAAATCATTAATCTTCTCTCTGTGGCAAATTCAGATCTTAAAAGAAAAGAAAAGAAAAAAGCCCATTCAGGAATGCAGAACCTTCAAATGTCATGGTAGATTTTCAGTGAAAGACAAATGCTTTTGCCTTAAAAATACTAATGTTAATCTTCTCTCAATAATAAAAGGCAGGGTGAAAACAAATACATATCATGATCAAGTACAGAAGCTTAATTCAAGTTTTCATAGATACCCAAAATATCCATGATAATAGGCTAAAAGAGTGCAATGGTTTTCAAGTGCTTTGCTGATGTTTACAAGGGACCAGTGTCACCCATTGCAGCTTCTTAACTGCACCATACCTGTAGAACTCTGAATGCAATCCCAAAGCCTTCTTCGATGTTTTTGCCTTCCAAAATGACCTGAGGAAAAATTGCAGCAGCACAAAAATGAACAGTGGTAGTGAAGTAGTGTGCAGTCAGCCCCAATTACTGTTGTCAACTGAACAATGCAAGCAAGTTTCCTGCTAAGTCTAAGGGCAGTTTCAGGTTTTGGAACAGTGATCATCAGCTGGAGACAGGACTGGCTATTTAATCAATCCCTGCCATTCACCTTCGCAACAATCCTTTACCGCTCTGTGTACCACAATCTTTAAAATATACTGAACTTTCTCATCTTAAGTCTTCATGCTAAAACAGTAGCTGCATGTGAACAGTTTATGCAACAGAGTTTGGTTAATTTACTGTCTTCTTTTCCTGTATCTTTCAACAGATGATATACAGCTTTCTTGCAACTGCAATGGCATGTTTTTGTTGTTTGTTTTTACAGTTCATTTTTCTACTGTTTGTAATTTGCAACTTTAATAAAAACTATTTCTTAAAAAAAGAAAAGAATTATGCATCAGAGTCTCCCTCTTTTTTATACTCCCCTAGTGCACTCACATTGGGGGAAGGGGGTGGGGAAAAGACTATCTAGAAAACATTCATCTGAACACAGTGTTGTTAAAGTGACCTCCAAGCGTGGGCATCCACAAATGACCCTCCATAATCCTTAGAAAGAGATATCTGCACAGAGCTCAGATTACTTCTAAGCACAAAAGGCTTGTAAGGGGGTGGGAATGGGAAAGAGGAAGATATCTAATCCTTATTTCTTAGGCACTTTCTTCCTCCTAGAAAATCACTCACTCATGTTCTGAGGGGTTTACTTTCTATCTAGAATGTATGTTTATGATTGCAGCCATAGGTTTCTACTGTTACGGTTGGTTCAAGAACTGATTCAGACAGTAGATGTAATACCTTAAAAAAAGCAACTTGCCCTTCCCTATCACATAGGTTTCAATTCCATGTTCTTCTCATCTTTCTTCACTTGCATTGCCAATCAGAGTGATGAAAAGGAAATGTGATGAGTCAAAACAATTACAGTTAGTAAAAAACAAAAATAAAAACATGTTTTCATTGTAGTCTACACCAAATCCTATTCATTTTATATTTAAAACTATGCCATGACTTTAAGTTGAGTCCAGTACCTTGCAAGCAACTTCCATCTTCATTTGATTGTTCCCAAAGAGTGTGGGTACAGTATAGACAGTTGTAGATGATGTCCCCTGTTTCTCACACCGATGAAGGAATTTTGTTACTTCCATTTGAAGCTCAACTGTATTGATGTGCCTAATCAGGGGGAAAAATAAGTTTCATTGATCATAGAAAAAACAGATTGTACGGACATCTCTAAAGCAGTGCTTTAGCGGTGCATTCTTGTATGACAGCAAGTTGGACTAATGGCCCTTAATTATTATGTTATATTATATATTAAAATTTATATAATTATATTATTCTATTATGACTACAATGCTCTCACTGTGCAGAATTATTTGACTATGACAATGATTTCATATGGGAGGCAATAAAAGCCAAGGAATACTGATTGTTTAGCTTATTTTCCAGAGGTAATAAACATGGCCTTTTTCGGACATGCTAGCAGAGACATTCTGGCAGTTGGAATCCAGAAAGTTAATGCTACTAAAGCATGTATTTGTTCTTACACAAGTATTTGTCTATTTCTATTCTCCTTTTACCAGAATAAAGATCTTTTACCAAATTGTGGGCGGAAAGAAACAATAACAGTTTTAAAAAGTGCTCAAACCAACTTCAAATATGGAAACCATCTATGCATTCAACAAGGTACAGAGTTTGGAAGCTTATTTTAATATATTAATATTATTCATATTAATATATTGCAATATTAACAATTAATACATTAGAACATGTTCTATTATTAGTGTATTCTAATACATACAGAGAAATATAGGTAAAGATCCTGCATCAGAGACCAAGACCATTTCCGCACTACTCTGTTACAGTGCTATTATTTCACTATCAACATCCTGGGAAATTCTGGAGTTTGTAGTTTACTGAGGCCCAAGTGCTAAACTGCAAACCCCAGGATTCCATAGGATGTTGAAAGTGGAATAATAGCACTATAAAAGCATAATGCAGAAATGCCCAAGATCTGTAACTTTCTTCCATCAAATCTACATCCCTGACAGGACACAACCCATTCTAGCAATGACACCTATTGAGGTCCTTTGTATAGTACCCTACTGTTCCTGTTGCACAGTGAGTCCCACAATGTTCTGGTGCTCATTGCACCACAAGTCCCATAGCTCTCTGATGGAATCCACGGCACAAAAGCCGCACTGTTGGCTGCATTTGCACAGAAGGCCTGGAAATGTAGCTTTGTCTCTGCTCCCTTCCTGAGCATTACACATCACAATTCATTTTTTACGTGATCATGTATCAGTTTACAATGACACAAATGTGTAGCAGGATGCCAACCATAGTGTTAATGTGAAAACTGGATATTTAAAAAAAATGTTTCCCAAGCACTAGAGTTAACCTTATCTCAACTATTAACTTCAACTTCAGTGAATTTTAGAGTAAAAGTCCTAATGTAACTACCTCAGTTCTGAAGTATATTTTATCACATTATCTGGAGACAATTAAGCCAGTGTGGTGAATGATAGTAAAATCATTGTCAAACATCATTTTGCTTTTACCTTGACACATCAGGAGCAGGCATTTTCTTACGGAAACTGCATGCAGATTTTTTTCTTCCCGAACTCCGTGAAACTTCCTGTAGGTAAACTTTGAGGTGGTCCTTCACCTTCAAGAGCCACTTCTGCCTTTCTCCCAACTCAGTGTAAGATTTTGCCTTGTGCGTGAAAAATCTAATACACGTCATAGCAGCACGAACTTGATCCTGGGGGTGGAGAGGAGAAATTTTTAAACACAACTAAGGTTTAAAATGAAAGCATCTGGTGAACCTGATTATCACATTTGCCAGAAAAATGTCTCTGTACAGACAGGCTACAGCTACATTACATACTAAGCTAGGAAAGCAAAGCATGGGAACTCTCCAACATGCCACTCTCCAGTCCATCTCCCCACCTTCGCTTTTTCCTCACCCATTCCAAGTCACATTTTGAGTTCACTATCTTGGGGCTCACTTCTCCATCTCCACATCCTCACCTTATCCTACTCATCTCTGAATCCCTTTCCACCTTTGCCCCACTGTGGTGCACTTCTCTGGCTTTCCAATCTCAGTGTGTCCTCCCTAACTCCCACAGTTTCCTAGTTCACCCCCAGGTTGCTCACCTCTCCCTTTTTGTACCCTGAGACCTTCATCTCCCACCCAAATCCGCCACCCCTCTACCTTCTGACTGAGCCCTCTTACTCCAGTCAAAATTTGAAAGGATCTGTCTTTTTCTTTGATTTTGAAATCTGTAGATGTAGCAATTAATCTTTTGAGTTTTTCTAATTTTTTTTTTAAATTTAAGAACATAAAACTGTTGCTTTCAGGACAAAAAAAAAGAAAGCATGAGAACTCTGGCTTGTCGCACACAAGCTATGTGCTGACACATGCTACCCACTTGTAAGTTGCTGCTTACAATTTTGCTGGCAAGAGCAACTACACTCACAGTTTGTTGAGCACATCATTCAAATATTTCTTTTTCACTTTTCCCTTTTCCAACAATCAAGAGAAATATCCAAAAAACAAACTGTAGTTTCTCTCTCTCTCTCTCTTTTTTTATTGTGTTTGAATGACACAAGAAACGAGCACAGAGCCATTTTCACGTCAAGCAGACAATGTGCATCAGTTAACCAATACATGAGAGTTCTCACAGATCCCTCTTGTTGTCACTGTTGCTACTAGTACATGCCTTCAAGTTGACTCTGACTTATGGTAATGCTGTTATAGGATTTTCTTGGACAGATTTATTCACAGAAGGCTTGCCACTGCATTCCTCTTAGCCTGAGAGAGTATAACTTGCCCAAGGTCATCTAATGGGCTTCCCTGTCTGAGCAGGGATTTGAACCTTTGTCTCTCAGAGTCCTAAACCGACACTCAAACCACTAAATCATGGTGGCTCCATCGATCCCTGGCTTATTTTATTCCATAGCTCATGAGTGTTGGGAACCTCTTAGCAGTTCTTCAGAAAGTACTTCACTGTACTAGGAAAACTGGGTGTACACAAAAAGGCAAGGAATTTGCATGTTTAGATTTTCTTAGACTGCAATCTCAAAGATACATACACAAACATGCATTTCCCCATGTATAAACATTTTTTTCCAATCTAATAGCAACAGATTCTTCTTAGTTTTGATTCTGGAGAAGAACCTGTGAAACCATCAAGCTAAATGGTCATTGTTAATTTCCTATGAAACAGCAGAGCATTGTGCCTACAGGATGGAACAAAAGTGGCACATTGCTTCCCCAGTCATACTAGTTTTTCAAAAGATCACTCCCCACACCCCAGTTTCTATCAGTCTCTTTTCTTCAGAAGACAAATTGCTCCTTCAAAACATTATGAGTGGATGAAACATGCAGGCTGACAGGTTCTCATATTACTGTACTACTTCAAATGTGGCTCTAGGTCAGAAATTCTCCTGCATCTAGAAAGGTGGTAGAAAGTTAACATGCACTGTCAGCAGAACATCTGCACTAGGCACAGCAGAGAACTACAAGGACTCGATCGCCTGACAATGGGTCTCCCACTCAGCTGGTAAAATGGTTTGCATGTCACACCCAAGAGCCCTTCAAACTCACAGGAGCCTTTACTTCCAGGAAACGTAAAATACTTGTCAGATTAGCCTCAGGGAAATTCCTGCTACAGAGTCAAACATTATGTAATTGGCCCAGAAAGGTTTCTTCCCAAACTTCTGACATCTCAGAAAATCATTTTATGTTGTAATTTATTTTCTCTCCTTTTGTATTTTTAAATATGTTTTCAAGACCATTTGGGAGCCTTTTTTTTTTTTTTTGCACAGAAAACAAAACAAAAACCAAAACTTACTCTCAAAAACATACAAACTCTGCTGCTGAGTAGACCAGCATCAAGCCCAGAAACCCTGCAAGTGATTGTGAAAAGTCTTTACAAAGATTCAAAGCACTTATAGTTACAGAACAGCAGTATATCAAACTTCTCTTACCTTCATAAATTGCTGCAGTTCATACAAAATATGGTAGTAATTCTTTTTCTGCAAGTGTTTGCAAGCTGCTATGAGATAGACACCCCAGCTCTCCAAGCCTGGATCAATGGTTTCCAGCAAGTTTTCCAACATGTGAAGTTTTCCACTTTTATAACTTGGGACAAAGATCCCTTCTATAAACACTTCTGGTGGGCTCTCCTAAAGCAGGGGAAAAATTAAGCATTACTTTTGGCAGAAAAGCATACACTTTGAGACAAGCTTATGTTGCATTAGATAACATCAGAAAACTTAGGTTTCTTAAACAGAGTTCTGTTTGCCTAGTTCATCAATCAGGCAGAATAAAAATTATCGCACATGAAAACAATAACCAGCCAAAATTAGGACATTGCCAAATCAAGAGAATATTAGATTCTAGCCATTCTAACAGAAGGTTTCCTTTCAAATCCTTTGAATACCTGCCTAACAATACGTTTTCCCACTAGGGCCATAACTATTACTAGGAGGTGAAGTGCCTCCTTGCACTCTTCACTCCAGTTCTGTGCTACATATTTCATTCTTTTTGGAGGAGTCTGAACCAGGTCTCAGTCATTTTATGAAAGGAGCCATTAAAAGAGCATCTTTGAGGCAACTGAGAGCACCAAACATATTGTTCTCAGATAGTAACAAGAAGATACCAGGCAAGGTTTCCACAGTACAGGATGACTTCAATAAATGACAGAAACCAAGACCCTCACAATATTACAGAAACTGGTTGCCACAACATGTTAACACATTCCCATGATATACTAATGGGAATGTACTCAAGTGAGAAAGCAAGTTACAGAAGCCCGCCTTTCTAATGTAATTGGTTAAACTTCTATTGCTGGGGTAGGAGAAATAATTCAAAGGTATCACCTCTAGTAGGGGAAAAAGGACATCAAAGCAGTTAACATTGAGGTAGAAATACCATCCAGAATGAGAGGTACAATTTTGGACTTGCAGGATCCTTTGATACCCCATTCTTTGCAGATGCCACAAGAATGAAGACTACTCAAGGGGTAACTGGAAGATCCACTGCCGTGGGAGCAGTGAATCCACTACTGATTTTACAGTCAGCCCTTCACGTTTGCGGGTTTCACTTTTGTGGATTTGATTATTCATGGATTATTTGCTGTCACCTCTGCTGCCTCCCTATGCAAGCCTTGTGAGACTGAGAAACTGCAAATGAGCCTTCTAAGCCCCTATTAAAAATGGTGTGGGACAGCAGTGGAGGTGGCAGTAAGCCCCACCAGCCACCCACTTCTGCTTTGTGAAGGAACCCTGATGCTTCAAGGGAATCCACGGTGGGTTGAATATGGTGATCAAACTTTTTTGTGTGTTAAATATGGTTTGGGAGGGCCTAGAGTTATTCACAGTTTTTCCACTTTCACAGGGATCCTGTGCCCCTAACCCTAGTGAATGTGGAAGGATGACTGTACAACTGCTCTTCCCGCAGCTCCTCTTCAGTTGCATGAGAGCTCTGGCATGGCTGGAGCTGAGGTTCTGCAGAGAAAGAGCAACCTGAACGATTTAGAGCAGATGCAAGAGTTGCAGACTGGTTGAGCCCACAGCAGCAGATCCAATTGTTGCCTCTAACATACTCCCATGGGGACACAGACGAGCAAAGATGACTTTAGAAAAACTCACCAGCTGTAGTATAATTCAGCATTGTAACTCTCTCAATAAAATGGATTTAGTCCATCTAGGACTATGAATGGTGGGTGATCATCACCTGACTTTAACCTCACCCATTCTTCACTTTTTCCTGCAGCTGGGTTAAAGAAGTGTAGCAAGCAATGAAATTAACACTGAGGAAGGAAACTGTTCTGGCCAACCAAATTCTTGATTCCCAGAATTTATGCACGTGAGCTTTCAAAGTTGTCCTAAGAAATTTAGATTTATACACTCATTAATACAAACACAAAGATTTCTTTTTGAGGAACAAAAGTTAGGATCCAAGTACTTTGAGCACCTACCTTCAGTAGGATTTTTACCTCTCCTCTTTCTTTGTGTTATAAACAAACAGCACACATCATATAACCAATGCACAATACAGATCACAGCATGTCACTACATTTGGAATAATGCTGTTTTAAAAGCAGTTTGTTAGGTAGCAATTGAGGCAGGGGGCAGAACTGTGGCTAATGCTAAAAAAATCAGCCTGAAAGCTTTACAAGAAGACATAAAACAAGGTATATCAAATTTAGGGTACTTCTTGCACTCCAGATGTTGCTGAACTCCAACTCCCAGCAGCCTCAGAAAGTCGATCCAACAGCAGGGAGTTATAGTCTAGCAACTCTTGGTTTCCTATTACTGAGATACATGGTTTTGTGGATCTCAGATAAAGGTTTTTGAACCACAGAAATGAGCTGACGAAGCAAGGCCACTGAATATGCAGGCCTCTAGCTGCTGGACCACAAGTCCCACCACCCTGAGCCAGCACAGTCAACAGTGAACAAACACAACTGTAGTCAATAACATTTGGAGAGATCCTTCCAAAACTTTACCTGCATAAGAATGTCAGTGGATTTGTCCCGCCTGCAGGGCAGGAAAGATATAGAGTGGAAAAAGAGAAGCAAGTTCATACTCAAGGAGACGCAACGTGTATGGATGCAGGTGTAGGCTCCATTTTAGGCTAGCTTCTAACTCCAGGGTAAACAAATTGTGGCCTGTGGTTCACATGTGACCCACAAGGCCATTTGGGGGGGGGGTAGGCCAATTTATGCCCAGAGAGGCCTTTTTTTGAAACAAAGTGAATCAGAAGTGATTTCCGCTCACTTCCTATTGTTAAAAAAGGGCTTTCCTGGGTTAAAAATGGCCTGGGAGCACTACAAACATGGCAAAATTGCCCCCATACCTCCTAGAAGGTGGGGGAGGCTTTGGGGGGCATTTTAAATTTTTTTTGCAAGGGTGAGGAGGTGCGGCCCTTTAAGGGGTGTAAGCCTTCCACAACTTCCCACCCGTTCTAAGTTCTTACAACTGTTTCTCAAACTCATACCTACTTAAACAGCAGGTGTCTTACCTTATTTAATAAATGCAGTAGTGCTTCTCGCATGCAGTCATGTCTCATGTAAAAACTAATGATTGCCAGATTGGTACCATAATTGTGTAAATAAAAGAGGCACTCTTGATAATAGGTATTATGTTGAATTTTCCCTTCAGGTGTCATCTCCAGAGACAGGCTTCGTGTCCTCAATGTAGCTTCCAGTTCCCTCAAAGTAGCAAAGTAGTCATCATCCTGCTATTAAGGGAAAGAATCAAAACTCACTGGGTTAGACTTGGGACTTCCCCATGACAAGCATTAAGCTCTTATTTTTAAGCATCTTATTTTAAAATAGTTATCTGTTCAGGCACTTACTGTCCTACTGCTTTATGTCAGAGTCAAGAGCCCTCCCAAAGTAATTTACAATGATAACTTGGTATGAATACAATCTCAAATAAAAGTTCAATATAACAAATAACAATTTTTAAAAAACAACTGCTATTAAAAAGGGAAATCCAATCAGATAAAGTAGTAGTATGGTCTTCCAAAACAGAACCATATCTTCAGAGCATGCAAAAAATTAAACAAGTCAAGGCAAAAACATGAGGGAGAAGGCTAAATCAATGCCACAGGGGGTAAATTCCACAATCACGGAAATAACACTCAAAAGATCTTAATTAAATCAAGGTCTGGCTGATAGGGAAGAGAGGCAATTAGTTTGATTAATAACAGCGCCTCAGATGCCAGACTCAAGTTCAGGTAGGTTTATATTTTCAGAGAGAATCTCAGATGCACCCATGTTAGAAACAAATAACACAGCATGCTTAGTTTTCTGGTTGTTTTTCAATAATTTCTTCCTGTTCTCCCAAAGCCTTATCCCCAAAATATTTATGGCAGCAAGCGTGATACAAGCAGGGTCCCCACCTGTTTGAAGTTATGAACAGGAGTGTGTGACAGTGTTGATCTTACCATCATATTTGAAATTTTTAGAGCCACACTGCACCATTAGCTGTAATCTGACCCCCACCGCATGGAGACTAGCTGCTGAGGAAAGGGAAGACTAGACTCTTACCACAGACAGAATGGGTTTTACTGTGGATTCCAGATACTGTACCACATCTTGGACCAGTCTTGAGCCCAGATTTAGTTGATTCAAGTCAAGTGGGGGTTTCAGGCATCGGCTAAATTTCTCTCTGGAAGCAGTCAGGTTGCCAGCTTTAAGGCAAGCCATGCCCCATGCATGCCATGCTCCAGCCGGATCTAGACCAGTCTTTGTTGAAACCTAAAGGCAAGGTTAACAGTCATGAAAATAAAGACAATAATCCTAATTGGCCACTTCTGTTCTCTGAAAGAAAATAAAGTGATTGTACCCAAATCCTTGGGAAGTCTTTTCCACAACCAAATGTACCAGATGATTATACTAGAAAATGGGAAAAAATAATCTATTTCCCTTTGTATCATGGATGGGAAACTTCCAAGGATTGGAGGAGATGTTGCTGTATTCCCCTCCCCATAATCCCATTAGGTCTACATCCTCCTGCCATTGCTGAAAACTTGACGCTGAAGTTTCCACAGCTAAAAATATCACAGTGATTCTGCTCAGAAAAGAGGGCGTACTGCCACTCCCCTTGCTTCCACAAGGATTACTGGGATATTTCGCATGCCTTTAAGACATTTTCAACTTATGCTGACCCTAGGGCAACTCTATCATGGGGTTTTCTTGGCAAGATTTGGTCAGAGAGGTTTTGCCCTTGCCTTCCTCTGAGGCTGAGAGAGTATGACTTGCCCAAGGCCACTCACTGGATTTCCATGCCTAAGCAGGGATTCAAACCCTGGTCTTAGCCACAGTCCAGCACTCAAACTGCTATACCACACTATGCCACACTACCAATATCCATGCTGGATATTGGTAGTGACAGCAAAAATGTCACTGGCAGCACATGTTGTGCATCCACACAGAGGACACCACTGGACAGATCTTGCCTTAGTTTGATATAATTTTAGAAAAAGACATTCGCAAAGCAGAGAGAAGATTTAATGGCAAGACTAAATTAGCCAGTATTTTGACCTGGTTTGAAATCGCTTCCTATGTCTTAATATTCCTAATAAAGATCAGCAAGATGATCTAAGTGTGGCATGGTGGTTCACTCTACTGATCAGCCTTCTTCAGCCTACTTTCCTCACAGGTTATTACCAGGTAGACAAAAGGATTTTGAGGAGTCTATGGGCTCCATCTCACAGCTACATCTCCCCATGTGCATTACCTCCACTGCTAGTTGATAGTACTCAGCTTCCAAAAGTTGATTCCTTAGTCTTGTAACTGCTGCAGGCTGTAGGATCTGATCCAAAGATGGTACATGGCGATAGGCAGCAGCTACTAAAATATTCAGCACATCCACTTTGCTGATGTAACTGTTGGCAGAGTTAAAACAAGATGCAAATTAGACGTGTCTTGGGAGTCACAGGTGAAAAGTTTAGAACAGTCTTTATGTAGGACGTTGCCTTGTCCAACATTTGTTCATAGAGGATGCACAACACCAGACTTTGTCACCTAGATATGAACCAATCAAAGTTCATTATAAGGCATTTGGAATATGGGACCTGATCATATGTATGTATGTGTGTGTGTCTACATATAATCACATGCAGCATACATTTTTAATCCAAATTCATTCTCTTGGTTTAGCTCTAGACATTGTTTCCTGGTGATAGCTTCTGCTTTAAATAATCACCTATGGAAAGTTTAGCGGAGCAACTGCATTTCAAACTTACCCTTTGTTCTTAATGAAGAAGAATGTTATGTTTTTGAAAGCTTATGGTTAAGCAAACCATACAGAACAGGTAAAATTTAATAGTCAACATCAGTTTTCCTCCATTCCTCAGAAAGTCATCAGAATAGTTTTCATGTGTCATCCTGGGCAATGCTCTTGAACAGGGCTCCACTTCTAGGACTTTGTTAT
The DNA here is from genome assembly GCA_948474755.1 of Ctenosaura bakeri. Lineage (NCBI taxonomy): Eukaryota > Metazoa > Chordata > Lepidosauria > Squamata > Iguanidae > Ctenosaura > Ctenosaura bakeri. The sequence continues at coordinate 15,822 of CAOLHI010001668.1, forward strand.
GGGGACAACATTCCCTCAATGAAGAATCCCTAGCTTGTCAACATTTCTTCTACAAATTGACACTCAGACAATGCTTTCCAGAGAAGCAACTGCCTTTGTTTCCAAAATAATACAGAGTGTATCCACACTGCACAATTATATCAGTTTCATATCACTTTAATTGTCATGGCTCCATCTTACAAAATCCTGGAACTGGTAATTTTTTGCACTACTTAGAATTCTCTACTACACAGCTTTCATGCTGAAGTTCAAGCAAGTGCACTAGACAATTCTAAGTCCCTCATCAGACTACAAATCCCAGGATTCCATAGGATGGAACCATAGCAAAGAGGAATCAAAGTGTGATAAGCGTGCAGTGTGGTAAAGCTCCTTAAAGAATAATAAATATATAATGGCACAGGTTTTCAGACACACCACAAAATTAATGCCACTTCCCTATAAATGGCTATCATAATGTGATGAGATTTGTGTACAGTTGTGGCACAACAAAGTAAAGGGATGAATCTCAGTCAGAAAAGAGATGCAATATCCTGAAAGGAGCAGCCATGACATAGCCATCCACCATGGCACATCCCAATGTACCACATATTTGGCAGGAACAAATAATCATGCAGTTACTAACAACACACAAACAGCATAAGCATGGATGTTGCATATTTAAGCAGTTCTGCCCAACCCAGGGCCCTCCAGATGTATTTGGCTACTCCTATCATCTCTCAGATCCCATGGCCAATGGCATCTTCTGAGCAAAGACATCACAGGAGGCCCGCTGGCAGTGTACCTGTCACAAAGAGCTAAATCCTGGCTCATCCCAGCTTTTACAAACATCATTTTGGCACTAAAAAGCAGCTGTTTCATGATCTCAGTCAGAAGACCAGCATCCACTTCTGGGTTTGTCAGGCCTCGCGACAGTTTGCAGCAGTGCTCTATCAACTTGTGACCACAGGCTATGCTGTCTGAGTGCAGATTGAAGATGGCAATACACAAGGATGCACTGGGAGCCTGAGAAATGGAAGAGGAAAACAACGACAAGTACAGTCATGATTCCACTGAAACAGGCTCGGGCTAAGGAACTCCAGGCAACCTAAGTCAAGAGAACAAGCGAACGAGACAGTCACAGTATTCGCTATTAGAACTGAGTGGACAGAATTGAGGAGTTAATTTTCCCTTTCCATTCCTGCACAGACACGGAGTGAATGTTAACAGCTTTACATGCAATCTGATGGGACTATAGGTAGCACTAAGTTACTTAATTAAGAAACTTCAGTGAAAGAGTCAAAAGGTGGTAATGACAATGGAAAGAATAATAAGATCTGAAGTCCTGCTAGGCACACATTAGCAAAATGGAAGTTTGGAGGAGGGAAGCAGCAGATAGGAAAAGTGGTACAAAAACTCTAGAGCTGTCCTCCTTCTTTCCACCTTCTCCAGCTCCATCTTCTTGCTACTAACATCACTAAAAACTGAAGACAGAGTGATAAGGAGAATAAAGGTTTCTACGCCTATGGTGAAAAGGGCTGCTAAAGCAGATGACACCCTGCACAGTAAAGAGGGAACTCCACAAAATCCAATGGCTCCTAGCTCAGGAATGTCATAGGGACCTCTTCCCCCTCCGCTAGATATCCCCTTTCACAACAGATTTTTTCTTCTTCCCTTCTGCCTTCCTTCTTCTGCTTCTCTTACTGTACCTTAAAGCAGCCTGCTTCCTATTTTAAGAATTTATAAAATATTAATAACATGAACTTACCTGCTCATAATAAAACTCACTGCGTACAATTTCATTTTCTTCTTCCCTCAAAGAAAGAAGCCACTCGAGTTCTGATATCTTTGGTATTTGGACCACTCCAGAAAAATCTGAGCACTCATTATCAGAGGATGCTGCTGCTGTAGACAGAAAAAGTAAGTTAAGAAAAACTCAGGACAAGAAGCCACATTTCAAAAACTACTCAGTAGTTTCTATAGAAGAAAAGCACTGAGATCCACTGAGAACCAATACTTGCAGCACGCTGGCTTCTCTCTCCTTAAAACAGGAGTGAGGAACTTTTAATCTCCAGATGTTCTGGACTATAACTCCACAACCATTTACCATTGGCTATGCTGGCCGGTGCTGACGGGAGTTGAAGGGCCAAGATTCTTTAACCCTTTCCAAAACTTTAAATATCTTAATATTTTTTCACTTGTTGCGATGAAATATTGCCTTTAAAGATCCCAATTCCCCATCTAACTTGGTATTCCCTAAAAGGATTAAAGAGTAAAGGATTAAAGAGGACACAAAGGCTAAGGTTTTTTTTTGTTTTTGTTTTTGCTGGCTCCTAACTGGTTAATGTAATAGATCTTACGAGCCAACAGCTACTTGTCACCGTTCTTATCATAGTTATTTTATTATGACAATGTTTCACTTATTTTACTGCTAATTACCTTGAAATGTTTATAAAAATTATAATCTTTACAGAGTGAGTTGGCTATTTGCAAGGGTAACTAGGATTTCCAACCTAAGGGGTCATTTGCCCATGCCTACAGAAGTACATCTTGACTTTCCAAACTCAGTCTTTTTCAGCAAGTTGTTGGACCCATCAGATCAAGTATTTTCACATATTCTTAGACACAGAACTGTGTTAGCCTCTCACCAACACAGAGTAGAATGCTGACGCCACAATACAGCTTATGGTCTTTTGTGTGATCTTTTCTATGCTGCTTGCAAGTACATATAAAAAGATGGAAATTTGGGAGCTCAGCCCTATTATGTGCCAATAGAACATGGTTCTCCTCACCTTCTTCTTGATCTGGAGCCTCCTCTTTTGAACTATAAGAAAAGAAAATAATGCTTCATACCATTCTAAAATGCTTGGGAAAGTTCATTTCAAAGAATTTGCTAAAGCAAACATTGTCATATTTGTTCATAAAAGCCAGCTAACTTTTCTTACCCTAAATACCTACATATAGAATAAGTCACTCCCCACCTAGCCCAGGCTCCACAAGCTAAGCAAAAATTCTAAATGGGAAACTAGTAGCAAAGGATAAAGAGCTTGCCTGGAAAGATGCTAGTAAAAATCCAGTTACTCATACCATTGCCCAGTTTATACTGCCTTTATATCTTGGCCACTACACAAAGGCTGTTGTGATCCTTTTTGCTCAGTTCTAACAAAGTATTATTCATGACAGCAACCTGTCTATGCAGCTCCTGCATGTGTACACACATACCTGCCTGGCTACTGAAATAATTTTTGAAGGAAATATCTTTAGTTGGGGGTCAGAGAGGGACCTTTTCAGTGGTGGCCCCTTGGTTTTGCAGCTTTGTTTCATTGAAAGGGTCACCTTGCCCTGTCAATGGCTTTTTGAAAACAGTGAAAATTCTCCTTTTTAAGATGGCCTTCAAACTAGATCTGGTTTTAGCCACTGGTCTTGGGGGCAGCTAGAAGCTTTCATGTCAGCGATGCTGTGAATCCACTCTATGTTTTAATTCAAATTTTTAAAGAAGCTGTCCAAGGTGCTGAAAATATTTTTGAAATAGGTTTCAACTCCTTGGAATATCTCTTTAAAGTATTGAATAAATTTTAGAGGAAATTCACTGTACCTCTGATGCTATTGTTGTATAATTTTAACTGATCCTGTATTTTTTTTCTTCTTCGTGGTCTCTGTGCCTTCATACATTTAGGAGCTTTAGCGCCTGCGCGGTCACGTTCGGAAACTTCTAGAGCTTGTTCGCTTGGCGGGAACCCCTCCCCCACGCCGGTACTGCGCATGCTCCTCCCGCCGAGCAACGGTCTCTCCTCAGTTCTTTCTCGTCCGCCGCCGCGTACGGAAGGTTCTTTAGTTTGTTCCTCTCACGTCGTGCTTGGCTTGCTGTTTTTCACGGTTTTCGGACTTTCGGACTGTCTTTGACCTCTCTTTCGGACCCCCCCTTTCGGTTTTCGTCTTTTGGATTTCGGAGTTTGGCGTTTCTTCGTCTTATGTCCGCGCTCTTTAAGAAGTGCGTGTCCTGGGGGCCGCAAGGTTGCCCTCAACGACGGCCATAAGGAGTGTCTCTTCTGTTTGGGCGAGTCCCACAACATCCGGACTTGCCAAATTTGCAGGGATTTTTTTCCGCAAACTCTTCGCAACCGCTCCGCGAGAACTCAAATCTTTTTGTTGGGAGCAGTCTCTGCGGGCGATGAGCGAACCTCCACCTCCAAGATGGCCGACAAAAAACGACCACGCCATCGACGGTATCGGCGGCTCCTTTCCGTCCACCTCGTCGGTATCGGGCTCGGTACCGGCGAAAACGCCGATCTCGGCGTTACCGAGGATCCCGAAGCTGTCGGCGGCTCCAAGTCAGCTAAAGGACCCCTCGACGGCGAGGAAGGCTGAGGCTCCCCTTACGGAGACGCCTGCAAAAAAGCGCCCTGCTCCGGACGGAGGCAAGGGCAAGGAGAAGGAGAAGAAGAAGAAGAAGAAGGAAAAGAAGCGCTCCCCGGCTGGGGACGCTCAACCTCCTACTCCTACTCCTACTCAGCAGCCTTCCAAAGGGCGAGGCGAGTCCGTCGACCTCTCGGAGGATGAGATCGAGGACGTTCCCCAACAGCGCCCGGACTCGCCTGTGGCAGACCCTCCAACCCTGGTGGAGGAGCGCCACCGCCCTCTTAGCCGTCGCAGGTCGGCCGACCTGCAGCAGAGAGAGCCCTCTGCTTCTCCGGAGCGGCGTTCGACCTCCTTCAGGTCCCGGTCCCGCTCTTCCGAGCGTCCGGTGGCCTCGCCGCCTCCGAGGGAGACGAGAGGAACAACCTCGCTCGTCTGCCTCCAGATACACCTCGGCGTCCTACGTGGCCAGGTACGCGAGGGAATGTGAGTGGAGAGAGCGCCCGGCCTCCTATCGGTCCCATTCGCCATCGTACCGGGATCGGTACCATCGTGGCCCGAGTCGCTGGGAGACCTTCCGGAGGTCCCGGTCACCTCGTCGACAGCGCGAATCGCGCTCGCCTAGAGGGGACGAGGCTCGGTACCGTCGACGCCGAAGCCGATCTCCGTTGGACCGCCGCTCCTTCAGCCGCTCTCCCTCCCCTCGATATCATAGGGCGAGGGAGCCTTCACCACGGTATCGGGCGATATCGCCACCTCCTAGGGTCACGGCGACGGCGACGCGCCCTACGGAGTCGGTGGTGACTGAGCGGGCTACGACGACGTCAGCCTGCCAGACTCCCCCGGGCACCACCAAGAGGGTGAAGTCCGTGGTCAGCCATCCCAAGCGGGACGCTGCTGCTACCACCGCCCCGGCTGCGGAGAAGCCTAGGAAGGCAACACCTGCGGCGACTACGAAGGAGCCGGAGAGCGAGCGGCGAGAGGACTCACCGAGCTCGGAGTCGTACGACTCGAGTGCGGAGTCTGAGGTGTCTGAGGCGGCCTCCCAGGAGTCTCCTCCGTTGGGATTCGGGGACCCGATCCCAGATTCTGCTCCAGAGGACGTCCACCAGTTCTCTGCGATGCTGCTCCGCATGGCCACTACCCTCGGCCTTAAGATCGCCGATGCGGAGCCGGAGGATGACGATCCAGCCTTCTCCGTTTTCGAGGAGAAGCGACCTTCCACGGCCCCGCTGCCTCTCCTGCCCCGGGTATCCAGACTGGTGAAGGCCGCCTGGGATAGACCGGCCTCGGCTCAGCCGATACCGCAGCGGTTAGAACACCTCTACAGGGTGCAGAAGGATAACGCCGGTTATCTATTTAATCACCCTGCACCGAACTTGTGGTCGTGAGTCCGCGCAGACGAAAGGCTCCGGCAGGCAACACACCACCCCGCCGGACAAAAAAGGCAGGAAGTGGACGCCTACGCAAGGAGGTTCTATTCGGCTGCCTCCTTGCAGATCAGGCTGTCCAACACTCAGGCTTGCCTCGCGGCATACCTGAAGAAGGTGCTCGATCGCCTGCAACCAGCGATGGAAGCGGTACCGGAGGACATCCGCCAAGCCTCCTCCGTGATCTTCAATGAGGCTATCTCCATCGCTCGGCACCAGATGGCCTCCTCCCGGCACGCAGTGGGAGATCGCCTCCCGGGTCATGGCGGGATCCGTCGGCCTCCGCCGCCATGCTTGGCTTCGACCGGCCGACATCCAGGAGGACACCAGAAGGAGGATTGAAGATCTCCCCTTCGACGGTGAAGGCCTATTCAATTCGTCCACAGACGAAGCTTTGGACAATCTCGTCAAGGGGGAGACTGACCGCAAAAAAGATCGGGCTGCAGCCGGCCACGCAGACCCGCAGGGCCTCCACCTTCCGACCATCCTGGCGACGATCTTCCACCTCGTCGTTCCCCACGTTCGGCCCAGTCTGACATGAGACCGTTCTCCGGCTCATCGGCCAGACGCACGATTAGGCGGCGCCCGCCTTCGTCGAAGAAGTCCTCCTCCGAGACAAAGTCTCGGTTTTGACGTGCCTGGCAGGACCCGCCAATACCCACTCTTCAGCCTACCATCAGCGCTCGGAGACCGACCGACCCTCGCTCGACACCTAGCGGAGTGGCAGTATGTCACTACGGACTCTTGGGTGCTTTCCATCGTCCGTCTTGGCTACGCCATCGAGTTTCTCGATATTCCTCCTCGCGGCGTTTTTACTCCACGCCGTCGAGTCCGGCCCTCCTGGAAGAGATCCAATCCCTCCTCCAGAAAGGGGCGATCGAGCGGCTCCCGCAAGAGGCCAAGACCACCGGCTTCTTCTCCAGGTACTTCACGGTACCGAAAGCCGACGGTACCCTCCGGCCGATCCTAGACCTCAGAGGGGTGAACTACTACATCCGCCCCAAAAGGTTCAAGATGGTCACGATACCGTCGATCCTACCCTTCCTACATCGAGGGGACTGGTTCGCCTCCATCGATCTCCGAGACGCATACTTCCATATCGCCATTCGCCCGCAGCACAGACGGTACCTCCGCTTCGCAGTCGACGACACCTGTTACCAGTACAAGGTGCTGCCGTTCGGACTCTCGACTCCCAAGGGTCTTCACCAAGTGCATGGCCCCGGTGGTATCCTACCTGCGGACGAAGGGCGCTTCCGTCTTCCCCTACCTCGACGATTGGCTGTTGGTGGCGTCCTGCAAACAGAGACTTTACCACGACGTCCACATGACGTTGTCACTCCTGACCCGCCTTGGTCTACGAGTGAATCCGAAGAAGTCCCACCTCGAGCCGGCGAGGATCTTGGACTTCATCGGGGCGCGCTCGACTCGACCTCCGCCAGGGCGTACCTACCAGAGTCTCGAGCACAAACTTTGATCCGGGCCGCCGCTCACGCTCGTACGGCCCCGACGTTATCTGCGAGAAGCGTCCAGCAGCTCTTGGGCTACATGGCTGCGACGACCGCTGTGACATATCTCGCCAGGCTGAGAGCAAGACCTCTTCAACACTGGTTCGTCCGCATATTCGACCCCCTGCGAGACGAACAGACACTCCGACTGCAGCTGCCGGGAGACGTCCGCTCATCCCTCCGATGGTGGCATCGGGGACGCAATCTCATGTCGGGGATGCCTTTCCAACAGCCGACACCGAAGGTGACGGTAACGACCGACGCCTCCCTGTATGGATGGGGTGCCCACTGCGGCGATCTCAGAGTCCGCGACAGATGGACCGACGACGAGACCGCTCTCCATATCAACGCGTTGGAGCTGCTTGCCGTCTGGAAAGCCCTACGGGCGTTCCGCCATGCCGTGGCGGGGCGCACGGTCCTGATTCTGACGGACAACACCACCGCCGTCTGCTACATCAACAGACAAGGTGGGACTATTCCACGACCCTGCTCGACATCGCGCTCGGCCTGTGGGAATGGTGCATTCGCCTGCACACGCATCCCGTGGCGGTTCACCTGGCCGGGCAGGAGAACACCACGGCAGACGCCCTCAGCAGGGACACCTCATCCCATCACGAATGGTCTCTCTCCGGAGAGGCGTTGGGGTTTGATTCGGGACCGCTGGGGCGAACCATCGATCGACCTCTTCGCGACCAGGGAAAACGCGAAGTGTCGCCGATTCTGTTCCAGAGCGGGCCACGATCGTGCCTCCATCGGGGACGCTTTCCAGTTTCCGTGGACCGGGGAACTCCTCTACGCGTTCCCGCCGTTCCCGTTGCTCGGCCGGACGATATCGAAGATCCTCGCCGACCGAGCCGAGCGATCCTGGTAGCCCCGTACTGGCCGAGGCAACATTGGTTCGCACCCCTGCTACAAGCCGCGCGAGACGACCTGCTCCGGTTGCCACCGACACCGGACCTGCTCTCCCACTCCGGCGGCCGAGTCCTCCATCCGGACCTGCCACGCCTGGCCCTCCATGCCTGGAGGATATCGCACTAGACGATCCCGTGCTCGGTACCGTCCTCGTCGCGGCCAGGAAGGAATCCACCCGTCGCAACTATCAATACAAGTGGCGACGCTTCCTGACCTTCGCTAACGAGAGGAGTGAGCCGGTATCGCCCGCGGGGCTCTCGACCGTCCTGCACTTCCTCCTGCACCTCCGGCAACAGGGCCTGGCGTTTCCATCCCTGAAGGTGTATCTCTCCGCGATCGTGGCATACCAACCGCCACGATTGCTGCCTCGGCCTTCTTCAGGAACGATACCGTTAAGCGGTTCCTGAAAGGACTTCATCATCTCTACCCGCCGGTATCGCCGCCGCTACCGCCGTGGTCCCTCTCGCTGGTGCTCTCGCAGCTGACGAAGCCGCCCTTCGAGCCGATGGCGACCTCGGATGACAGGCTCCTGACAATGAAAACTGCCTTCCTGGTAGCGGTGACCTCAGCGAGGCGAGCGGGTGAGATCACAGCTCTTCGTTCCGATGAGCCCTTCACGGTCTTCCACAGGGACAAGGTGGTCCTGAGACCTGACATCTCGTTCCTGCCAAAGGTGGTGTCCAGTTTCCATCTCAACCAGGATATCATCCTGCCTGCCTTCTTCCCGAACCCGACGACACCGTTGGAGCGGTCCCTCCACTCCCTAGACGTGCGTCGGGCATTGGCTTTCTACAAGGACAGGACTGCTTCCTTCCGACAGACGCCGCATCTCTTTGTTTGCTATGGGCGACGTCGGAGGGGCCTAAAAGTGTCCACCCAGCGCTTCTCCAAGTGGGTGGTGAGGACTATTGAACTGGCGTATGAGCTCGCGAGGAAGCCTCCGCCAGTCCTGCTTCGAGCCCACTCCACCAGAGCGGTGGCTACTTCTGCGGCCCTCCTGCGAGGAGTTGACCTGCATGAACTCTGCCGTGTGGCGACCTGGTCCCAACCATCGACCTTCGTGCGCCACTACAGGCTCGACTGCCGGTCGCGCAGAGATGCCCGGTTTGGACGTGAGGTGTTGGCTTCCGTGCTGTAGGACCTGACCCGCCGTCCGACCGGTAAGCTACACAGTCTCCTAGTGTATGAAGGCACAGAGACCACGAAGAAGAAGAACAGGTTGCTTACCTGTAACTGTGGTTCTTCGAGTGGTCATCTGTGCCATCATACACACCCGCCCTTCCTCCCCTCTTTCTCAGGTCCCTGTAGGTTCTACGGCGGACGACAGAACTGAGGAGAGACCGTTGCTCGGCGGGAGGAGCATGCGCAGTACCGGCGTGGGGGAGGGGTTCCCGCCAAGCGAACAAGCTCTAGAAGTTTCCGAACGCTACCGCGCAGGCGCTAAAGCTCCTAGTGTATGATGGCACAGATGACCACTCGAAGAACCACAGTTACAGGTAAGCAACCTGTTCTTTCTGCTGTTGTAGCATTAATTTACCAGCAATGTTTTTTGCTGTCGTTAGTTGTGAGTTTTATCTCTGTTAGCTCCCTTGAACTACTCTGAAGAAAGATGGAATACAAATGTTTTGAATGAATGAATATGTGCCCTTCGGAAGTGGTCTACATTCATGATCTTGGTGTTCTACCTATGACATGCCAGGAACTTCAGAGTCATTGTTCTCTTGGCCTGTAACACTCTTGAATAATTTCAAGTCTAATTTCCTTTGTACAACTGCTTTTTTGAACCTGTTGGGGTTTTTTTGAAATATTTTTATTAAAGATTTTAATTAAAAATAAAAAAAACCCTCCTCACTTCCAAGCTTGTTTTCCAGTTGAATCTGCGTGTATCCATTCCATTCATACATAATTGTTGCTTACTCAAGGGATTTGTTATATCTTACATTGTTAGACAACTGTTTTGTTACCTTACTATCTTGTTACATTGTTATGTTATTATTTTACCTTGCTACATTATTACATTGCGTTACTTACAATCTTGCTTTATTCTTATTTCTTTTCTTATATTATGTTTTTATCCAATCCAAAACTTCTCTCCATTCCCTTTCAAAGTTCTGGATAAGTTTATTTCCCAAAGAAAATGTTAACTTTTCTGTCTCTACCATATCCAGGACTTTTAATTTCTATTCTTCTATATCAACATATTTCCTTTCTTTCCAATACTGTGCATATATCAGCCTTGCAGCAGTTATCAGATATAACAGTGTCTTCTGATGACATCTTATTTCTCTTTGTTGACCAAGCATATTTAACAGATAAAATTCTGGCTTCATTTCAAATTCTACATTATAAATTCTTTGAATTTCATCATGTGTTTCCTTCCAGAATTTCTTTGCTATCTTATAAGACCACCACATATGATAAAATGACCCCACCTTTTCATCACATTCCCAACATCTTGCATTTTTTGAACCTGTTGTTGAGTGGCAGAGCTGATCCTCCCAAAGATGAGAAAAAGGAGGAACAGAAATAGGCTACTCCACGTGTAAATCAGTGGCCTATGGAAGACCTATGGAAGGGAATTTCTTTCTATGGAAGGAATACTCTCAAACAAGCAAGACCAAAGTAGCAGGGAACATCATTTAATTAGAGTAGAATTGGGGAAAGTGCAGCCCTGGAAAATAACTAAAATCAACCCCAAAAATGCACGAAATGGCAGCTGGCAATAATGGCATCACTTCCAGTGTAACTAAGATGCACAAGTTGAATCAGAACAAAGACAAGAACCATAGATTTAGTAAACACACATAGCAGGTCAATGTCTGCCATCTTGTACCTCAAGTTTATAATGCTACAAACAAATCCATACACCTGTTTTCCTCCATTCTCAGTGGGCATTCATACAAGGGCCAAAAAACTGAGCTGCTGATTTTTCAGAATGACAGAGTTCTACAGTCATTCTTGCCATTGAGTGATTGGATTGTTAAGACACACTGAACAAAAATCAGCTGTAGTTTTTTTGTTTTTTGTTTTACAAAGCTCAAAGAAAATAGCTAACAGCCATCACTCAAGTTCTCAAAGGACCCACTAATTAAAAACAAAATTATTATTCACACAGTGACTCCAAGAGCACCATTCCAAATACATTTTAAAAAATGGGGAAAGACTATTTACACACATTTCTTTATCACGAGCTGATACTGTTGAACCCGCCTTGTTGTAGTAAGCATAGCACTGGTCACACACACGAGCTGGGTTTTCCCTGCAAGCTTCCACCACCATTTTCTTGGTAGAACAGGAACTGCACACTAGCCTTCCACAGCGTCTACAGTGATGCCGTCTATTAAACTGAGACACATAGGAGAAAGCAGTGAACAATATTTTAGTAATTATCATTTAAACAATTCAAGAAACCTCAACTGTGGATCTTCTTGAATACTCTCTGAGATGACTGACAAAAGTTATTTAAAATTGTACTTATTCAAGAGCTTCAGTTATACACCCAAATGTGGTTCTTGTATTCATTTACCATAGAAAAACGTTCAGTTTTGCAAACCATGCACGTATCTTCAGTTTCATCTGGAATCCACTGCTGTTTCGGTGGGGGCTTATCTGGTGGCACAAACTCCTGAGGGGAGACAGTTTGCTGCTGGTTTCTCTCTCCTGGACTGGAAGAATGTGTCGCATCTTAACAACAACAAAAGAGAAATAGCAAAGCCAATGGAGGACTGAATTATTGTTGACCCATTAGAAAACTGTGGTGATTTATGTTTGCCGAACCACAGACAATATGTGGTATGGTCCTGTTCAAGGCTACCTTTACTAGCTCTTACACACAATTATTTCAAGTATCTTGCTTGGAAGAACCAGAAGCGATAGACAGCAACTTTGAGCAATTTCAGGGATGTGAAGGTCTGGGGGAAAATGGATTATTGGGCATTTTTGTTTTAGAATTATGAATAAAATGTTTAAGAAAAGGTATTCATATATATTTATTTATTCCCCTCCATATTGTGCCTAAAAACTATATCAGGCAGACTTTTAAGCAAGACTACACACAGCAGTGCTATTTGAAATTGGTGGTCTATTGACCAATGCCAGTACACAAGCCACAAGCTGTCCACGTTTCCAGGAAAGAAAGAAAGAAAGAAAGAAAGAAAGAAAGAAAGAAAGAAAGAAGAAACAGCTGTAGTTAATGGGAACAAATATCTTACTGGTCTCCGGCAAATTAGGAAAAAATGTCAGCTTGAGCTATCTGTATTTCCATTTCTCAGTTCATTTTACAAAAATTAGTCCGTTATGTCTGCTTGATACTGTGCAGCATTAAAGACAAAACCATTTTCTTTGATTTACAAATGTTGAGTGTTTCTTCTGTTCTTATTATTTTATTTTCATAAACTGGCAAAACGAAAGAAATTCTTTAGAGTTCAGTTGTTCCTTACAGTTCAAGAACTTGTAGTTTCATTTGTGAAAACAAATAAATGAAATTCAATTTCTAATTATTTTCTGAATGAACTATACTATAATGAATATAATAATTTTAGGCTAAACCAAGTTATATATAAAATGTTATATGGCCCTAAAGTAACAAAGTGACTTCTGCAAAGAGTGCTAATGCTGCAATTTTTCCATTTCTGTAAAAAATTCTCAATTTTTTTCATTTTTTTCCTCCATGGCTATCATTCCCAGAAGTTTAATACCTTAAAGCAATTTCATGTTAGCTGAGAAGCTCAGACTTTCCAGAGAATAGGATCTTAATATCACAACCTACTCTTTGGAAATCTGTTCAACTTAAGAAACTTCAAGAAACAGTTGGCACAAGGTTTCAGACTGTAAAGGGATTACTGGAATGGTAGTACGTGCAATGCTGGGAGTGCATGGCCAAACAAAAGTGGAAGACATGTCTATGTGTTATTAAATTCAGGTACATTTAATCAGAAGTAGAGAGCGAGGCCATCCCACAGAACCTTGCCCCAATGCCATGTGATTCTTGCTTCTTTCCCCTTTGTGTCATAGTACCGTGGGGGCAGGGGGAGGCCAACATGTGTACAGTATCATGTAGACAGGCCTTCCCCTCCAGACATTTATGCTCTATACCTAAACGCTGGGGTCTCCAACATACCCTGTGAGACCTTAGTGGGAGAGACTGCAGAGCCCAGACGCACCCTCCACTTATGTGTGCAGTTAAGTGGATTAATTAAATACTCAAGTAATTATTTAGGGTATGGAGTGGGAATAGCAAGTGTCCTTAGCATAACTAACACATACTAATTAAAATAACATATCAGTTGAATATTGTCAATTCAATGTGACAATTTTACCAATGGTTACGTTAAAATACAGTGTATTTTGTTTTTAAAATTTAATGTGAGGTGTCTTGAGTGCTCTTTGTCACACTGGAACCAAGGGCTATAAAACAAGACCTGAATCCTATCAGTAGACACAGCTGAAGCAGACCCACTGAATCTATTGTTGAATGTTAAGTTACTTACAGGAATTCCATCAACTGAATAAGTCTACCCTCTACCTGGAACTATCAATAGGATTCAACCCTATATAAAAAACTTGAGTAGTAGCCAACATTAGGAGAAAGGCACAAAATGAAGCAAGTAAGAACAGAGAAAGGATACTCAGACAATAAATCCAAATCACTTTATCTAATCATGTTAGTAACACAACTTGGACAGCTGTTTACTGATCGGCTGATCTTTCAAGTTTACATTCATCATAACCAATGGAAGCCCCCAATCACATTCTTTGTGAAATTTCTTTGTAAATTGAAAATAAGCAGAATATCCAAATTGTATTTTTTAACATTGCAGGAAGAGATAACACTAAGTAGAAAGATTAACAGAAAAGCCTAGGCATTCTAACAAAGCCTGGACATTAGACTTTTTTCTCTCACCAGGAAAACTGGCTGGAAATTGATCTGTTGATTCCGATTTGGACACGGTGTCAGACTCAGATCCTCGGTACAGACTCTCAGAAATCTGAATCATAGAATCTGAGACAAGAAAAAAGAGCAGTTAAGATACTGGCTGACTATTTTTCTCTGCACAGATGAAAAAAATCTACTCACAACAGTTTACAAAAACTTTTGCCCAGGACTGGATTAATTCATGCGATGCAAATAGCTTTTGTACAGGTTTGCCCACAAAACCTTTATTAACTTGTCACCATGTAATGTTCATGTTTCGCATCTAAGTAGCAGAATGAAAACTGATATTCAGGATTTTAAGTATGCTTAGCCTTCAATGCTGCCTTTCCTACAATTTTTTGACTATGCTGTCCTGTTTAAAAATATATGAAGCCTGAATTTACAAAACCAAGCTCACGAGAAACAAGCTTTTAGTTAATTGTATCCTTATTTTTGAATGCAGATGCTATTATAACTATTAACAAAAGTGGCAAAACTCAGCATTAATAAAAATGGTACCACTACCCAGCCAGAAGTAGTAGCAATAGCATTTTATGTTGTGAAAATAAACTACTGAGTTAGAAAGAAGACCAGAGAAGCATGGGGGCTTCTAAGTCAAGCCATGAGCTGCCACCCCAGGTTCTTGTGGGATGGAGAAGCTATTGTATAGGGCTGCTTTAAGATCACCCACCCCTTTTTATGTAAGCCCCAAACTCCCCACCCCAAATTAAAAAAAAAAAAAACAAGTAAGAAAGTCCCATAAAATGCTCCCAAATACCATCTGGAGCTTCTTTAAACAAGATCAACCCCCAAACTTTACAGTATCAGAAAATGGACAAAAACCTGAAGTATAAACTGGAAGTAGGCTTCCAGCAGTCACTTCTAGGCTACAGGGAAAATGAGCAACTAACCAGTCCAACATCTGCTGCAATTACCCACCCCATAACATATAAGAATGTGTAGATGGTAGGAGCTGTCTGCATTCCAAATCTCTCCTCCTTTCTGAGAATCTGTGCCACTTGGTTAACTGGAGATTTGGTTAACTGACTGACCAGAGACTTCAAAAATGTAGTCACCTGATCTCTTCTCTTTTAATGAGAAAGGAAAATCGAGGGCTTTCCCAGCATACTTGGAGAGCAAAGCATCAATATCTTCTATGGTGAAACCTATCTCTTGCCCAACCAAGAGCTGGTGCAGCGTCCGTACAGCCACAGCTGCCCAATCCACTTTCATATTCATCAAGAGCTGTTCCAGCATGAGCAGCGGCTTGCAGGACAGGTGGGAGTAGTTAGCACGGTAAGGCTCAGGAAGAGTCAATAACACCTTGGAAATTGAAAAGTAAGTATATTTTGTAAAATTAAAAATCAATATTATTTGAAATAAAAAAAGAAAGATCTTAAAACGACACAGTTGACAATAACTGTCTTGAGACACATTCCTGAGAACTAGAGAGCTTCTGCTTACCTTTGATCCCATATAAAGGGCCTGAATTTCGTTATGGCGCATAACCGTTAAATGCTTGTAGAAGTATGTTGTGAGATAATCTGCAAGGAAATGAGAAGCTGCCAAACTGGGATGTTTATCCAGACACTGTTCACTTATGACAAGTTGAATGTCTGGATCTTCTATCCTTTGCAAGAGCTACAAAAAAAGTAAACACACACATAGATCATTCACTTGACCCCAAATATTTTGTTGTCTGAAGCTGGACCCACCGCTCCCATCACACACACACACACACACTGGGAAGTCTTATTGCCTGTGAGGTTGAGAACTTATTCTACCTCTACCGCCAAATGTGGGGACTTCCACTTGTACCACTGCTGCCAATACCACTTGTGGGGAACTTCTAGTAGTCTTTGTGGTTCCTGTATGAGACTCTTTGTATTTAAAATCCTACAGCTAAACACCACCACCCTTGAACCCCTGTTGCTGCCATAGATGCCATATCTATGATCTCAACCAACAGCACTACTTTAGAGTTCCTAGGCATGAATGTATTAATACAAAAATAATTTATTAAAAAGAAGTACAACATACAGTTAAAGATTACTTATTTAACACATTTAAATCCTAATTGACCCTATTCTTTCCCTACTCCTCAAAATCATAGCTGAACCTTATTAAGTGTCTTAAATCTAACTAAATCTCTATCTTTCCTTTTGACTAGCTCTAACAGATTCATATCTCTCACTCTCACTGTCCTATGCATCCATTTGTTAAACATATTTGTTAAACAAATATTCAGTCAGACAATAACGAGTCACTTCCAACATACCACGCTCCCACCCCCTTATCAATAAATCATTTGTTGTGGAGTGCCTTCAAGTCATGCTGGCCAAGGGGAAACCTATCACAGGGTTTTCTTGGCAGAATTTGTTCATAGGGAGTTTGCTCTTGCCTTCATCTATGACTGAAAGAATGTGACTTGCCCAAGGTCACTCAGTGGGTTTCCATGGCTGAGCAGGGATCTAAACTATGGTCTCTGAGTGTCCTAGCCTAACACTCAACGGACTACACCACGCTGGCTCTCACAGACCACTTACCATATTACTAACACACATAACCATAGTTTACCTTATGTTCTCTAGTAAGCATATCAACTTTATTTTTTTTGAAAAAGTCCATAATATCACACTGCCCCACTCAAAATAAGAGTACTTGCCTTCACCCATCCTCTGTACCCCCCTGTCCCAACCAGCCACTTCACAGTACTAATGGAACAGGTCACTTCTTCATACTAGCGTATAACAGAAGCAACCTACACAATTTAAATATTAGTGGGAGTAGCATTTTGGTTTGAGGTAGTGAAAACAAAAAGTGAGCAGAAATTTCTTTACTGTTATTAAAATAGTTTTAACCTTAATATACTACTGTTAACACTATAAGATAGTATGAAACAATGCTTGAATCACACCCTGGTGGTGCAATGGTTAAACACCAGTACTAGAGCCACAATGTTGTGAGTTCAATCCTGCAGGGCTCCAAGTTGACTCAGCTTTCCATCCTTCCATGGGTTGCTAAAATGAGTACCCAGCTTGTTGGGGGCAATTAGCTAACACATTGTAAATCAGTTAGAGAGAACTTGCCATGAAGCGGTATAGAAATATAATTGCTATTGCTATTGTCATTGTATATCTGTTATTAATGCTAGAAGCTTAATACATGACAGAGTGTGCTGTGAGTTGAAAAGTTTCAGCATCTATTAAAGATATTAAAACCCTGTGGGGAGGGAGGGGGGATGACTCAGTGGCAGAGAACATGTTTTGCAGATTGAAGATCCCAGGTTCAACCCCTGGAATCTCAAGGCAGGCCTAGCAAAGCATCCTGCCTAAAACCCAGGACAGCTACTGCGGAGTTAGTGTAGGCAATGAGAGCCAGATTAACCAATGTTCAGGCCTAGAACAAGGCATAATATCTACCATCTTACATTCTTTCTTTGATATCATTTTGAACACACCCAGTCACGACTGATGGCAGAAGCTCAGCAAGGCCAGGACTCATTAGTACTTAACAGGAGACCAGCACATAATAGGAATCTCCGATTGGGACTAAAAAATAATAATAATAATAATAATAATAATAATAATAATAATAATAATAATAATAATATATTTTATTTATTTATTTGTTTGTATCCCGCCTCTCCATATGGATCGAGGAGGCGAACAACTTACAAATAGCATGTATTTCGAAACATTTCTATACATTTGCCTGAAACCCTGATGAGCCACTGCCAGCCTGTGTAGACAATATTGGGCTTGATGGACCAACAGTCTGAACTCACTGTAAGGCCCCATGCTCCTAAAACGAGAATGTGAAATCTAAGAACGTTACATTGTTGCAGTTCAACACTGTGCTTATCTTGCAAGCTTCACATATAAGAGTAACCAACTCCACTTCATGTCTATTTCCTCCTCTCCTCATATAAGTACACAGATAAACCAAACAGGCAACACAGTCATCCATTTATGGAGATCATCATGGAGCTGTTCAGTGAACAAAGCAACCCGCTTTTCCTCAAATGTGCAAAATATCCCATGAATGAAAGTCTACACTAGCAATGCTCAAAATGGTGGTCTGCAAAACAGGGCTCTTCCACAAGTCATTGGCTGCCAATCCGCAGCAAGTTTTCAGAAAAGAAACAAACATCTGCAGCCAATGCACACTAATACAGGGCTGGCCCCTACCACCCTGGGGAAAATGCTTGTCAGTCCACCACAGCAAATAGCTTAAGAAGCAGTGGTCTACTCCTGTTCAACACCCAGGTGAAAACAAGCAAAGTTTGCTGGCGCACCCATATTGAAATCATTTTGGAGACAGATTGCATCAGAAGTACAAAACAAGTTACCTGCAAAGCCTTTTCCATATCTCCCATCTCTAACAAGTGAAGGAGATGCTCTTGGTGAAGGTTGATCAGATGGTTCCTTGGAACAGGATATAAGTCACCCCATTCTTCACATAATTCATAATCCTAGGATAAAAGCAACAATCCCTCCTTGTATTATTGTCATCCCAATACTGTAATCTGGAAAAAACTAAATAGACAAAAACTTTTCATGAGATAATTCCATCCACAGAATAAATGGATCTATCTCTGTTAGACAGAATAACCTGTTTCTTGTTTAAGAATACAGTATGAACAAGAGAGACAGCACTAATCAGAAGCAGTTGAGAATGAGCTGGTGGATCAGATGGAGCCTCAAAAAAATATTCTATTAAGATTTTCACTGGAAAATGCCACTGAGAAAGAAAAAAATGACTCAAAAGTCCATGTCCTACCTTTGCCTCTAAAATCATCCCTATAATGGCCTGGGGATCTTCAGTACAGGCTTTTTTCAGGTCCTGCCAGTCATGCCATGCTGGGACATCGTGTAGACTCAGAATCTGATTAAATAAAAGCAAATGCAACTGAATAATCAGTCACATGATACATTTTTTTTCCTTAACAAGAACAAAGACGACAACTGACTAGACTTCCAATAATTTATTCTACATTACAAGTGGGCTGTAGTAGACCAAGAAGAGTTTTTTTGTTTTCTTTTTCTTATTTATGTAGCTTCATCAACGCACAGTATCATTTTTAAACAGAAGGGAAAGAGTAGTTCCTCCTCAAATTAGTATACACACAGGAACTCCATTTGCAAAAGGGAGAGAAGGGAGAAAAATGGAAAGAACATAAATAATTCTAGTTTAACTGCCACCGGAATGTTATACCTCCTATCAACTTTGCATTCACTTGTCAAGCAAAAAATTAGATTAACTAAAGGTTATGTAAAAATCCTTCTAAGGAGTCCCCTTATGGCTCCAGGTAGTCTTAGATGATACATACTTCCTAGATCCATTTTAGATCAGCTTCAGAGCAGGATACAAAATTGAGACTGCTATGATTGCCATCATGTATGATCTTTGCCTGAGCACTGACAGATGGAGTGCATCCCTGATGTAGCTTTTGGACTTCTCGGGGCATTTCAAACCATCAAGTATGGTATCCTTCTGAAACACGTGAGGGGTCTGGTAATCTGAAGCAGTGTGTGCTTCAGTGGCTCAGTCCTCTCTCTCAAGCAGGTTCCAGACGGTGGTGCTTCAGGATAGCTGCCCTTTAAAAGGGGAGTTGTTATATGGCATACCACAAGGTGCCATTCTATCTCCAATGCTGTTTTTACCATCTACATGAAACCACTTGGAGAGATCATCCAGGGGCAAGGTGCTATCATTATGCTGGTGGTACCCAAATATACTTCTCTATGCCTCTGGTAATAGCATTAGCTAAGGACAGTGTGTCTCCTCTGAATGAATGCCTTGAAGAGGTATAGGTTGGATGAGGAAAACGAAACTAAAACTGAATCCAGATAAGATGGAGGTGCTTACTGCCAAAGATCCTAACCTGGGTTTGGAAGTGTGCCAGCTAGGCCTTGGAAGGGCATACACTCCTCCTGAAATACCGTGGCCACTTCTGCACAACATTGCTGTTCCAGGATGGAGAAATGTTGCTGCTGGTCTATGAGTCATGCTTTCGCACAATGGTGTCACAGTCTCGCTGCACACACATCTCCAGCTGTTGCAATCATGAGATATTCCATTGCTGGAAAAAATCTGGTAATGGTCCCCGATCACGCAACAGTCCCATTGCTGGCAGCTGTGCGGAAAGGGAGGAAGCACAATCTAGGTGCTTCCTTCCTCAGGGCAGCACAGGAAATGGCCATCTGCACTGTGGAAGGCGGGCATGTGTCCCTTGCACTATTCTTCTGCAGGCAGCTGGCTGGGTGCGGAGGAGAGTGTTTGGGTTGTGTGCCCACCCCAGCAGTGGCACTGCCGGGATTGGAACAGGACAACAGTAAGGTGCAGAAAGGGCCTGTGTTCACAGCATGGAGGTGTTCCTGGGTCCATCCTTCCAAATACCAGCCCAGACAGATGTGATGGTCAGGAGTGCTTATTATCAGCTTTGGCTATTAAACCAGCTGAGGTTTTTTCTAGAACTAGAAGACCTAAAGATGGTAGTGCATATGTTGTTAACCTTAAGGCTGGACTTCTGCAATGTGTTGGGCTACTTCTATCAGGTTTGAAAGCTTCAATTAGTTCAAAACACAGCAGTCTGATTGGTCACTGATAAATCTAGGATGATCACATTACACCAATATTTAAATCACTCTACTGGCTGCTAGTTAGTTTCCAGGCACAGTACAAAGTGTCGGTTACTATTTTTATAGCCCTGCATGGTTTGGGTCTAGGATTGTCTTCTCCTGTATAATCTGCTTTGTACACTTGGGTCCTCCAGGAGACATCTACTGCAGTCAGCCCAAACTAGACTGACTGTTACTCAGAGGTCATTTTCTTCAGCCACTCCCAGACTGTGGAATGATCTGCCAGAAGAGATTTGACAGTAAAGAACACTGCCTGAATTTAAATCAGCAGTAAAGACCGGTCTCTTCTGGCAGGTCTATCCAGATTATCTTTAAATTATGTTTTTCAAAATATTTATTGAATTACTTCAATATTTATTGGCTTTATCTGCTCTTTTAACAGATGTTATGTGCTGTGTTACTTGTTGTTCCCCACCTCAATCTACAGGGAGAGGCAGATAAGAAATAACAACAAACTATTACTATTACTACAACAATCATCATCATCATCATCATCTACCAATAGAAGGAACCGTCCATCTGATAGTACATTATCCTAGTGCCTATGTTCTCATTTGCAAGAATTCCAGAGGCCTAATGAAGCCTCAACGGAAAAAGGGACCAAAATTTAAGTTCAGGGAATCCCCATGTTAACATGGGAAGATCATGTAGTCTTCATATAAGAATCATCCTTCTTCCAACAACAATAAAATTGACCAGGAAGAATACACAGATATAGAGATGTACAGTCCAAATCCCTTTAAGCCTTTAAGGCAAATGATTCTGAATGTGCGCTTACAATAGTTCTGATCACAATGGAATGAATGTACTTTTAGGTAATTACATATTTTTATCATATCTATTCTCCATAGGTCCCAAATAAAAGCTATAAAGTGTAAAAACATCAGAGAATGATCACCTCAGATTTTGCAACAACTGCTTCCATTTTTATCTCAGAAATGCAGTCAGAAGTGCAAGAGCAGGACTGTTATATACAGGCACCTCAGTACTTCTCAAAACCAAGACAATGTTAAGCCACAGAGGGGTCCCTATCCAGATTCAGTAATGGTTGAGATATCAAGGAGCAATATTGTGTGGTCCTCTTGCCATGGTCCCTAATAAAATTGATTGCCTACCTTTTGGTAAACCTGAAGCTCTCTTGTTTTGCTCTGCAGATCAGATCTGAGCTCTTCAGACACCTCAGGGTCACAGGAACAGTAAGCTAAGATCTCCAGACAAGCCTCCAAGGGCCACCTATCCAAAAAGCGAAGGGCTAATCTGCTCCTCAGCATAGCATCTCTAACTGGGAAGAGATATCGCCAACTTTCCTTTCCTGAAAAAGAAGTACAGCCCACAGATTCAAAATCTGATTTATGCACATTCTGATTCCACAGGGTCTAGCATTACTTGCACTGGATAACATGACACAGAAGTAGGTGGCAACAGCACTATTATGAACACAGAAAGCTGCTTTATTCAGAGTCAGCCCACTGGTTCAACTATCTCTATGTTTTCCATACAGTCTTGAGTGTTTCACCAGCTTTTAGACACAAGCCTACAGGTATCTGAACTCCCATCCTACATTTAAAGCATAAGCTCTGTCACTGTGCTTTAGCTGCTCCTTTTGCTAATGACCTACTTACCTCTCCTCATTGTCATATATCAACAGAGTTGAAGAAATGCCCCTCTAATTTGGAGGAGAAAAACTTTTATTTTTGTTTTTCTGTTTCTACTTCCACCCCAACAAACCCACCTCTCAGATTGGTACATTAGGTACTTACTGTAAGGGTATGTTGGTAGAGGCTGGGTTGGTAGAGAGAAAAAATCAACACAAAATAGATAAAAAGGTTACATGTTTTTAACTGTTCTAGAAGCTGCCTTGGGTCCCACTCTGGGAGAAAGAGAGCACATAAATACAATAAATAAACAACAACACTCATCACCACCCAGGAAAGAAACAGGGAAGTCATGGGTTGCTGCTTACTCACAGGTCTCTCTGTCACTTTCCCTTCTGAAAAACAAGGCTAATCTAAAGTGGGGGAGGGGGGAAGAACCAGAGAAAAAAGCATTCACCCCAAAAAAACTGACCTTGGCATAATTTTGTATTTTAACAATAGGGCAAAAAAATCTGAGGAGGCAGTCCTTGAGGAAGGACATGCGTTTCTCTTCTCTACTAACCCAGAATGTACCTTCACAATATGTACTCCATATATAGCATTCTCTGGGATTTGACAAAAGGAGAAAACCACATAAAGTTGGACATAGATAGTCTCTGTATATTAATAAGATATTAATAATGGCAGGTAAAATAGCACTTAGCATCATGTAAGAGGGGTAGCTTGAAGAAAAGGCTCCACTCTAAACACAGAAAAAAGAAAGAAACTGACAGTGGGGGCTATGAGTAAGCAGTGAGTCTATCAGCCCTGGATCACATTGCTTTCTTGACACCTCTTGGGGTGGTGATGCATATCAGCTAATTGGTATAGTTTTCTCCTCTGAAAGAAACCTGAGAGTCACTTGATCACTGCATCTAAAGCAGCTCAAAACATTTTCTATTCCACTTTTGGGAGAGAGGGGGAAGAGAGGATCAAGTCCTCAGTTTCTGGGTAACCCTCCAAGATGTTGCCTCTAAAGAAAAACAATGTTCTTTTTACCATCAGCAACCGCACAACTCAGTACAGCATCCCGCACAGTGATTAGCTCTTCCATATCCTGGCTGTAGAGATCCAAGACCTTCAAAGCTCTGGACCAGTCCTTTGCTGTGAGTGCATCCTCAAAGGTTTCCATTAAAGCTTCAATGGCCATGTCAGAATGCAGTCCCAGGAAAAGCAAGGAGATGCAACTCTTGCCACAAAGTCCACTAGCCAAGCTGTTTCCCTCATCTTGAGAGGCTTCCAGGGGTTCATACATAGTAAGCAAAAAGGTCTCCAAAAGCGGGAACTCCTTTAACAGGACTTCACATTCCTTGGTAATTTGCTCAATGGACAATGGAACTTCCCGCTTGCCTCGAAACTCCATCCATGACAGGCTCTGTTTGGAGATTCTCTGAACCTTTGATACACTCAGACAAGCTATGGCAGCAGTCAGTTTTGACTGAGACTTCAGAAAATTGAGGGTAGAAGCTGTGAACACGTGCTGGTTCTGTTCACACAGAGAGGATGAGGAATGAGTAACCACATCCTCAGAGTCCATGGCTGGATTATGGATGGGTATCTCAATGTCAGGGAGACAGTGATAAGCATGCAGATGGGCAAGACTGCTAATATTGGTTACAAGGGATCTAGTTTGGCTGCTTTGTCTGGTGCTACAGAGAGGCAGCGCTTTACAACAATAGCTAATTATGACTTGCTGAACATTTAAGTTGAGTTCTTCATTGGCCAACAACAAAGACAACCTGCATGATTAAAAGATAAAATAGATAATAAATCAGACCTCATATTATGAGCTTTTCACCTGTTATGCCAGGTAATCCCTGTTTTCCTACAGGATATACAGTCAATAAGGAGACATAAGAAATTCTAGCTCCCTAATTAGCATACTTGTGAGTAGTGTTTGCTGATGGTGCATGTCACGATCAACGTTTACATTTTCAAATGTACCGACAAATATCTTACAAACACCAAGTAAACAAGCCCTGTTATATTAAATAATCAACTGTTTTATGTGGTAGTTGCCAAGACATACTTATATTCAACACTGTTGCAGAGGAAAAACAGAGGCATAACATTTGTGCAGCCTACCTGAGATAGAATAAATACACCAGAATTTCTGTTAAAATCATCCAAAAGTTTTACCGTACACCTCCAAAATTTATCTAGCAAATACCACTTCAAAATAATGAAAGACACTGTAATCTGATTTGCCTAACAAGTAGCTTCATTCTGTGTTGCTCAAATATCAAGAGACATACAGTTCTCCCTTCACATTTGCGGGTTTGACCTCAGTGAATCTGATTATTTGCAAGGTGCCCACTTGCCTCCTCCTCATTTTCCTCCCCCATCCCCTGGCCTTTTGGCCAGGGACGTTGCCTTCCTTCTCTGCACCCCAGCAAAAGGCAAGTGAATGGGAAGGGGAAGGGTTCCTGCATGCAAGCCTTTCCCCTCCATTCTCCTGTCCTCCATGCATGCAGGAAGGAGGAGTGACAGAGAATGATGGGCAAATGGAGTGTGGGGAAGTGTTTTACCTTCTATTTGCTTGCCTGTTGCTGGCCCAGGCAGAAAAAAGGCAGGAGGTGCTGACGACAGGCGGGCAAACAGAGCAGAGAGGGGAGTGCTTTACCTTCCATTAGTTTGCTAGTCACCCACCCAGCCAGAAAAAAAGGTGAAACATGCAGGTGACAGGTAGGCAAATATCGTTGAGGGGGAAAAGGAAAAAGGCAGGATGTGTAAGCAACAGGCAAATGGAGCGGGGGGGGAGTGTTTTACCTTTTTTGCTTGCCTGTCACCTGCACGCCTCACCTTCTTTTTGCCCGCGTGCATGACAGGCACACTGCCTCCTTCTTCTGAGTTCTAGCAAAAGGCAAGTGAATGGGAGAGGCGAAGGTTTGTGTGCTTGGAAGCCTTTCACCTTCCATTCTCCTGCCTCTTGCCTGCAAAGGCAGAAAGAAGGCAGGATGTGTGGGCAACACGCAAGAGAATGGAGGGAGGAGCCCCGGAAGGGAATGGGAGGGGGAGCACTCACTCTGGTGGGGGGAAGTAGTTCGTGGTTTTTTTGTTTTGTTTCATTTTACTTTCGTGGGGTTCTGTGCCCCTAACCCTCATGAATGTCAAGGACTGACTGTATTTGCAAGATCAATTTGAGCACTTACTATAACGACCTCTACATTCTTCAGTCTAAAATAACAGATCTTGCATATAGTTCAGGTTGTATTACAGTGGTACCATCCAAGAACATTAGAAAATTTACTCATTAATTCCACATTTCTAGCATATGTAAGAACGCTTGCAAGATACTTTATTGATTGAAATCTCACAAAGGAATCATAACAAAAATGAAAATGCCATTTATCAACATAAGAGAAAATTGTCACAAACTACACCCAGGTATCTGTATGCTGCTGCTTCAGGAGATACTGCTCTAAAGATCACAATTCCAAGCACTGTATTCCAAGTGCTGCTTTGGGTCTCATATGAGAGAAAAGTGAGATATAAATTAAATAAACAAATAAACAAATGCACAGATATTCAATAAGCATAGCATCCATGTCCAAAAATGACTTACCTGTCAGGAGCAACTTGTTTTTCAAACAAAAGCTGGGACAGCAAATGAGAAGGGCTCTGCTGTAGTAATATAAAAGGGTTTCCCACTCGTACCTCTATAGATTGATCTAGAATAAGATATTGGTGGACAGTCATTCATTGTTTGTCGCTGAAAGACACCTTCCAAATCTCATGGTATGCAGTAAGACTGTCAATCTTTTTACTGCAGATTGCAAATTAGTTTATTAAGTACACCTGACTTATCAATAAAACATGGTTGTGAACATCTGATCAGTCTGATCAATCATGGAAAACGTTATCCACAAATGTATATGCAACATGAATTTTCTCATATTCATTTTTCATTATGATACTTATTCTAATATTATTTTGTTTTCTTTCACTATAAAGATTGATGGTTCTTGAATTAAAATCTGGATTAGCTTTTGTAGTTATGTGCTATCACTCACCTAGTTCTGGATTGAGGCTGCGGAGGACAATGGCAGCCAGCTTATTAATATAATGAAAGAACTTTTGTACATAGGTATTCTGCACATGGCTGTCTTGCATGTAGTTCTCTTGCATGGTCTGAGCATGTTGGTCCAGAGTTCTTAGCAAAAGTCTAATCTGACTACAAACTGGATGTGCCTCTAATTCTGCATGTTTCAAAGAAGCCTGTTCTACCAAAGCAGCAAGTAGGTTCCCTTTGGAATCTATTATGACAAAAAGAAAAATGGATTAGACATACAATGCTTCATCATCTTTATTTCAATTCCAAAATATATCTTCCCCTTCAAATAGACAAGAATATCACATAGGAAGAAACCAACTGGATTCAGCCCTCTTCCTACCAATGGGAGAAACTTTACAGAATTTTTAGCCGCCAGTACATACAGTGTTGTCTAGAAAGGATTAGAAGCCCATTTATCCATTATTTTGTACCAGTGTGATAGGAATTCTGTTAACAATAATAATGGTGATGATTTTTGCCACTTTCATGCTTGTTGAATTCAAGAGTTAAAAATCTTAGTATAAATAGTGCTGTTTAACAGGCAAACACTACAGTTAAAAATACAGCCTTGAAATCTGTGTCTCAACTTCATACCCAGCTAAGCCAAAAAAAGAGATATTAAAAAGAAGAACAGATAAAAACTACAGAACACAGAATTTGCTTCCTATATAGGCAGCACCTTTTAGATTACATGCACATTCAAAAAAAGTTAATCCATCTTAGTAAGAAGCACTGCAAACATTAAACAGAGAAGCTCTTAATTCTTAAAATTAGAATTTTGTTAGGCAGGAAATGATTAAATCATTTTCTTTGAGATCTCCCTTATAAATTAGCTAACATGGGGGAATTTTAAATAGTGGCAAGAAAGATAAAATTAAAAGTAAAAAAAAAAGATTTGAGTGACTCAGTGTAAAATAACTCATTAAGACACATGCACAAACCTGAAGATTCTTCCACTTGTGTCAGTTTTTGAAGTATTTGGTCAAAGTGCTGTGATAAAACAATATGATTAGTAATACAACTCTCCGTCAGGAAGGGATAGCAAGACTGCAACAGATCAGCAATGCTGCAGTGGAAGTGACTACTTATTTTCTCATCTGAGATTTCTGTTAGGAAAGAAAAGGAAAAGTCAATTACTAGCAAAGCTCAGTGTCATTTAAAATATTAAATAGGTATGTAAAAGCACATAAAGAGGCCAAATTGCATTTACTGAAGTTAAATACTGAACTGAGTTAATGTATCATACGTTCAGCTGCCTTACAGGAGATAAGAGCTTCATTGCATCTAATTCAGCTCTGTCTACTTTGAGCGGTTAGGAATTTTGAAGTATCAACTCCTGCTCACTTCAGTTTGTATCCTCTCATTTCCAAGAGATGCACAGGCACATTTTCCTATACAGAACACAAGCTTCCTATACATTAACATCTGAGAGTTTTTTCCGCTGCAGGCAACAGTAACTGCTGAATCAGCAGACTCGTAGCAGGAAGTCTACTTGGTTCACACTCAACTTTATAGCCCTGCTCAGCCTAATTGAAATAGACGGATGTTCTGAAGAAGGAGTGGGAGACAGAAAGAGAGCCCTCACCACAACAAATCCTCTCAAGGGGACAGTCAAGCAAATCATCCTCTAGACATCATTTTTGCTTCCAAGGCTTAGCAGAGAGAGAAAACCAGCTGGTACTTTTGAAGAACCTAAATTTGGTCCTGGATTGTGGTTGTCGTTAGCTGTTGACAAGTCAACTTCAACATATGGTGACCTATTGCTTTGCTCAAGTCTAGCAGATTCAGGGCCATGGCTTCCTTGATATCCACCAGCAATGAGATCCACCTGTAATGGGATCTTCCTCTTTTCCTACTGCCTACAATCTGGACTCTAGATCCCTATTTAATCTAATATGAAAGAAATGTTAACACACTTGAACCAGTTTTAAGCTATTAGTGGGGGTGGGGGTTAAATGGCTATTGTTTCCAATCTTCTTTCTGTAATTATAAATCAAACCAAGGTTGCAAGCTTGCTGTTTACAAAAGTCTTGGGATTCTGCTGAATCAAGTAGGTTCCAAATGCAAGACTTTATAAAGTAATCCCTGCTATATAACAGGTATCTAGCTCTGGAGGTTCTAGTTATCTAAAGGTCTGGAAAAGAAGAGGCCTGCATAAGGTGATAGTCTGATGTACCCACATATGCACCTCAACAGAACCATAGTATCCAGTGTAAAACAAAATGTATTTATTTCTCCTCCTTTGGCTTTTGGCATGATCTCTGTATTTGAACAAATGTATAGCTTTTCCCAACAGCCCATGATGGCCGATAACAATCATAATACAAAAACACAGTCATGAGAAGGA
This sequence comes from Ctenosaura bakeri, assembly GCA_948474755.1. Taxonomy (NCBI): domain Eukaryota; kingdom Metazoa; phylum Chordata; class Lepidosauria; order Squamata; family Iguanidae; genus Ctenosaura; species Ctenosaura bakeri. Next base: position 44,594 of record CAOLHI010001668.1, read on the forward strand.
TCATGAGGAACTATCATAGACACCATTTAAAATATCCTCTAAAATGCTGAAGACTACTGTCAGACATTTACTTATTTACAGACAATAAAACCAGCCAGCACAGAATAAAACCATTTAAAGAAAATAAGTTACTAAAAGGAAGAGCAAGAACGTAAGATCCAAGGCTGAAGATGTTTCTAGAAAGAGAAGTCTGCATCATTCCTCAGAAAGCTAATAAAAAGGATCACATTAGTCTTCCTCAGGAGAGAGTTCCATGAAGAAACCGTGAACACGGAAAATGGTCCTTTCAGGTATAAATGAAACTTGTATGAATGAATTAATGATAGGAAATGACCTAATTACCTGATTTAGGCTGCCCTTGTGAAGTATTGATAATTTTACTAATTTCTTGAAGAACTGCTGGGAAGCCCCTCATACCATTCGAGCACTGGAGAACAGAATCAAGGCTCCGACCTGTTATTAGATGAAAAGACAAAGTGAAGATTTAAACATGGGGAGAGGGAACATGCTTACACAATTACATGCAAAATCTATTATTGTCACGATTTTTTAAAATACTTTCAGCAGCACACTTTCTAAAAAAGCCAGTATAACTGACTTACCCTTCACGTCAAGGCTGTTAAGCAACCTTCTTTCTGCAGCTTCTAAGAGATATTTGCAGGTTTTCCATAAGTGGCACTGAGTAGAAGCCAAATCAAATATGGCCATAGCAGAGGGGCACAGGCCTTCCAGGACATCACACGGTGGGTCACAATGTTCCAGCTGGAGGCTGCTGGCCCAGAAGTTCTCTTGGAGCAGAGGGACTGGGCTGTCAGATGGGGCAAGCAGCCTATCGGTAACATCCGAAATGGAGTAAAACACCATACCTTGGGAAATGAGTCATAAAGAAGTTGAAGACTTCCTGTCCAAAATATAATATACAGAATCTTGTCCAAAATATAATATACAATGTAGATTCTTCCAATCCTGAAGACTTTCCTTGGCTTCACTTTCATTTTGTCCAATAATTTGCAGTAACCCTGCATAACGTGTGCTCCATCAGGACAAAATAATAGCAATAGCAGTTACATTTCTATACTGCTTATCAGCACGAAGCACTCTCTAAGTGGTTTACAATGTATTTAGCTAATTGCCCCCAACAAGCTGGGTACCCATTTTACCAACCTACGGAAGGACAGAAGGCTGAGTCAACCTGGAGCCCTGGTGCATCAAACTCACAACGTTGTAGCTGCAGTACCACCGCACCACTGGGGCCACCAGCCATGGGTTCTAGTGTGCCAGATAGTTGGGAGGAAGCAGTGTTTCTTGAGCCTATATTCTACAAGGGTTCCTATTTAGTTTGGTTGGATACATCCAAGCATGCTTTACAGAGAATTGCAATCTAATTACCTTTTAAGTCAGCCATCACACATATACCACACACAGAGTTACTACTGTGTTTTATGTCCTATTTTCACCCATGAGATTCTAACTTTTAAAATCCATGATCAGGTTCTCACCTGCTGCTGCTGCATTCCCAATGGCCTGCAGTGTTGAACGGCCACTGCCAGACTGCCTGAGATTTCCAGATCCCTCAGAGGACTGATGCTCAATCTTATGTTCTACTTTCGCCAACTCTCTGATTACTTCTTGGTAGCGCTCCAAGAAAATTAGCTCACCATAGGAAGCAGAATTCTCCAGACCAAACATGATGGCCACCTGTCATTGTGAAATTGAGAAGCATTCTAAAATTATTAGGTAAGAAATATTTCCCCAGTGTATTTACAAGTTCCGTTAATGAACAAGATGAATTAGGAATTCATCTCTATTGGAAAGCTTTATGGAATAATTCCTTAGAGACACACTTCCAAAAAGTCTGTTCCAAGGAAGTTCAGTGAGCCAGAGGAAGCTCTTTCTATTAGGTTCACCTGCCCAACAGAGCTTCCCATAAAAATTACTGCAGATACCCTATGTCCACATTTCTGAATCACATGAAGAAAATGTATTCATCAATATGATCTACCAAATATAATTTTAGAAAGTTAATTTTATACTAGTTCTGGATTAGGCCTTTGGCCAGCAGCGCATGATGTCATCAATGCCTCAGGCTCATTTTTGGCCTTGAAGATGGGGATCAGGCTCTCTGCTCCACAGTCATGCACCCCACTCGTCAGTGGTGGGGAGGAACGGTTAGGAAGAGCCAACTGCAATGCAAAGGCTAGAGTTTTCATAGAGTCAATCAATCCCACTGGTATGTACCTCAAGTACTAAGGAGCTAAGATTCAGGGAAAATTCCCATGGTTCCCTGAATACACTACCATGGAAGCACGGTAACTTCCCAGAAACCTATTCATTTCTATAATGTCTTGCAATGGCTGAACAGTTACCTGATGGGCTTCTACATAGTTTCCTCTCAAGATACAGGAAACAAGAAGAGATTCTGGTGGGGAAAGCATCATTGGGATGAGGGAGTTCTGCTGAGGTTTTATCCTATATTCCGCATCACTCCAATCAGAAAGTGTACTAGCACTTCCTTCTAAAAACAAAAAGGAAAGAGGATTAAACAACTACCAGGATCAATACTTATTCCTGATGAGGCATGTATTAATAGTAAGTACTTTCTACCAAGTCCTGCCATTTATTAACAAGCTGCAGAATCCATAGAAATTTCTTCCGTTTAAGTTTTAAAATGTGTTTTGTTGTGCTTCAGCCTTGCTTCTCCCAGGTTGATTAACAGGCAATAAAGATATCAATAAGAAAACTCTAAGACATTTGACTAAAACAGTAATTTTTTTTAAAAAAAATCTGAAAGTCATAAAAACCTATAGCAGCAAAATGAAAAGGAATTCAGACAGTTTTCACAAGACACTATAAAAGTGTATTTCCCTTGCACCCAAAATACACAAGTGTGACCAGATATTAGATTAGTCTCCCTGATGGTCAGAACATTGAAGCAGAATAGGGCTTAGACTGAGAAAGCTGTTCCATACCTGATGCACTAGTGATACTTAATTCACTATTTGTGCTCTCTGGCACTGGGCTTGAGGCTTCCCTCTTGTACTCTGAAACAGAAAAAAACAAAACAAAACACACTCATGGTGAAATACCTTTTAGCCAGTTACAGTCATTAAGAAGTCCTCATTCTGTGTTTCACAGGAATAACAGGGAGTGGTATGTAGACATTAGTCACTGCTAAATCAGTCCGCGAGAGCTTCTTGGATTGCTTCCTAGGGTTGATTTAAATGTTATAGCATTCATACAGAGGCTATTCAAAAGAACTTATACATGGGAATACTGTGTACTGGTGAAGAGCGTGTGAAGGGTGTGATCTTCCACATGTTGGTGGATTACAGATCCCATCAACTCTAACCAGCATAGCAAATAGTGAAGAACTGGAACTGCAATCCATGATGAAGAATAATAGGAACTGCTCTATATGGTTCACGCAATTTTCTTTACTCCTTACCCTCACCTCATACATTGTCAGATATACGTAATGCTGACAAATAGACTGCTCATTGGAGATGGGAACATCTGGGGGAAAACAGAAAAAATCAGAGGGGAAAAAACATTTTTCTGTTTTTTTTCTCCAAAGTCTTATTTTCTGGAAAAATTGAAAAATGATTATGGAATGTTTTCTTTTAGAATGATGAAAAAAATGTTTAAGACAGGTGCTCACATAATTATTGCCCCAAAGAGTTGGGTCTGGAAATTGGATTTAGGCCCACATTTTAGGGCTACAACAGTAAGAAGCAACTCTGTTTACTGGTAGGAAGACATAAGTCTTCCTCTAAGCATGGCCTGAAGCAGTTCAGCTGCAAGAGACACATGTGTACAGTAATTATCATCCACTTGTGCAGAATATGGGAACAGAAAGCAACCAGTCTTGGACAACTGTTGCTCCAACTGCTGCCTAAATAATTAGCTGGAACAAAGCAAGGTCATTCTTTGATATCCCAAATAATGCCACACTACCAATCCACCTCTTCTTTACATAGGGCAGTGTTTAAGAAGATGGAGGCATTTTTTAGGGGGAAGGAGAAGCCAGGTTTTTGCCTCTCCCAGATCTTACTGGTACCACTTCTACTGGATCTACTAAGATCTGTTCTCTACTTTTTTATTTTGTGCATCTTTGAACCCAGGCCTAAAGAGGGCACTGAATGCTGAGCACCCTGCTTTCTTACAATGGTAATTAAACATCCTGGGTGAAGACAGCCAATTAATGTCCAGGATGGGTCTCAGTCTTACTTCTTGTCACAATGTCTTCTTTTTTTTTATTAATCATTTTATTCAAATTCAAGTATAAAACAAACAATTGTAAATGTAAGATTACATGAATTATTTTTGGTCTTCCACACTGATTTAGATTTCACTTTCATTATCTCTTTACATGTTTATATTATTGTACCACAATTTACTGCTAATATTACATGTTGGTTCTTGCATTTCTATTTCCACATTCCAGCTTCATGATATATATCCAGTAGCTCCCTCATTAATTATCTAAATCATGAATTACTCATTTCCATCTGACAGTACTCAGCAATTATCCATTACAACGTCTTCTAGACATGAAGTTCTGAAAAATTACGACGTGCATTGTGATAGCACTAGGATCCTAAGCATTTTCACTGGAGATGGAGAAGAAATTTACTATAACTATATTTAAAATATCTGTGTATCCAATTTGTGGTGTGCATGGTTATTAATTAAAGCATGTGCAGATTTTTAAGTTTTTCCTTTTTTAAAATTGCATACATATGTAGATGACTCAAAACACACCTGTTTTAAAAACTGCACATGAACATACTCTAATCAGTGGGGAAAAATGTAAAATCTGAGCACATTAGTACAAGCAGATATCAAAATAACACACATGTGGTTATTTTGTGGTGAAGAGACTTGTAACCCAAAATATATGGGATGGGAATGTTGGTGGGAGTTTGAGGAACACAACCAACATAAAACTGACTATTTCCACATCTTCATTTTTTTACCCCATTACCTGACTTTTGCCTCTGAGATCGAGAGTGCTTTTTCAAGGCAGGTCCTCTTGTTACATTTCTGTGTGCTCTAATGGGAGGATGCAGACTGCCTGGAAGAGCAAAATCTGAGTATTACTTTAGGGAGCTATGATCATTTTCCTCTCAACGCACATATCGTGAAAAGAAAGGTGGAAAACAAGAAACTAATCAAGCAGAAATCAGGAACCATCATCCTACTAGTCATCAGGTTAACACAGTGTGGCCCACTAGGGTGTCAGATGGTGATAAAAGGCTCCTTGCCCTGATGCATTTGCCTACCCTAGTTCCATACAACAATAACTTTAGATTATATATTTCCTGAAGATTCTGTACGATATCAGAAGTTAAGCAGAATCAATCCTGGCTAATACTTGGATGGGTATTCCTTGGTGAATACCTGGTACTACGGACTATATTTTACAGGAAGGCAATGACAAACCATCTATGAGTATTTCTTGCATTAGAAAATGAATCTTGTACCACTCTCTCTGTTGTTTTTTAAATCAGGTCACTAGTTCAGTAGATGGTAGAAATACTGTCAGTTATTTATCCAGATTTCAGCAAAGTATTTGATAAGCTTCCCCCATAACATTCTGATTAGCAAACTGATTAATCACAGAATAGATAGAGAGACCATCACATGCGTCCGTAACTGATTGGAAAACTGTGCTCAAAGAGCTGTCATCAGTGGCTGCTCTTTACACTGAAGAAGGTCTTGAGTGGAGTGCCTCAGGGTTCTGTCCTAGGGCCATTACTCTAGTTTATCAGTGACTTAGATAACACTGTGCTGCAAATCCTTATCAAGTCTGTAGATGATACAAAACTGAGAGAGGTGGCTAACACATTGGAAGACAGGAACAGAATTCAAAAGGACCTTGATAAGCTACAAAATTGGGCAGAAATTAATGAAATGAAATTCAATAGAGACAAATCAAAATTCTACACTTACACCACAAAAACCAAACGCACAGGTATAGGATGGGGGGAGTACATGGCTCAGTAGTATTACATGCAAAAAAGACCTTAGGATTATTGTTGATCATAAGTTGAACACTATTCAGCAATGTGATCCTTCAACAAAGAAGGCAAATGCTTCTTTAAGTCTCCATTAACAGAAGCATAGTTTCCAAGTCAAGGGAAGCAACAGTCACTGATGCTGATCAGGTCTCATCTGGAGTACTGCATTCAGTACTGGGAGCATCATTTTCAGACAAGCTGGAGCAGGTTCAGAAAAGGGCAACGAAGATAAGAGGTATGAGGTACTGTTGAAGGAGGTGGCCATGTTTAGTCTGGTGAAGAGAAGACAGAGGGATAACATGACTGCATTCTTTAAATAGCTCAAAGACTATCACGGGGGGGGCAGATCTGTTCCCTGCTGCCCCCCAGGGGGGAGGACTGCCTAATGGTTTGAAGTTCCAGAAGGGTAAATTTCAAATGAACAGTAGAAGGAACTTCTTGACAGTGAGAACAGTTTCGCAATGGAACAAATTGCCTAGAGTACTGATGGGGTCTCTTTCCCTGCGCATCTTCAGAAACAGGGGGTGTACTAATTGGGGGTGCTGGGGGTGTACTAATTGGAGAGCCTGCAGTCTGCAGTATTAGGCTCAATGGCCAGTGAGACCACTTCCAACTTTGTAATTCTATGAAAATCCTATGAAACTCAGGGGGTTGCCATAAACTGACAGGCAACTTGGAGGCATACAGACACTCACTTTCTGCAACTAGACCGACAGGTCACTTTTGGATGGAAAATCTGGAAGTTACTCTTTGCAGAACACAGGATATTTCTGAAGGGCTCTGAGCAGTAGTGATTCATGGCAGGTTAAACTAAAGATAATGAAAGGAAGCAGTGGAGTGAGCCTACTGGCAACCAAGGGTAAGCAAAAGAAATCATCTTTCTCAGTGCATCTGTCACCGTGTCCACTATAGGCTACTTATATCACAGAGCTCCAAACACTGACTCATGGCAGCACCGCATTTGAAGATTTTGGAGGCAACACTGCCCACAATGTTGCTCTTTACACAGAATTGCAGAGATGTCCCCATACAATGTCAATCAGCACTGAAAGCCGATGCCAATACAGTTTTAAAACAAATACTGTATCCTTGGATCCAGTGTTGCCTCTGATCATGTTCAGAAGACTTTGTCCTCTCTAGTCATACAAACAAAAACTTTTCTTCTCAAATGCCCAAAGAATTGAACTGACATGAAGCATCAGACAAACAAATAGCCCAGGTATTTAGAGACCAAAATGACAGGCATATATGACTAAATGGGTGAAATATTAACTAAAATGCCAATATTTTGCAGCACAAACTGAGCCCTGACAAGACTCCTGAGCATTTTAAGCTAACTCAAGTTTGTTTATTTAACATCTTGCCTTTCTCCCAGTGCATAACCAAAGGCAGCTTGCTGCACAATTAGAAGCAAAATACAGCTGAAATTCAATCAATTATAATATTCAAAAACAATTTTAAAATAATGAAAGACATCTGTAACAAAGTTGCACTAGGGTCAGCTACTTGGAATATATGTGCAAACTGATGGCAAATTCCCAGACAACAGGAGTACCATCTTGAGAATGAAACCCAGCACAGTGGTGTGCATAGGAGGTGCTTATGGATAATAGGAATTATATATAAGGCAGAGTCTGTTTGTAAAGAGAGCGTTTAGTGAGATCTTGGCCAGACAGGGTGGCTGAGTTGTGTTTAAGCAGCTGAAGAAAAGGCACAGAGAACCGGTGTGTCAGGCTAGGAGTTATTGGCATAAACTATCAGAAGTTTGAACTGGTTAAGGTAACAACACTGCATTTTACATGAATTATGACAAGATATTTTATTTCTAATGTTACTTCAATAAAGGTTACCATTTGTTTTATAACTACTGAGCCAGCCTGCATTATCTAAAGTCACAGGTAACAAACAAACAAAAAGAACATGCTACCACCTTAAATAAACTAATTGGTTCTGAGGGAACACTTAAGTCTCTAGCCTTTTTGTTAGGGCTCAGTGCTATTATGAGGGCATCTTATTTGATTGGAACTACAAAACTAATCTGCTGAGAGAAATAAAGGCCTGTCACACATTATATTAAAGCCAAGCACTGAATTGAAGAAAAGTAGAACCCTGCTGAGGTCCTTCTGTATTAAGTAGTTAACGATCCAAAGTCCACCTAAACTAAAAGGTCTTTGCCTTCTCACAGGAGGAAAGCAGCCTAGGAATGACTACCAAGAAAGCCCTCTACCATGTCCTCATGCCTGTGAGGATGGCGGGACCACAAGAAACAGTCTTTTCCCAAAAATTTTGGGCATGATCATGTGGGGGCTTTAAGATAGTCCAGACCCAAGCTGCACAGGGCTTTATAGGTCATAACCAGCACTCAGAATTGTGCCCAGAAACAAGCTGCAACAAGAATGTTCCTTTTTACCAAACTGCCTGGGAAAAATTATGTTGTGATTTCTGTCCATTTTCTAGATATGACTATAGATTGTTCTATTACACACTTTCCTAACATCAGAATTTCAACTGGCTGCTTATGAGACAGGATGCAACACTCCTTTTCCTCTCTAGCTTTCTACTGCCATGAAGGGACTGTCCTTTGCTTGGGCAGTTTCCAAAAGCTTCTGAAGTCATGAAATTCCTAGAAATTCTTACCTGCATTTCTGTTGCTCAGCACTATTTTGTGCCGCCACTGAGCTTCAGAGAGGTACTTGGAAAACAGTTGCACGCGACAGTCAAAACCTTCTCTATTTACAGATAAATTCAAACAATCCAGCAGTGCTAGTTCCTCCTGAGATACATGTGTAGAGTCCCATGGAGAAGAACTTTCCATTTCTTTTAAATGGTCCTGGAGCATTTTGAGAAAAATCTCAATTGCTACATCATCTGCTAAAAATCCACAGATATCCCGAGTGAAATGCTTCAAGTCCAGATAGCTCAGTCTGAAGGAATCACAGCTGCTGTTATGCACTTCCAAATCAGGCTGCCCTTGGACTTCATAATGCTCTCGAAATGTAGAGGCAGTGTGCACTGCTGGTCTCCTTTCAATCCCTGTAGAATGTTGTGGACTTGCTGAGGTGGAAGAATCTCTACTGGTGCAACGCTCTCGTTCCTTGTCCCCACAGTTCTTTTCCTCAAAATCACCCTCTTCTGTGTTACCTTCCTCTGGCAGCTCAGCACTGCAGAGGTCACTGCAGGAGACAAAGAGCAAGGAGAAGATGTTCTCCAGAAGCTCCAGGCGCAGAGGAACTGGTACAGTTCTTAAAAAATGCTGGCACTTGGAAAGATACTGAGCAAAGATATCTGCATAGTCTGCATTGGTGAAAAGAAAATAATTTTAAAAAGATATTTAACATGGTTTTTCCTTCTACTGACAGTATCATTCAACAACCAAACTTTAAAGAGGGACTGGAAATATGTGACACTTCAGATGTTGGGATGCTGGATTACAATTCCCCTCAACCCTCATCATAGACCATGCTAGCTAGGATTGATGGAGCTGCAGTCCAACATCTTGAGGGCCACAGATTGCCCACTCCTCATTTAAAAACTGTGCCAACCTAGGTGACCAATCATCCCTGGCCTCATCCCCTGTGGTAAATAAAGGAATACCTCTGGGCAATTCCTGATCAAACCCTACTCTGCTGAAACATGTAGGAGAAACTCTATATATAGCCCAGGAAGCCTGGAGGTGGAGGTACTAGACATACAACTCTCCTAAGATGGCTATGGGGACTTGAGTTTATATGGGATGATGAAAACAGCTATTGTACATCAGAGATTACTGGTAAAGCAGAGGATTAATGGTAAAGGGGCTGCAAACCATTCTCTAGGTCCCAGAAGCCAGCCGCAAAGGCTTGCTTACTGGAAGGAAGAGTTGAGCGGATGGGTACACAGAAAGAGAAACAGAGACAACTGGGCTGAGAGTAGAGAGAACAATGAGCTTTTGATTTTGTTACCATTCTATCATGCTCAGAAATTGCCTCTTTCAGTAAAGTTAAGAATCCTTTTCGAAACTAATTTTTATATTTATATTTATATTTTTATATTTATATGTTGCACTTCCTTTTTGTGACAAATCAAGTTAATATTTAATATTAGACCCATTTACATGCTGCTTTTCCCTTCTGCAATAAAGCAAGTTACTAATCTAAAGGATGTTTAATCCACCAGTGGAAAACTTTGGTCTTCTAATGACCAGCAACTTCCACAACCTGTGTCCTGTGCTAATGGATTGTAGGAATTGGGAGCCACAAACGTCCAGGTGGTCAAATGTTTCTAACCCCATTCTAAGCCAGCATGTGCTTCCACAGTGTCAATTTCTATGGACATCAGTGGCATTCAGGTTACCTCCCAGTTAGGTGCACAGAGGCTATTGGCAGATCATCTAATTTGCTATGCTGGCACCAGCTAGTGCTAAGTAAGCTACCCTGTGTGCAAATCACAGAAAACAAGAGTTCTACCCACTCCCCATCCAAACACAACAAAGAGACACATAGATGATAAACAGACACATGCAAAGCAATCCAAAATAAACCTAAGAGGTCAGGGGAAAAAGTGTGCCACTGAAACACCAACAGCACCATACTATGTATGGCTACTCAGAACTCCCCCCCCCCGAGTTCAGTGAGACTCACGGTCAGATAAGTGAGTATAGGCAGGGCCAGATTATCAATGAGTCAACTGGTACAGTTTCTCCAGTGCTGCATTAACTTGCAGCATTAACTGACTTTATGTTAGTATCTACTGAACTGAACCTGCATGGACAAACTCAGATGTTTGGATTACTTCCAGGACAATGTCAAATAAAAACCCAAAAGTCCTATAACTTACTAAAGAACAGCAAATTTCTTACAGCATGAGCCTTCTTGGACCATAGTGTGCTTCATCAGATGCATTAAGTTTTAATTTAAATAACAGATTTAATTTTAAGCTAACTTTCATTCTATAGGCATGTTTAAGTTACCACTTGATCTTTGGTTGGGTTTTTCTTCAAGGAGGATACCCCTTTAAAAAAATGCCCCTCTTTAATATTGGCACATTCAACATAAAATGTGTCTGAAAAGTAAGCAACTTCATATGCTCACTGTGCTTGGGGTCCTGATGCAACAGGGTGAAAAAATAGTTAGAAACTGGAATATATAATATTTAAGCAACAGCACCCATTCCCAAAATGATAGTTGCTTTCTACTATTGATCCATCTAGATAAGGTGTGGACATTAAGCAGCCCTCCACATTCCATCAGCATCCAGCTAGGATATAGCCAGTGGTAACAAATGGCTGGAACTGCAGTCGAACACAATTTGCAGAGCTGCATGATACCCACCCCTGATCCAGATTTGGATTGTCTACGCTGTTTGGTAGCCATTCTTCAGGTTTCTAACAGAAGTTTCTTTTTATCATCTGGAGATGGCAGAGATTAAATGCATATTTTCTGTCATCAGTCTACAACCCTTTCCATGATATATTAGTCCATATAATCCAAAATATTGAATCCACAAGCAAGCAGCTGAAGTATACTACAAGCATTCTGAAAAGAGTACTGAAGACAGAAAGTAAGTTTACCAAGAAAAAAGCAGATGCATAGCGGATGAAAAGCAAGACTAAACAGAGGTAATGCTCAGACTACCAGACCTGGGGTTGTAAGATGACATGCTTGTTCATTTTGATCAGGAAGCTCTTCAGGGAAATCACTGAAAAAACAGCTCACACAGTCCTTGCAATGTGAAGTCTTGTGTGCATTGACACAGAGTGCATAGATAGCATATTTCATGGCACAAAATGCCTGGAAAAGAACTAAGTTGCGTTGCTGACTCAAAAGGCTAGAAACTGACGTCACTGAATCTAAAGAAGAAAACAATACAGAGGTTAGGCTAGAGGTTAAATGTAGGGAAACTACACTTTGGTGATCTTCCAGATTCTGTAGTCAATGTTCCCAATCAATTTTAATTACATGGCTAAAAAATTCTGCAGGTATATTTGTTTGTTAAGGTTCTTGACAGGTTTTAAATCTTTGAAAATTTAATTACTTTAAATAGTCTACATATGTTTATTAGTTATGCCTGTGTAACTAAATAACATCTCCTAGCCTGCTCCCTTAGCCTACTGTAACACCCAGCAGCTGGACTGGGAAAAGGAAGTCCATTTAGGTTGACTAGGGCTCAAGGATGATGACATTTCCACATACACACTCTACTACGCAAAGCTGTGACAGTCAGAAGCAGGACCCCATCACAAGTCATTGTAACAGCCTCGTTGCTGGGATAAGGGAGGTGGAAATGTCATCCCCCTTAAACTGGAAGTTAAATGGACCTCCTTAGCTCTGTCTCACTGCTAGTTCCTAAAGTGGGCCATCATAGCATTTATGTATTTTTACAGTAACACTAGACAGTTCTAAGGAATACACAAAACCCTAGGTTACAAATCCAGAAGTGAAATACTGACTGTCAATCACTAAGTTTAGCTTTTGTATTTCCTGGTATGTAGCATTCAATATGCTGCCCAACTCAAAATACGAGCCTTGAGCTAAATTCAACCTCAGTTCTACCTAGAGCAAATTCAATGACATGAATGGGAGTTGTTAGTCACAAGTAACTTTGGTTCCATTGATTTAAATGGTTCAATTCTGGATAAGACTAACATTTTACACAGCTTCTTATCTCTAATTGCACCAATATTTTCATTATATTCTGTTAACTAAGAGCAAGCTCCTATATTTGTACAATTGAAAGTAAGTCCAACTATCTTGCTAGCTAGTAAATGTATTTAGAATTGTAATCAAAGACACATTTTCCTGCAGATTTGACTCTTACATTGAACAGAAAGTTTTGGCAGTAACCATACAGTCTTATCTAACATGGTTGGTGTTTTAGCAGGAATGATCTCAAATGGCCAACACAACAAGGCGTCCTTCTCACTAGAACTGAAATTTGATAAGTTACTAGATCTGCATGCCACACATAATTTCACCATCCCCTGTGGTGAAATACTTCTGATACAACACAGCTAATCTGGGATAAACAAACACTAAAAGGTGAATTATATTATAACCCATTCCCTCTCTAAATATTATATATACACCTACCACAACCTACTCCAGCCACATTTTACCAGGCCACAAAGTAGAAGGACAAATTTCCTACTGGAAAAAAGGTCAAATTTTCCATGCAGTCCACAATACAACCTTGTCCTATAAATTATGATTCCCAATTGTTTTAGTAGCTCAAATAAAAATCATTAGCTATATATTTAACACTCTTCAATATTCTGGAACAAAAATGAGGAATGGAATTAGGAAAAACAGTGTGCCTTTTTGTAAATTTATGAAGTTATCAGAAGAAAAGTGAAGATGAGACTATGCTACATTTTCCCCAAAACATTGTGAGGAATCAGGCAGAGAGTAGCATCTATGTCTCTCTGCATAACTGATATGTATGCAACCTTATCAAGAGCACAGCTAAGATGTATCCAACCTTATCAACAGAGGGGGGAAAATCAAAACAAACATTGCAAGCATTCTTGATTGTATCAACTCCCATTATACACTTTTACCTTGAGTGCCTCTTTCCCTGATTGGAACTTTCTGGAGAAGCTCAATAACAGCTTCTTCTTCCAAGGCCAAGAGGCTGGTAAGGTGATGGAGAAGGTAAAGGGAAGAGTAGCTCTCCAAACTATGTAAGTACTGCAGAAGAACATTGTCTGGGATAGTATTACTGCAAAATAAAGGAAGTCTGTTTTCAGTGGGAACAAGATTGCCTAACCAATAGCAGCTTACTGTTTAAAAAGATTCACAACTTCCCTAAAACCTAATTTACATTAGTCTGCACAGAGTCTTTTGTTCTTTTAAATATACATTTTTAAGAACTATATAAGCAATTTGTAAAATGTGGTCAAAAGTCATTAGTGACAGGTATGGACATCACAGTTTTGTTTTCTGTGAAAACATTTTTTCTGTTAACCTAACTAACCTTCCTTGCAAGAGCCCAAAACTTTATCAGTGTATATGAGGAAAGAACAAAAAGTTTAGAAGACTGCCAGACATTTATGACCTCTCTCACAATTAGCAAATGACCGCAAACCAAACTTAAGCATACAATATTCTTCCCCCCTCACTTTCCGGATCACAGGGGTTTAATTCCTTTGAAGTATTTAAGTATTAAATATTTAAATATCTTTATTCCGATACTGGAGTGACAAAGAGGAATGTGGCTGACATGGAGCACAAGAAGAGACTCCAAAGAAAACAGAATCTGACTGGCTGGGCAAGGAGAGCTGGAGGGAAGAATGGGAGATGTGTAGGAATTCAAATAGAAAGCTGAAAATTGTAAGGACCACAGGCAGTCCCAGAAGTATTTTTTCCATTAACTCCACAACTATAACCAACCAACAGTAAACCAGCACATGCTGGATTATGTCTATGTCCATGTAATTCTTAAAATGGAAGAGAAAGGCCTTTATCAAAATAATTGATCAAGGTACTTCCATGCTGTCTTACCTTTTCTGTTGTATGCACCACTCAAGAACCTCAACTTGAGCACACAGCCCATCACAGAAGTCTTTCAATACTGAGTCATTGCAGGAACCCTGGTAAAACAAAGAGGTAGAAAAGAAACTGTGGGTGTATACCCATTAAAAATCAACCAGCCAATCCATTCTCCAATTCCCCACCTAAGAAATTGGTTGGAATCAAAATGGAGAGAGTGCGGCACCTAACCTCACATGAAAAATAAGGTCTTACGTGCCTGAGACTGGTGAAGAGTGTACAGCAGCATTTTGGCTGATTCTAAACTGCGACACTGAGTCCATCCTAGCAATATCAGGAGGCGACTGAGATGGCTGAATTCCTGTCTCAGGAAGCAGCTGATGCTGGAGAAGTCTTCCCTTTTCATTAAAGATAATGCTGTGATCTAGAGAAAGAAACACTTGTTTGTTCTAAGACAGGGATTCCAGACTTGGAAGAAGAGTTACTCTGACGAAATGTTAATAGCTACATAGATAAAACAGCTGACAATTTTTTTTCAGGGGAGGGGAGATTCTAATTCCCTAGCTTGTATGGAAGGACTCCCTGAAAAACAGACGATTAAGCATGCTACAGCAACAGCCTAAATAGGCCTAAATCCAGTTCCAGTCACCTATTTGCAGTCCTGTTTCATTCCTAGTTATTTTTTCCCCAGGTGATTATACTATCTTCAAAATAATTCAAGTTCAGCGAGCAAACTGTTAGGCCACTAATATTCTACCATAATCGCCAGGAATCTCAGTATTAATGTTAAGTTCTGTGCTTAGTCTGTCAGGCAGAGAGAGGCAACTACCTCTGAAAGGAGATTGTAAACAAGTGGAAAGAAAGCATCATTAACCCCATCCATTCCTCCAAAGCTCCCAGGCTACTGGATTTTACTGGGCAATAGAGCATGGCATGATTCTGCCCTTTTAAAAGTAGTTTATTTCCCTCATATATGAAGGTGGATGCTGCCCCTTTGAAAGCACTAAAATAAGATTCAACAGACAACCCCACTGGTTGCTCTACATCAGTGATAGGAAATTGTCAGGCATTAGTGGGCCACACTGGCACCCAGGAGATGTTTGAGGACAACAACTTTTGTCCCAAATGCCCCATGGAGATTGAGGGACATTTTCACAACATTCTTAGGGGATCTGGTCCATTTAGACCTAGGAGAGGTCTTTAAAAAAAAAAAGGAAGTGACCTGGAAGTCACTTCCAGATCACTTTCTGTTTAAGAATGGCAAGTTTAAGAAGTTCCTGCCCTGGCTTAAAATATTCCAGGGAGACAAACACTTGGTGAAATAGCCTGCATCACCTCTGGAAGATATTTGGGCTTTTTGAAGGCAAAACAAGTTTTTGAAAAAAAATTGAACCTTGGTGGCACTGAGAGCTGCAAAACAGCCTTGTGGAGCTGCATGCAGTCCACAGACTCTCTATGACCAATCCCTGCTATACATGAAATGGGCAGCAGTGTGAAGCACCGGTTTCTCCTCTGCCTCAGGGAGAGGAATATCTTGGCCTGGTCCTGGCTTAGTTTGGAGACAATGGAATCAACACAATTCATTGTTGAACTCTTCTTCTGTCTCAATAGGATTTACCAGAATTTGTTCCAAAAAGTGCTTGCTGCTGCTAATACAGTAGAAATAGGCAGCTTTCCAAGAATAAGCTGGCTCGTTATCCAGGAACAATGCTGTCACTGCCCGTTCAGCATCTAGCTGTTCTGACGTACCTGAAATATCCATAACTGCTGTTAATTTCACATATATTGAAAGCACACAAGCCCTATTCAGTATTAAAGCCTGCACACAATTAGAATCACACAAGTGGAAGCAGCAAAATGTCCCCTTGTTCCCCTGTACCCTACAACACTCCTTGGTCCTCAATGCACTTGAAATTCAAGATCTACAATGAATCTTCCCACTAATTATTGCCTGTTTAAACAAAGGTCTTTCCCAGGCCTTAAACAGACCAAGAGGGCTAAAAATATGAGCCAAATTACCCCCTGCAAACCCAAAAGGACGTTTGCAGCATAATTTAGGTTTTTTTATACAAAAATTGGGGTGAATTTAAAAACATTTTTGAGAGCTGCAAGAATTACAAGAGGGCTCACCTTGCTCACAAGTGAATTCACTTTGCTGACTCCTGTTGCATCAATTAAAAACTTGCTTTCGATCAGTTTTAAAAAATAAGATAATGTACATTTCTATGTGTCCTCCCTACATGCCCATTATCTTGTTGCAAAAGATGATAAACAGGCTTGGAAATGGGAAACATCATAATTTCCAAGTCCATTTGTGACATTCTGTAATGAAATATAAGATCCTGCCAAGCACTTGTCTTAGGTTAATCATTACCTAGAAACAAGGTTTTATTTTTCAATAAACCAAGAATCACTATAGGGTACAGAAACCAATAGGCAATTTGAAGATATGTCGCACTGGGGCACACAATTATCATCCTAGAAATGTGGAAGAATTTGTTTCAGAGTGATTCATTTCCAGTAATAAACAAAGGCCAACCAACGTTAGAATAAATTTGTCATTATGGTGACAAAGAACATTTTGTGGCCTTTGCTGCAATAACCCAATATGGAAACTGAATGACTCTTGAAGATTAAGACTGTCACCCAGAACTGAAATGAAGCTAAGAATCAGGAGCTGGGCATGTAAAAGGGCCTAGCACACTCTTCAGAACTGTGGACACTCCAGCAAGGTATGTTTTAAAATGAGGGAAACACTACAAGGCATACACAAAATTTCCCATAGGGAAACACTATAGGCAGAATCTTGTAAAATATAATTTTAGTAAATGAATCTGCATTCTGATCTGGGAACACTGTAAGAGGTTCAGTTATTCCTCAATTCTGTATTAACATTCAAATTCACATAAGATTCTAGGGAATTATACTGTAGTATCTGAACAGAAAATGACAGAACACAGTAGGCTAGCCATACAGTTAACAGTAAGATAGTCCCTGATTTTTCCAAAGTGCTTCTAAACAATGGGAACACTGTTTTTCTTCACAACAATGACTAAAGGAGCAGTTCCAACTGACAACTTAAGGTTGACAACAGGAAAAACCTACAAAAGAGAGTGGAGCTAAGATGGGATGTCCTACTCCCACTAAAATTAATTCTGTATCATGGACCAACCTAGCTCCTAATCAGGATATTACAGAGTCCTAAGATAAAGACCAACAACAGGAGAAGAAGAATTGCAACCTATCCTACACAAAATTTCACCAAAGAATGTTACAAACTAGTCTCAGTGTTTTGTTCTTAATTCTTATTTCTCAAGGCTGTATCCATCTTTTTTTCCAAACAACTCAAGATTCAGACCTGCAACCACAAGTCCATTGATTGCTGGGGTAGTAGAGGACCCTCCCTAACCAGGGATCACAGTTCTCTGCTTCTGATCATCTGTTATATTGTCCAAATGGGGCAAAGTGCAATGCACTAATCAAGGAGATGTGCAGGTGTCCCTTCTTGCATGAGAAAATGCACCAAATGCTTCAACATCATTGCAAACTTCTCTGGGAGGCATTCTCTCATTTACTATAAGCTTGGAATATGAAAGGAATGGGGGCTAGAATGAGGATTAGACAGAGAGAGAGGACCTGGACAGAATCCTATGTGCTTTGCTCACTGAAACTATTAAATCTTAAACAGACCTTTGCCAGGTGACTTTGGACCCAGAAGTTTTTCCCTTGTCTTCTCAATAAACATACTGCTAAAGAGACTGAGCAAGGCATGGCTGCCTTTTCTGAGGAGACAACCAAGCAACCTCTCTTCTTTCAGCAGGCTGTGTTCGCTCCAGCAAGCATCCAGAAGTTCTCTATAGAGCAAGCGCAGCTCTCCTGTCTGACTCTCCACTTCCAACATGCTAAGAGCATGATAGATTTCATCTACATGCTTCCTCTGCTCTGATTCCAGTAACTTTTGATTTAGTTGGAGATGCTTCAAATGTTTTAAGGAGTCCCAAAGAAAGTCAATAAAGATGTGTTTTGGTGAACAACCATGTGTTAGCACAGAGCTGTGTTCAGCAGTTTCTCTCTGAAGAAGCTCTAATATGGCTTGCAACTTCTGCGGAGCATGCAATAGCATTTTTTGGAGAGCAGCAGTCACTTCTGCACTAAACTTTGGCACAGATCCTTCCCTTTGTTTCCCATGCCTGTCTTCAAAGGTTTTGTACAGCTCCTAAAAAGGAAACACATAGGTGGATAACAGCAAGTAATTTCTCACCATGAATGCATTTGTAAACATGAGAACAAAAGTGTATAGACAATTAAAAAATTAAATTAACTATCAACAGCATCAATTGAGTGTACACTGGCAGCCTAAAGCGAATCTCCACAGCATAGGTTGGAAATTGTGGCCCTCCAGATGTTTCTGACCTGCAGCTCCCATTAGCCCTGCCCAGCACAGCCAGTGTAAGGAATGTCAGTTTAAAAACATCTGGAGGGCAACTGTTGTCCATTCCTGAACCTGGCTAAAGTTGTTCTGATACAACTGATTTGACAATTTCGTTCCTATGCGCAAGTCCCGACTGTCTCATATTTGCTCACTCACCATCCAGGGTATAAGGCTTCTTTATACAGCACCAGAAAGGAACAAGGAAACATATTCCAGGTAGCTATGCAGTAAAATATAACAACATCCA
Source organism: Ctenosaura bakeri (assembly GCA_948474755.1). Taxonomy (NCBI): domain Eukaryota; kingdom Metazoa; phylum Chordata; class Lepidosauria; order Squamata; family Iguanidae; genus Ctenosaura; species Ctenosaura bakeri. The sequence goes on from CAOLHI010001668.1 coordinate 63,758, forward strand.
AAAACCACTAATGAGAAACACCTTTACTGGTCAACCAAAATGCACAAAATACACCATGCAAGCTTTCGTAGCTCCACTGGCTTCTTCACCAGGCAAAAGATCTTAAAAAATCATACAGGAGGAGATAGATAATGATGTTAGAGTCACAGGCCTACACATGCATGACAGCAGCAAGGAAACAGCAGTACTTTGCAGCTTCCACAGTCTTCTCTGATATTGTAAGAAAAATCCACAGGATGCCAGGGGCTGAATGAGCAAGTGGACAAGATGGCAAAAGTGGCATGGAGAGAGACTTGGAAAAAGATTGCCTATTAGGCTGGAGCAAGTGTCACAATACAGCTAGACAATGGCTTCCACCACACAGAAAACCTTCATAGTCCACCTATGAAACAAGGACACTGACCAATAGCTAGCTGAGAAAACTATGATAACATAAACAATCAACATGGGTAATTATTCAGTAATTAGAACTATTTAAAACCATTTTTTAAAGAATCACTAGGATTGTCATTAATGGAAACAGAAAATGAAGAAAAGAAATTTCAGGTTAAATTGCCATATGTACAAGAGAGATCAGGTATCAACAATCTTCAACAGAACACAGTGGTACATGTGTTGTCTTCTTTCTCCCTATGATTCCTGCCTTGAAGTGTAGGAAGGACTGGGAGAGAGGTTAAGAGTGGTGAAGTAGCTAGAAAACTAAACAAAAACCTATTTTTAGAAGATAAGGAAATGTCCTAATTTAGTCAAGAATGGCTTGGGTTCCTAAGATCTCCACCTAGACCAAAGCACTTGGCAGGATAAGCAAAGTCATTCTCGAGGGTTAGCCACCTACCATGGAGGCATCTGAAGAACCAGACCCCATCTACCAAACTAGATGGAAACAGCAGGCAAAAGAAGACACTGTATACCTCCAGGAGCCTCTGGAGAAACTCTTACTCATCTTTGCTGTTTCTACAAATTAAGATGATCTCCCAGGTCCTGAACTGTCATTCCTAATAACACTAAACAGGCACTCTCTATCCCATTTAGAATTTAATCTTCATTATTTTCCTAAGAAATGGATTCTTTACCAGAATACTATGAAAATGACTCGTAATCAGCAAAAGGCAGTAATAAGCTTTCAGCCTTTCATTCTTAAATATGTTTGTATGTGCTAGCCTTCTTTGTAAATTTTTACTACACAGAAAATTTTTTAAAAAAACCCTTACTTTTCCAAGAGAAAACTAAACCTGCAGCCTCCTGTCCAGAAAGACACACAATCATGTTTCTTCTTCCACTGTTATTAAAGGATTTCCTACCACAGTCATGATACAGCTAGCTACAGATATCCAAGACATCCCAGTTTCTAACTGCAACATTTTATACCACCATCCATGATTCCAAAGCAGCCTTAGTTTCCGTAAGTATTCATGCTCATGAATTGAAATACTTGAATAAATAACAGGAAAATAACGAACTGACAGTTTCTTAAGCAAGACTGACTTACATGCTGTGGAAAAAATTAAGCTGCCTGCACTATTTGGTGTTTCACCTCAGCTTTGGAATATCTAGTACAGAACTGAAAACACTAAAATAAGTGAATTGCTGAATTGCAGCCCTTTCTCTGAAAGTAAGAATGACTGTTCCATTTAAAGGAATTTTATGTACATAACAATATTCCATTTTTAGAAGGGTGGCAGTAAACTAATCATTGCAGGAAAGGAGGAATCAAAGCATATTAGAAGCAAGATTACACTTGTTATCTTCACAAAGATATCAGACACATAGATTCAGACAAACAACTGAAATGACAACTGGCTCATTCTATTTCAGAGGAATTCCAAAGTTGTAATCTTGCCACTCCTGTTCAGCTTTCATAAATGTGGTTCACACACATGGTGAATCATCTACTGAAGTTTACAATAAGTTTTACACCTGATGGGTCTACCGGTCAGTGCACTAATGCTCCTGCTCAGACAATTATGCTCTGCATAGTTATACAGTAATATGGCTACACCAAAATGTTACTCAAGAGGGAACCAAACCTTTAGAACAGTATGAGGGACATCCTTCTCCAGTTCTTCTAAGAGAAGCAAGAATTCAGTTTCTCTCCGAAGAGTTACTGGTACTGTTTTCTGCATTGAATAAAGAGATAAAGAAAAGTGGGAAGGAACCATATTAGAAGATCATACAATTACATGCTACTTAGTGAGCTCTTACTGACAGGCACTTTAGGAGTTCTAAAGCTTAAAGGGATTAGGGGAAGATTGCAGTTCATTTCCCAGTCTACTTTGATACCTCCTGCACAAACGATCTATCTGCAGTTACTCAACTGGCAGTAGCTATTTACTAGTAGTTATAAACTCACAGAATACTCTCAACTGTTATTAAAGATGACAACTACAGTCCGAAGAGCCATTGATGAGAACCCTGCACACAGCTGGAGGTTTGTTTTTTATTTCCTACTGCCAGGTTTACTAGGCCACCTACTGCACCTGTAACAGCAAGGGACTGGAGTTAACATGTTTGATATTCATTACATTATCAGCCATGCTTTTTTTTTTTTTTTTTAATGGAAAGCTGAAGGCTTCATGGTCAGAATCCATACGTTGTTGTGGGTTTTCCAGGCTTTGAGGCCGTGTTCTATTAGTATTTTCTCCTTACGTTTTGCCTGCATCTGTGGCTGGCATCTTTAGAGGATCTCGTGGCATGGAAATCCATGCCACCAGATCCTCTGAAGATGCCAGCCACAGACGCAGGCGAAACGTAAGGAGAAAATACTAATAGAACACAGGCTCAAAGCCTGGAAAACCCACAACAACCTATGTTTTTTTTTAAATTAAGCCAGAACACCAAATGTTTTTTTCTCAACCAATTCCTTGTAACTCATGGCAGTTTCCTGGGAATGATATAAGGAATAGCATTTTCATTTGCAATTATTTTCTCCTCTCTCCACTTTGCTGCCTTCCTGCCATCCTTCACAAGGAGGTGGGCAACCACTGCATAATTAACCTAAATGTAGTAAAATTCTGAGAGCCTAGAGTGGTATAGTGGTTTGAGCACTGGATTACTACTCTGGAGACTAGAGTTATAATCCCAGCTCAGCCGTGGAAACCTACTGGATGACTTGGGCAAGACACACTCTCTTAGCCTCAAAGGAAGATAAAGGCAAACCCCCTCTGAACAAATATTACCAAGAAAATCATATGACAGGTTTGCCTTAGTGTTGCCATAAGTTGGCAACAACTTGAAGACATGTAACAATAACTCCACCTTTCATGGAAATGAAATTAATGTATTTTTTTTGTTTTGTTTTATTAATACAAAGGTAACATAGCAGCATTTTCCACTAGCTTTCCTTTCATGGAAAATAGTGGACAGAAGTTAATCAGGATACTTTTTCTGATTGCTGCATCTCCATGCTGTAGGCAGCTTTTAAAAGAACATTTAAAAAGTTAGTTCTTCTCAAAACGTTTGGCAAGAATTTAAGTACAATTCCTTCTTTGGGCATCATTTCACCATTTTAACTTAGGAAGTTATTTTGCATTGCAGTCTGAAGTCTGCAAATGAACAGAACTTGAGCGAACAGAGTATTCAAAGGAAAAACACTAACATACTATTTCACTGTCTTGACTACTCATTCATAAGTTAGTTTTTGGACTTACAACACTCACATCCCAGAATCTCAAACTGGGTATGCTGCTGGGCAATTCTTGGAGGTGTAGTTAAAGAAAAAAATTTTTTTCAAGTTTTGGTTTTGCCCAAGATCTTTACCCTTCATTTAATATTCAAAATTTTCAATTACTTTTTTAAAATGTTAGTAAATATGGGAGAAGAGAGCCCTGAGACTTTCAGTAGTTATTGCAACAGAAATGGTCAAACTTTGTTGAGTGCTAAAAATGTCCTTCTGTTTGGAACAAACATTTTCAAATTTAGAATGGAAAAGATTTTCTTTACCTTATCCAATGCTAGCCACTTCTGTAACACAAGGAGCCAAAACCAAGCAAGTTTTTGAGGACTTCGATTGGGACTACACCTGTAAGAATTTTTTTAAAAATTAAATTTGATATTGATATATCTAAAAGTCTCAATAACATCAGGAGAAATTACTACTGTACTAATTGTTACTTGCTGCTCATAGTCCTTTGTCACTATGGCTTTCAAAATTCCCATCTCAAGCCAAATGCAAAATATACAGTTATACCCATACCATTCCACAGTTCATCATTTTCTTCTAAATGCCCTTGGTATGCTTCTAATACTTCTATATCCATCACATGGCAATAAAAATACACCTATTGGAGGGAGGTGCAGAAGAAGGAGACATGAAAACTAAAAGTATGCTTTTTTAGCTCCAGATACTATCCAGGACATAATTTTTTTATAAACAATTCTAGCAGTTCTGAAAGGCCACTTTGGGTCCTGTATAAGGAAAAAGGTGCAATATAAATCAAATAACTACCTAAATAAATAGCACCATTTTTCCAAACTTGGGGGGGGGAAGTACCATGAGGACATTAATTTTATATTTTCCCAGGAAGATAGGATGAAATAGTGTTTCAAGCTTCCGGATATGCATATGCTTTGCGGAATGTCTGTGTTAAAAGCAACAGAAATGGCTTCAAAATCCTTGTTTGAAAATAATGATGGTTTACCAATCTCAGCTGCCAATTCTAGATTGTATTAGGAGGGATAAATGCATCCCAGTAAAGAAGGCATGTGCAAAGCAGCTAGAGCTTCACAGACAGGCCTAATTCCCATTTCTAGTCCCAATTAGAATAAAACTATTGGGGAGAAAATTGCTGAATGGTAAGTCAACATTCAATGTCAATTGTAATACAAGCATTATGAACAAACTGTAAATAGGTACATCCTGTAATGCCGCCTCGATCCACTGGGAGAGGCCGGGATAAAAATAAATTTTATTATTATTATTATTTATTATTCAAATCTCACTTTTAAGGCAGCAATCCTTTATCCGGTTACCTGAGAGTTAAAAACAGGAGTTACTCCTGAGTAGCCATATACAGGAATATACTTCAATACATCAGTACAATTCCCTCTGTCATATACTTTTTTCCTTACAGTAACAGAGGCCATTTCCGCACTAGACTTTTATAGCGCTCTGATTCCACTTGAAACATCCTATGGAATCCTGGGATTCGCAGTTTCGGGAGGGGCCAGCCGGCCCCTCCCGAAACTGCAAACCCCAGGATTCCATAGGATGTTTCAAGCGGAATCAGAGCACTATAAAAGTCTAGTGCGGAAATGGTTAGAAAATCATTACAGCACTCACCTCAAATGGGAAGGACAGATGATTAGTGCATAGAGGATCCTCTCCACTTTTTCCGAGCCATCCTGCCACTGATGTAACTGAGGGATGCAGGCTTGTGCAAGTTCCCAATCTCCCCTCCGTATACATTCACAGAAAAACCGGAAAAGTTGTTCCAGGGATGCCGATTCTTCCTTACCAAACGGATGCATCTTCCTGCTTCAGAAGATAAACACAACAAACCATCAGCTCCTACCAACAAATCACATTCATCCGACGGTTTCTTACAACGCACTTTCCCAACTGCAGGAAATAATTTTGCAATCTGGGAGCTGAACTTTGGTATTTCGCAATACCTTCCAAGGGTTCAGCCAAGCGAGCAACTGGTGCTGTATTATCCACTCTAGTTTTGACATGAGGGCTGTTTTCGCACTACAACGTTATAGTGCTATTATTCCACTTTCAACAGCCTATGGAATCCTGGGGTTTGCAGTTTAGGGAGGGGCATTTAGAATTCTCAGTCAGAGAGCTCTTTGGCCTCAGGAAACTACAAACCCCAGAATTCCACAGGATGTTGAAAGTGGAACGATCGCGCTATAAGAGCGTAGTGCGGAAATGGCCTAGGACGAAACACCAAGGCCTTTAGTAAACACATGATATCAGGACAGGAAAGAGGAGGGCTCCCTTGCTTGTTTGTTTGTTGCCCTGAAAAGCCCCTGGGAAATCAAGATTCTCCAAGTGATCGACGAAGAGGAACCGTATGTGGGGGGGGGGATAGGAAAGGGTAGCATCGAGTCCTCCCAGAACCCGGCCAAGGCAGGCACCTGATTTGGGGGCAAATATCAGCAGACCCCCTGCCCCGCGCCCAAATATACCGCCCTCGCCCCGGCAGCTTTCAAACTCCGGCACATAAACTCTGGACGCTGGGAAAGAAGGGGTTAAGTCACCGCTCTCAGCAGGCCAAGCCTCCAACTTCCTCCCGACAACACTGAGCATGCGCGAAAAGCCTCCTCCTCACCGGCTGCCTTCCACGCCGGATTCCTTTACCAACTACCCAGACGAGTCTGTCGGGACGACGACGCTACCAATATGCAAATCCCTCCTAGGCTGCTAACGTTCGAAGCTTGTTAAGAACTCAGTAAGATTTATTCCCCATTAAACGTGTTGTCTTGGATTACGACAGCAGGCCGTGAGGGAGAAGAGAGTGTCTATTGATTACGTTGTTGTTTGTGGGCCTTCGGCCATTTCCGCACTGGACTGTTCTAGCGTTATTGTTCCACTTTCAACCTCCTATGGAATCCTGGGGTTTGCAGTTTCGGGAGGGGCCGGCTGGCCCCTCCCGAAACTGCAAACCCCAGGATTCCATAGGAGGTTGAAAGTGGAACAATAACGCTAGAACAGTCCAGTGCGGAAATGGCTTTCAATTCCTTTCCCGGCTCACGGCCACCCTAAGGCAAACCTATCACGGGCCATTTCCGCACTAGACTGTTACAGCGCTATTATTCCACTTTCAACCTCCTAATCTGCGAACCCCAAGATTCCATAGGAGGTTGAAAGTGGAATAATAGCGCTGTAACAGTCTAGTGCGGAAATGGCCACGGAGTTTTCTGGGGCTGAGAGTGCGTGACGTTCCTAAAGTCAGCCAGTGGGTTTAATAAAAGTATCAGCATACATTTCTCATTCTTCTATGCCAGAAAAAAAAAATCTGTTTTGTTACATATATTTCTCACACACATTTCAAAAACATTTTATCAGTCTTTATCCTTTCTCTTTTAAACTTTAGATTTAAAATCATTTTTATTTGCAGAATGTAGGGGTCTGATTTGGAACTAAGAAAAGCGGGACAGAGGACTATAAAAGTAACGGATTATGAATCAGAGTTACAAAATGATTTGTAAATCTCTCAGCATCAGGCTGCCTCTTGTCCTGCAGTATTCCAAATTAGTCAGATTGCAATGTTGTATTGACCATTCTTTTAGTCACAGCTATAAACAGGAAGGATAATGGACTACAGTTGCACTGTGTGCAGTTGGACAGCCATTGCATTTTAAAATCTTCAAAAAGCAAGATCATTTAAAAAGTCATTTACTTCCATTTACTTTGAGGTACATCCACTATTTCCCCCAAACCCAATCTCAGCTATATTAAAATCCTGGATTTCCGTTTAAGAAGGTTTACGTTTAGCAGCAGTGGTTTTTTTTAACATACAGAAAGGCTTAGGGAGCTGGGGATGTTTAGTCTGCAGAAGAGGAGGTTAAGAGGGGACATGATAGCCGTGTTTAAATATTTGAAGGGATGCCATGTAAGGAAGGAGAGGGCTTGTTTTCTGCTGCTCCAGAGACCAGGACAAGGAGCAATGGATTCAAGCTGCAGGAAAGGAGGTCCACCTGATGGTCAGTCAGAGCTGTCCAGCAGTGGAATAGGCTTCTTCGAAGTGTGGTAGAGTCTCTTTCTTTGGAGGTTTTTAAGCAGAGGCTAGATGGCCATCTGTCGGGAGTGCTTTGATGTTGGACTGGATGGCCCCTGCGGTCTCTTCCAAATCTGTGATTTTATCATTCTAAATATCATGTATTTGCAAAGTGTTTGCATTTTACAAGGTCTGAGGATAAGTCGTTTTCTTCACTCTCTTGCCTCTTAACAGTTTAATGCAGGCAACACAGCCAGCTGATCTTGGTTTGGAAGGCAGGGGGCGCAGTGGATTCTTGCAACGGGTACCCACAGGGAGTTGTGACAAGATCATGTACTTAAACACACCTCTATGTGAATAATAATAATAATAATAATAATAATAATAATAATAATAATAATAATATTTATTTGTATCCCGCCTCTCCACATGGATCGAGGCAGCGAACAGCATGAAATACATTATTCATTAAAATACATTAAAAGACATTAAAAACATACCCAATCCTCCCCACCCACCAACCCAGCTAAAACCAGCCCCCTAAAACACATAACAATTAACAATTAATTAACTAATAAAAAAGCTAATTAAGTTCAATGAGACTTCCCAGGAAAGAGAGCATAGGGTTATAGCAAATCAACTGAGAATCTCTGAAAGGGACGAGTAACAGTGTTGGGCAGCTCTATGTGAAATACGCAGAACCTTTTCCCTGAAAACCCTCCAGTAACCCTCAGGCAAAACCATAAAATAAATACACCTCATGTAATAAACTACGTAGCAAACCAGGGTTCGCCTTACTTGAGCGATGTTTAATCCAATCCGAGGCACCTCTAACTTTCCTAACGTGGAAAACTGCGTGTCTAAAGTCAGCTCTTCACAACTGGCTGCTAAGGTTAAGTCCTCCCTGATCAGGGAATCTATTCCTGTTCATAACATTTCGGCTTCTTAAAAGAAAAATAACTGCCAAAGATCTCACCGTCCAAGCGTTAATCTCGCAACAATCCGATCCTATGCAATTTATCACCGAATTAAAAGTCGCACCTCGCTCAGCTCAAAATGGACAAAGCAACGCAGTCGTTCGTTATGCATGCCGTCTAAAGGACTTTGCTAATGGTTGCCCTCGTTATTAAGCAACTATCAATGTAAAAAGTTACGTATTGTTAAATAAGGCCATTTCCGCACGAGCCTGTTATAGCGCGATGATTCCACTTTCAACCTCCTCTGGAATCCTGGGGTTTGCAGTTTCGGGAGGGGCCGGCCGGCCCCTCCCGAAACTGCAAACCCCAGGATTCCAGAGGAGGTTGAAAGTGGAATCATCGCGCTATAACAGGCTGTGCGGAAATGGCCTAAGGGTAAACTGGCGGCCCATCCCTTCCGATCCACGCCGCTTGTCCCAAAGAGGAAGCGCTCTGATTCCACCGGGTGAAGATTCCTCTTGCTTGCCTCCCTCCTTCCACTCTTATAAAGGCAGGATGGGGACAAGGAAACACGCATGATTGCCTCCTTGTCTGACTCACCTGGGGGGAAAGAAGACCCAGCCGCCGGCGGAATAAACAGCTTTCTTGCCGTGCTATCTTGCGCACTCCCAATCGGGAACAAATCCTATTGCCACGGCCATATTGAAAAGAAAATCAGGTGATCTAAGGGACGGGCGAAGCTACGGACTGATTGGGGGAGAATGGCGCCATCTTTGTTTAGGGCATCGAAGGCCAAAGCTCCCATCACGAGAGCTGGCACGCAGCGGAGTTCGAGGTTGTTTCCCTTCCGGCCATTCACAGAAAGCGGAGAAGTGTGCTGCCGAAGTTCCTTCAAATAATGGCGCCCAGCGAGGAAGGAGGGCCTTCCGGCAGCTAAAAGTCGGATCTTTTGGGAAGGAAGGGCGCCCCTTTGGGCCGCGGTGTGCAGGGGCTTCCCTCACTTCCTCTAGTCTTAACTGAGGGAAAGAAACCGAGATCGTAAGAGGCCGTTCCCTAGTACACTGTTATAGCGCTATTATTCTAGTTTCAACATCCTCTGGAATTCTGGGGTTTGTAGTTTACTGAGGCTGAAGAGCTCTCTGTCTGAAAAGTCTAAAGGCCCCTCCCTAACCTGCAAACCCAAGGCTTCCTGAAGTTGTTGCAAGTGGAATAATAGCGCTATAACAGTCTAGTGCGGAAATGGCCAGTGATAGGATCACGTTCGGGTCACCATAAGTTGGGAATGACTCGAAGACACACGACAACATTTAAATGTAAATTAAACTGTTCATATTATTTAAAAAGTTTAAAACTTCAATAAAATATATAAAATATTTAAAAGTCCAGTAAATCCATCTAAAAATCATATTTGTCATAGATAGTTACTGAAGTCCTGCTAAAATAGAAAGTTTTCAGTTGAGGCAACTATGCCTGCAATGTGGAAAATATTTACCTAGTTTTATAGAAGAATACCCTGCATATAGGATGCCATTATTCAAAAAAGTGAAAATTAGGGGTGTATGTCTCTGACTAACCCATTTCTGCAGACTTCCTCTGTCACTTCTACCTCCATTCAACTGCATGCTCTTTTTAAAAGCTTGTCAGTATGTCTCTGCTTTTGAAATTAACATTTACGCACATACCACTACTGATCCTTTGAGGGGTTTTTTTAATGTTAAGTAATAGAATTTCATGATTTTAAATCTATGGGATAAATAGTAAAGTCAGAAACTTAAAAAAACCTAATTCATGCTTATATAAGAAAAATCAGGAAAACATTAAGATCTCCTCTTGTTGATGTTGTGACCACCTGAATAAAAACATCTTCACCTGTTGGTGGAAAGAGAGCAGGGAGGGGGCCAGCTGGACCTGCCCTGGAAGGAAGTTCCACAGTCTGGGAGCAGCCACAGAGAAGGCTCTCTCCCAAGTCCTCGTCAACCATACCTGTGTAGGTGATGGGGCTGAGAGAAAGCCCTCCCTTGCAGAACTAAATGTTGGTTTACAGAAGGATGTACAGTTTTTCAGATACTCTGGGCCCAAGCAAAAGGTCAAAACCAGCACTTTGAATACTGCCCCAAAATGGATTGATCACTAGTGCAGCTGTTTTAACAGGAGTCACATGGTCTCTATAGCCAGCCCTAGTCAACAGCCTTGCTGTGGCATTTTGGACACAGTCAAGTTTTTGAATAGTTTCCAAAGGCAGCCCCAGGTAGAGTGTGTTACAGTAGTCTAAATGGGATATAATCAAGGTGTGTACTAATTTTAATTATACAAATGCACTCCTGGCCACAGCCAAAACCTGGGCATCCAGGCTCAGATTTGAGTCCAGGAGCATTCCAAAGCTGCAAACCTGAGTTTTCAGGGGGAGTGTAACCCTAGCCAGGACAGGTTGAATCCTTATTCCCTGATCAGCGGTCTAATAGAATAGGAGCCTTTCTGTCCTGTCTTTAAGTTTCAGTTTGTTCACCCTCATCCAGTCCATTACTGACAGCAGACACCGGGTTTAGTACAGAAACAGCTTTCTTTGAATTGAATGAAAATGAGAGAGAGTGTGTATATTGATGACACAGAACCCCAAAACTCCATATGATCTCTCCCAGTGCTTTCGTGTAGATGTTAAACAGCATGGGAGACAGAGCCAAGCCTGAGGGATACCCCAGGATAACGACCAAAGTGTCAAACAGACATCCTATAACTCCACCTTCTGAGACCATGCCTCCAAGCTCCATCCCAGAGAGGCATCCCAGCAGGATACTGTGGTCAATGGTATGAAAAGGTGCTGAGAGGTCCAGCAGAACCAACAGGGACACACTTCCACCGTCCTGTCCTCTACGTAGATCATTTACCAAGACAAGTAAAGCTGTTCCATAGCCAGGTGTGAAGCCATATTGAAATGGATCTAGAGAATCCATTTCATCCAGAAATGCCTGGAGCTGGGAGGCCATCGGACATTCCAATACCTTGCCCCAGAAGGAGATATTGGAGACTTATCAATAATTTTCCAGTATGGTGGGATCCAGGGAGAATTTTTTCAATAATGGTCTCACCAGTTTCTTTTAGGTAAGTTGGAAATCTGCCTTGCTATGGTGAAGCTTTCACTACTTGCCTTACCCAATCTGCCAGTCCTCCTTGGGCTGTTTTCAACAGCCAGGAAGGGCATGAGTCCGATATGTATGTGAGGGCTTTCGCCTCCCCAAGTATACTGTCCACAAAGCAAGAACAAGTATTTAATACAAAGATGTGAGTCCAGGTCTGGAACAATTAGTGAATGCATTGAGAGTATTAATGAAAGCCAGCACGGTGTAGTGGTTTGAGTGTTGAACTAAGACTCAGAGACTAGGGTTTGAATCCTCACTTGGCCACGGAAACTCCCTGGGTGACACTGGGCAAGTCACATTCTCTCAGCCTCAGAAGAAGGCAAGTAGAACAAAACTACAACAATTGACAGTATTCAGAATCCATGTAAAGTAGATCATTTTGGGTCACAAAGTAGCCAAGCCATAGATCAAATTAATCCCTGGTGGTCGGTCAGTCCTCAAGGGTCAGCATGATGTAGTGGTTCAGGTGTTGTACTAGGACCTGAGACAGAGGCCATTTCTGCACTAGGCTGTTATAGTGCTATTATTCCACTTTCAACATCCTATGGAATCCTGGGGTTTGAAGTTTAAGGAGGGGCATCCAGGATTCCATAGGTTGTTGAAAGTAGAATAATAGCACTGTAACAGTCTAGTGCAGAAATTGCCAGAGTTTGAATCTCCACTCAGCCATTGAAACCCACTGTGTGACCTTTGTTAAGTTGTACTCTCAAAGGAAAGCAATGGGAAACCTCTTCTAAACAAATCTTGCCAAGAAAATCCCATGACCCCTTAGGGTTGCAGGAAGTCAAAAATGACTACAAGGCATAAAACAACAAATCAGTCCTCACCTACTGAATCAGCTTGACAACAAGTAACAACAATGCAAAGTGCATGCAATTTCCTATAAGGAAATGAAATTGCTATATGTAATTTGTCGCATATAAGATGCTTCTTACAGTTTTGTACAATTGAAGGAATATAACTTTTGACTTTTCCTCATATAGAAAATCTTTCCAATCCCTTACAGTATTTTTGATGTGGGTGTATGTACAACAGAAAATGATAAAGGGATACAATTTTCTCCATAGTCTATTAATTAATTAAAAAACAACAACACAAATGCTTGAGCAATATTGAGAAGCAGTCAGTCCACTCCATTCAGCCTATAAACTTAATTTTAACAGCTTGGAATAGACCTGGGCAGTTTTCAACCCATGAAAAGGAAGATCTCCATTCAGCCAAGAGCAGTAGCCTCTGTAGCACTTAGCAAGCCCTTGTAGCCATTCTAGGTAGTAGTGATCACACATGGCTGACTAGCTGGGTTGGCTAACCGTAAACGGCTGAGTGGAGAGATGGTTCCTATTGCTCTAAATCAAAAGACACTGTGCAGTTATCCTGTCATTTCTCTTCAACAAAATTTGATGTAGAAAGAATCAAGATAGGTTAGGGTTAAAAATTCAATTAATGGAACATGATGGCTGCATGATAAAAGCCTAATATAGAAGTACTTTATATTAGTAGCAAGGAATGACTCTATTATTTGTCTGTCGTAAGAAGATCTGGGTGTAGCACCCTAGCAGAATACATGTGTATGTGAAGAAAATCCCTAGGTTAGGTCTTGTTCAAATTATCTCGGGTACCAGCTAGGGCTTTCCTGATCATGCCTGAGAGATACTGCCTGTGTTGGAGTAGATATAACAATCATTTGATGAAGAAAGAGTCATATGTTCAAACCTTCATGCTATGCTATTTGAAGATACATGAAGGTTAGTACTTCAGAATATCAACTTGTGTTATGCATGCTGCCCAAAGAACTTGTATAAAACCCCCATGTATTTCTTTACCAAAAGACATGAATATATAAATTTTGATCCACATAGTCCATCTGAAAGTAGAGGAATTGTGTATGTAAATGTATGTCGTTGAAGCAGTGGGTAAAGTGCAGCCCATGAGCTGCATGTGGCTTCCCAGGGCCATTTTTTGTGGCCCCAGGGGTCTCCAGCAGTCAATTTTTTTTTCCTGCTCACTTCTTGTTGTTAAAAAGACCACTCTTGGGGTTAAAATGTCCCAAGAAAGCTCCAAAACATGGTGAAAATGCTCCTGTGCTCCCAGAGGGTGTTTTGGACAAAAAAAAGTATGTATGCATTATGTATGCATGCATTTCTGGGAGCAGATGCAGTTGAGAGTTGCAGCCATCCGAGGTTTCCTGGGGGTGCTAATCTGCCTCCATAATCCTTCACAGTTTCCCATCCCTGCTGTAAAGGAAGAGGATTTGCGACCAGTGGAATTTTAGCTGGTGCTTCTACTTTAGGTGAGTATCTTCAGTAGATTAGGGGCCAGTTTTCTGGAAGCAAATCCAGAAGTGGCTGAAATTCCACTTCAGTTTTGGAAAATGGGGTTTAGTGGGGCTCTGCACCTCTTTAAAAGGTGAACTGCTGCTTCTGAAGGCTGCTAGCATGGTCATTTCCCCCTTTTTTGACAAAATGTGGTTTGGGAAAGTTTAAGAAGTTCAGGGCCTGAAAAACAGCTTTGTAGGCTGCACTTTGCCCACTTCTTTTGTACATCCACTTCATTTTATCCCGAAACAGGAAGTAGGAGTTTGTGCATGTGTTTGCAACATGGGTAATTCTGAACTCTCTCTACCTGTGTGTATCTGTACTTTTATCCATTGACTTACAGAGATCTGATTACTTCATAGGGTTTTCTTAGGCAAGGATTACTCCAAGGTGGCTTGCAATTGTCTTCTTCTGAACTATAGTCTGCTGTGCTCGGTAGTCCCCTATCCAGGTACTAACCAGGCCTGACTATGCTTAACTTCAAATTTCAGGTTTAATCTGGTTCACAAAGTCACTGAATGTTGATTTAAAATAGATAAGTCTCACACAGAGATACTTTCTGGCTAGGCTTTGGTACTTGTAAAGCTATACAGAAGTCAGTTTTTGAAACTTACTGCTTGAACGTTGTCAGTCTTTCCCTCCATCCTACCCTATTGGGCTCCTATTTGAAGATGCTGTCAGTTGTGACTCAGCTAACTGTGCGGGTGGTGTCTAACTGGTGTTTGCTAGTGATAACGGAAACTTGTGACACCCTCTCTTTATTCTGCCTCTTTTGTTTGTGAGGGAAAGAACAGAGAGAACACGTTTTTTCATAAAGTCCTAAGGAGGTTTGAGTGTGAAGGGATCAAAAAAGATGACAGAAAATGACAAATGCATAAATGTAAGTATAAGCATGTATTAGAGCTTTCCAGGAAAAAAAATATTTCTTAATGTATGAAAATGTATAAATATGAAGAAGCATGAGAGTTTCTACTTAATATCATTTTAAGAATATCTCAAGCATATTAAAATAAAAAGGAACAATGTAATCAAAAGATTTTTACAGTGCCCTTTTTAACTGTAGTAGAGTGAGCCGTTGTTATCCACTAGGATTTTGTTTCAGGACCCCCGTGGATACCAAAATTTGTGGATGCTCAAGTGCCATTATGTATAATGGTGTAGTAAAATGGTGTTCCTTATATAAAATGGCAAAATCAAAGTTTGCTGTTTGGAATTTTAAAAAAATATTTTCAAGCTGTGGTTAGTTGAATCTATGGTTACAGAATCCATGGATATGGAGAGCTGACTGTAATCAATTTCACAATGATGCGTAATAGTGAATCAGTTTCCTTCTACAGTTGTATTAGTATCTGCATGCACATCTATACTTGTGATTATTTAGAATATTTTAAATATCCTAAGGGATTCCACTGCTTATCCTAAGAGACCAAGCTGGTGAAATACAGTTATCAGTCACAGTTGCAGTTCTAAGCATTTTACCAGAAAATAAGCCCCACTGAACTCAGAGAGGTATTTCCAAGTGAATTTCAAATCAAGCTGCACAAGATGTTTTATTTTGACTGTTGTGAATCATGAAGTTATCAAAGAAAGGTTGTTTGGATTTCTTCCATAAAGTAACATTCTATGTTTAAAACTGTCATTTATTAAGTTAGTTTTTTATAGAAAGAACTGATTAAGTTGAATTAACAATGGAGTGTGCCTGTGAAGATTTGCGGCGGGGGGAATGTAGCCAGAGAGAACTATGGAAAGTGAACCATAATTCTGATATACTGATATATATTGCCATAAAATATGTGAGTATATTAATATAAAGAGTCATTAGATGTATGTGTGTATTACCAGTTTACACTTGTAAAAGTGAAGGGGTGGGAAGGGATGAAGCCGGTACACTCTTCAGATAGCCCTTCATATATCTCTAGTTTGTTACTTGGAGTCTCCTTCCTTGGAGGTTTTTAAGCAGAGGCTTGATGGCCATCTGTCAGGAGTGCTTTGAGGGTGTTCCTGCATGGCAGGGGGTTGGATTGGATGGCCCGTGTGGTCTCTTCCAACTCTACATTTCTATGATTCTATGATTCTTGTGTCTTCCAAATTTTCACAGGTGAAAACCAGGACGCCTGTGGCAGAATAACATATCTGTCTCTCATTCTGCCTGTAAAAGGAGAAGGGAGAAATGCATTTACATAATTTTAGTTTAACAAAGGAAAAAGTAGAGTAGAGCGGGTACACAATCCCAATGGCTCTTTTCCTGTGTTTCTACAGAAGTAGTTAGGATCTCACTGGCTTGCCTGGCTTTCTTGCTTGCTCTCTCCTGCAGTGGAGGGAATGTGTGTGTGTGTGTGCAGGTGCGCACACACCCTTAAGTGTTGCCTGTCCATGAGTAGTGGAGGCTATACCTTTTTGTGATCACTGCTTTTCTGTTGCTTATTAAGTTATGCAAGACCCCAGCAAGAGCAAGGAGAAAAGAATCACAGGGATTTTCAACAGGGATCATTGCTCATAGTATGTGTACAGCCATCTCACCATTGCCTTTGATAAGCAGGTTTAGTTTGAGACTGTACAATTTTAACTTGCAAAATCTGTTTGGCCAGAGGTGACAGGGAAATGTGTCTAGGTCATGGGAAAAAGAAACCTCTTTCAAAGTACTTCCTGCTCTGCTTCTCCACTTTTCATAGTGGAAATCAGAGGTTTTGTTAAACTAAGTCCAACTATGTGTGAGAAATCCAAGAATTAATTATAACAGATCACACCACACTTGAACTCTGGCTTGCTGGGACAACAAAAGGCAAGTCTTCACAGTGCCTATTCTGTGGAACTCCCTTCCCTAGGAGGCAGGATGAGACCTTTTTTTACATTGGTTTCACCACAGTGCGGTAAAGACTTTCCTGTTCCACTCCACTCTTTGGATATTATTAGTCTTTGTGAGTCACCTTAGAGATCCCATAAGGGTTAAAAGGCAGAATATAACAATAGTAAGACATAACAATACATAGAGACATTAGAATACATTTTCAGTAAAAGATCATTGTCTTAGAAGTATGAAAACGACCAGCATGTAGAATTATATTTGTTTCAGTATTAATTAGGTGTGGTTTGAACATAACGCTAAAATATCATTTAGCATTACATGAATGGGATTCCTCCAGTAGCACCACTCAATGGTTGCATTTGGACATAATGCAGAAACTATTGGAACACGTATTACTCGAACAGAAGTTATACAATTGAGTCAATAAGGCATATAATAACAACAAATGCAATTTATCACATAGTTTTGAATGTTTGTTTGTTGGATTTATATCCTGCTTCTCCCTCAGGATGGGATTCAGACACATGCTCTAAACAATTTGCTTTTTCTTTTTAGGTAGAGAACTATGTTGGTGAAATTAAGGGCGGGCTTAGGCCAACCATGAAAATCACTGTTATGGGAGTAATATCTCCAAGCCCCGAAAGGTAGGTGTGAATTGATATTCAGGTGCCGGATAATGTTGTCAGACTTTCTTCTTTTTTTCTGGTTAGATGTTATTTGTTAATATAAGATTTTTTCTTAACTATTTCTAATTATGTCTTTATACATATTGTAATTATAAGATTTCCAATTAGATTTCCAATTCTACCACTATTTTTTTTTAACCTATCTCTTTCTTTGAGAAAGTAGTACCATAGAGCAGGGGTGAGCAGACCTCAGACTTGTAGGATGAAATTTGGTTTTTATTAGAATCCTGAGATCCATCAATGGGCACCAGCTACAAAAGCCATGTTCTTAAAATTAAATAAATTTGAATCCATGGTTTTGTTTTGTGTATCAGCATTGAACAGAGGCTACAGTCCTTCCACACACACGTCTGTTCCTGATTAGCAAAATTTCAGCCATAGAAGGTGTAGGAAGGATATAATTTAATGCTAATATTTTTAAAACCATCAATAATCCTCAATCTGCTGGAAAACACAGAAAAATTAAGAAGGAATGTTTTTCCTGTTCTCTTTTTAAACTTTTGTAAGATCAGTTGAGAGACTGCATCACACAATGACATTGTTATTCCATGCCCCTATGCAAGCTCTTAACAGAATTAAGCTTTATTTTTTATGCACTGTGTTTTGTGGCAGTACTTATACTGCTGTAAACAGGTTCCAGGATAGAAATGTTTAGGTGCTCCTGCCCAATTGCTGGTGATGATATTTAACAAGCTGGTCAGTGTTATTGTTTATGTGCGTTCATGTCAACTCTAACTTGTGACATTTCTGCCATAGGGTTTTTGTTGGCAAGATTTGTTCAGAGGATTTGTTTGTTCCTTTCTTCTTAGGCTGAGTGTGACTTTCCGAAGGTCACCCAATCATAGCTGATTGGGGTTTTGGATCTTGGTTTTCCATAGTTCTAGCCCAACACTCAAACCACTACACTACAGGGACATTTATGGGCCAACGCTATGCTTCCTATGAAAATAAATATGTCCTTATATAGCAAAATGTGTGATATATGAGCTCTTTCCTTATGACTCCTAACACTAGCCTCTTAAATTGCTGTTTTTAACTCCCTTATTATGTGATCATTCCCTACAGTTTTGTGTTGACTTTGCTGTGTGACCCCATTGATGGTCATCCAAGCAGGGATATTGGACTGTTTTTTGCAGTCGACTTTACTGAGAAAACCATTATTCGGAATTCACGAATTGATCAGAAATGGGGTGAAGAGGAAAATGAAATCCCCTACTTCCCATTTACAGCAGGAGAATCATTTAAGGTAATTTTATTTGATTAGTGTGTGTGCGCGCGCGTGTGTGTGCGTGCGTGCGCGCGCGCGCAAGGGGGGAGAGAGAGAGACATTTATACATGTAAAGCTGTCTTATACCAGCAGACCATGTGCCTATGTCTCCTTTGAGTAGAAGCAGCTGTCAAAGTCCACAAGAATCCTTTCTCAGCTCTTTAGATCCTTTAACAAGAGACAGTCTCCAGAGTGGTGGCACATTGGACTTCCAAACCATTTACTATAGCTGCTTCCAAAATCTTGCAGCAATTACATCAGCTGTCTGTGCTGAAGAAAAATGCCAGGGGTGTGTGGCTATCTGAAGTGCCAGAGCAGCCTGGAAGCAGGTTGCCAGGCAACCAGAATAGCCCCTCAGGAGAGAAACTCAGCCCAGTAGTGGTGGGAGGGGTTGGTGGCTGAGAGGAAAAGTTACATAAAGTTGAGTCCCAATTTGGCATTCATTCCTTCAGTGAGATTCCTAGGAAGAAGCTCTGGAATAGAGTCCTCAGTCAGCCAAGGAAGGTGACTGTGTGGGAAGGTTTAATTATCAGTGAAAGCCTAGTGAGAGACAGAAGAGTAATTGAACCTCAGTAGAATCTGTTCAGAGAGTGTGACCTGGATTAGGGATTGAGCCTTGGGTAGTAGTGGAGCCAAAGGGCTGTTACACAATGCTTGCACTTTAGATGAGTGTCTAAAGGTACAAGTGAACTGTCCAAAAAGTGCACTGAAAAAATATATTAATTTTGACCTGCATTAGAACTTTAATATTCTATTCTTATTGGTATCTTAAACAGTTTATTTTTGTAATGCTGACTCAGCTAATTTGTGTTCAGTATTTAAAGTAATACAGAAAATACACTACTATAAAGTTATTGAGTAGTTCTAAACAGACATTGAAAACCCTCACCATTTTACACAAAAGTGGTGTTATAAGGCAGGAGAGGGAGGCAGAGCTGTGTTGCAAAGACAGGGCATCTTATCAGACTGGGAATTGCCACATCAGTCTGGGAGAAGTTAAGAGTCTGTCACAGACAGAAATCCCTCCCACACCAAACATACCTGATAGACTGCAGGGCAGAGTGTCCTCTTGCCAGCTGAGCAGGAGGGCCAAAAATATCTGTGTATTTCAACAAGCAGTTCTGTCTGTATTGAGGACAAAAGGGGGTGGGCAGCAGATACCACAAAACCAGCCAGTGGGCCAGATGTTGCCCACTCTTGAATGTGAGGTATGGATGGAACTTGTGACCAGAAGCATACAAATATTTCCCGCACACTTGCTTTATCAGTATTCATAGAAGAAAAAGAAAGACTAGCTAGCTTTAATGTAACCTTTCAAATTCGTTTACAAAATAATCCAGAGAATGTTAGGCATGTTGAAACCCCACTGAAATGGATAATAAGATATATTTGTTTAAGAAGCATTAGTTTAGAGGGCTTTGACATGCCTGGTTTGCTCTGGATGGCCTTCATTTGGTGCTACTGCTATCCATTGACACCTTTTGCTTTTTATTTTCTTTCAGATGGAGCTGTTGTGTGAGCATCAGCAGATTCGGGTCCTGGTAGATGGCCGTCAACTCTGCAGTTTCAGCCACCGTGTGGAGCCCACAGAAAGGATGACAGCTTTAAAAATCTCAGGAGACCTCAAGCTCACCAAGGTGGCTTGAAAAAAAAAATAGAGCACCTAGTTTGATTATGGCAAAAACGTGCTTTCACTACATCCACTGCTAATTCTGGCTTTTGTGTGTGTGTGTGCTGATTGAAATATAAAATGTTCAAGAAATCTCAGTTATAGTGTGTTTCATTTGTTCTTCCCCTTTCTCCAAAATAATTGACATATTTTCTTTTTTACCTATTACCTGAAGAACTACAATGACTGTGTAGCTTTCAGGCCACTGCATGCTTACCTCATTACCCTATTCAAACTGCAGGTCAAGGTTTGTGATCCTGCATTTTTTTTTGTCCATGTAAAAAGGATTACAGATGCACAGAAGACCTAGTATATCCATTCCTGAATGGAAATCAGAGCAATGCAAAGCAATAGAAGGCACACCATGGTAAGCTACTGCTTAAATGAAGAGAGGGTTAAGCCTCCACCCTCCAGGTTACTACACAGTACAGGGTTTACCAAGAAGTCTTCCCATGTCCACTGGGGCTTCTTCCATGGAAAGATACATAAAATGGTGGCAGCCTGGCAATGAAAGTCTATATACATTTATCTGGAAGTAACTCCACTGTGTTCCAGAAGGCTTCTCCTCAGGTAAATGCACAGCTAAGAGCTTGAATGCTATTCTTAGGCCATTTATGCACAACGTTGCAATAGCACAACAGCAGTGGGTTGTTTCTGGTCTAGGAGTCGTGCAACTGCATGATGTCATTGCTATCCAGCTGCTATCCCATCCCCAAGCATTGCCAAACCTATTTCCGGAAACAAATCTGTTAAAAACCTCCTTTAGTGCTTCAATTGATCAGCCGGCTCAGTGCAGTCCTGTAATGGCACTTGATAGCGCTTCCTGCTGTGGCAGATCCAGGAGTGGGTGGGGTATGAGCATGCCCAGCTTGTCCCTCCCTCAGTTACTTCCATGGTGTGGCGACTTCAAAATCTATCATCACTCCGTGTTGTTTATACATTTTTCCATTGAATTAAAACTATTTATTTTTTAAAATACATTTTAAGCATTATAGCGCAAAAGTGCAATAGTGTTCTGGTGTGTCATGCTGCTACAACATTGTTGCACTAGTACAGCTTCCAAACAAAAACAAACAAAAAATCAGGGGTAAGGGGGCAGGGTGAAGGTGGGGAAAGGGAGTAGCCAAGGATGCTGTAATGCAGAAGGAACAGAAGTGGCAATACCGCTACTCATCCGCTTAAGGCAGAAGGGTGCAGAAAAGAGCATTCCCAACTCAATAGTATTGTTCAAATGGCAGTGCCAGGATTGTAATGGTATAACGGTACAACATGCTAATGGTGTATAATGCAGAAATGGCCTTAGTCTCCAGAACAGAAGGCTCATCAAACTAGCTGGAATTAATTATGTGTTGAATCAGTAATTTAGCAATTGATTCAGTGGGCTTACACTGAGCTGGGATCAACCAATAGGATATGGAACTTAATGTTGAGAATATGAAAATGAAAGCTTTTAATTCACTGTGTGTTGCAAAATAAGGGGGAAAAAACAATTGTGGAAATCAAAAGCCCACTTCATTCTTGCCTAGTGCTTAGGGAGTTAAGTAAAATAAACACTCCTGAAGCCAAACTAGCAATTTAACCGTGTTTATTGTGGAGTATAAATCAAGCCAATTAAGTGACAGGAGAATGAAACATTCTGACTAAGACAAAAAGCAGAGAAGAAGAAGAAGGAACTCTTTCACAAAGCTTGCTGTTATATGGTAAGCTACAAAAACATGAAACCAGGAAAACAAGCATGAATAACAACTGATAGCCATAACAAAGCTGTGTTCCAGAACACACATGAAAACACAGCTGTGCCTGTTCCGGTCAGGCAGATAACACAGCAGCACACATTACAGCAAAACATTCCCAAGGGAACTGGCAAAACAGGCTTAGTCAAAACAACATTTGGAAGCAGTTTCTCATACACTGAGGTGTGAAGCAATTGTGAAGCAAGGAGTTTATTACATGTACATACAATGCAACACTGTGTTCATAAAAATTCCTATTACACTTAGCTAAAATATAGCAATATATTTCACTTGCATCATCCTGCATCATCAGTGTTTGTGCCTCTTGTGGTAAGAAGTAGAAACTGGAATCCATTGGCGATATCTGTGTCAGCCATTAAACTGCTATAGGAGCAGCCTACTGTACTTTCAGAGGGTTATGCTCTGCATGCCTGACTCCGGAACTCAGCAAGCATGTATTTTCACTAGTATGATATCTGATATAAAACACTCAACGTGGCCAATAAAAGAGTCCATCGAAGTGATAATGAACTCCCCATTTTGTTCCTGTATGTTCCAAATCAGCTTTCCCCTGGTATGTGCTCATGGGATGCCATATCATTCCTAGGAGCTAAGGCTGAGCACTCCCTCCAAATTACAGTCACTCAGGTAGTTTTCCTCCCTTTGCAGATATTTTTGCAGAGAGTTGTAATGTTGTGTAATATTTCCTTTTGATTTGTCACTGAACATACTCCTTTTGGAAGAAAGCAAGGCTAGAAAACAGAATGAATCAGATATCCTGCCAAAGTCATAGGAAATGGTCTTTCTCCAGGAGAGTTATTTTATGCTTCCTATAGTGCTGTTGTGGATATGACTGAATATCCCCATGAAGAAACAGCTTTGCATATTGTGTACAAGTATCCAACAAGATAAAGATAAAGCAGCCATTAATTGTGAAAGAGAATGAACAACCTATTAAGATCAGACTAACATTGCATAGTTTCATGTATCTGAATGTGCAATAAGTTACCTTAAAGCCAGATTTGTGGTTTTAGATGGTGAGGTAGACATAACTCCTATTGGTATTTCCAGCTAGTAGACCCACCAAATCAATGGTAGATACTTAAGTGATGATTTACCATTTAACCTTTGATTCAGTAGATCTACTCTAATTGTGACTACCAAGAGGATTCAGGCTTCACTATGTTGTTCAAGGAGGAAGTTCTATATTCATACAGACTTATTTGCAAATAAGTCTCACCAAACACGGTGGGACTTATTTTTAAGTAAATGTTCATTGTACTGCGTTGTATTTCTTACTCCCCACCCCCAGTTTCTAAGCAGTTTTGAAATAGTTTTTCAGAAGGAAGAAAGTTTTTTTTTTCAAAATAGAAAAAATACACAAGGCATTTCCACTCATTTCAACATCATAGCACTGGTAGTCATCCACACTTAAGCCAAGTCTGTGCTTTTGAATGAAGAATCATGTATGATTAGGCCAATGGAAAACACAGTTACTCAAAAACTGCAGACATCATGTCATTGTGAAAACTGCTTATTCAGTTTTGTTGAAAAGTAGCCTGCATATATGATACTGTTGTTCAGAAAAGTGAAAATTAGGGATATATGTGTCAGGGATTCGAAGCATGGAACCCTGGGAAAATGCCCAGACCACTGCAAGGCGTTGCATCATACTCCAGCAGTGTGTATTGCAAGACATTGCATCAGGTACTGGAGTAGTGTGCAAAAGGTACAGGGTGGTGTGCAGACCCTTGTAGCTCATTGATTGTAAATATGTATATAAGGCAGCAACGTTCAGTTCATTTTGTCGGATGACCAAACCCAGTGCCTGGCGTAAGCTTTTATCAGTCTGTTTTATGTTTTGTGTTCACGTACATATCGGAACCTTGAAGCTAAGATAAAGTGCCTCCTGTTTGGAAGAAAGGCTTTTCTGTGTGAGTATCTTTCTTGGGAACAGGGTCGCTGCTGTTGGTTTGCTGAGAACCTTTTTTCCCCGCTGTGTCTCCATGGGGATTGAAACTCCCATCATTCCCCCAACAATATGCCTCTAACTAATCAATTTCTGCAAAAGTCCTCCTTTGTCAACTCCATGTCTGTCCAGCTGTAGGTTGTTTTTAAAAAGCTTATCAGTAAGTCTCTGTGTTTTTGAAATTAACATTTAAATACAAAGCACTGCTGGTTCTTTGGGATTTAAGCATCACCACCACCAACAACTTTGTTTTAAGTAATATACTTTTAGGATTTTATGTCTATGGCATAAATATAGCAAAGTTAGGAATAGAGGAAAAATACAAAAATCAATCGAAGTTATACCAAAAATACAAAAGAACAGTACGATCTGCTTTGCTCTATTTTTGAAAATCAATTTTCCAACATGAAATATCATTGCTCAACAACACACAAAGCTTCTTACATGGTTCACAGGATATCTAAGTGCCTTCAAGTCACTAGTCAACTTATGGTGACCCCATGGATTTCATAGGGTTTCTTAGGCGAGGAATACTCAGGGATGGTTTTGCCAGGTCCTTCCTCTGAAATATAGCCTACAGCACCTGATATTTGTTAGTAGTCTCCTCCCATAAAAAAAGAAAAGAAGAGAAAAGACAACAAGTGCTATTTTTCTAATTGTTATTTTATATAATTATAGTTCATACTTCAAGAACTACATAGATTGGGAAGAAGCCACAATTTGTTTTGCAGGGTGGAAGTCCCTTTGGAATTGGTTTCTGAAGATTCAGGGGAATCCCATTATACAAGCTTGCTCACTGTTAGATCTGACCCCTTGATATAGCTATCCTCTTGTTATGCTTTACAGAAAATATCTCCCATAAGTAATATTAATTTTTAAAAACTTGACCAGCATTCCCGCCCTGCCCCATCCATCCTTGCAGAAGACATTTCTGCATATCAGGAAAAAAAATGTTTTTCGCTCTGGGAGCTCAAATTGGCCAGTAATCTACTCTCACATGATCCTGCACAATTATATGCATATCTCTCTCCAAGGAATTCAGAGTCATAGATGGTTATTCTCACCCTATCTCTCTTTCAATATTACAAGAAACTTGTTAGATAGGCTAGGTTGAGAGTCAGCTATGAGCGACTCAAGTGTCTCCCAATGAAACCTTTGTGGTAAATGTGGATTTGAACTTGAGTCTCCTCAGTCCTAGTCTGACACTCACTCCTACTTTCTCCCTCTGCCTGTCTTCATATTGCTGGTCACAGCAGACAAAGAGGCTCTTGTTCTGTTTTCACTTCTCCCCAAAATAACTCCTATGACCTAGCACCTAGCTTTCTCCTCTAGCCAATACAGACTTTGGTGAGGGGATTGGGCCAGATCAAGAGTAAGAGAGTACTCACAGAGCACCCTGTGTTTTGTTTTTCTGCATGGGTAAGGCCCCACCATCAGTCTCTAGTAGAAGAATCTCAAAGCTGAGACCCTGCAATATGCAGCCTGCCAGAGCAAATGTACAGTGAGACCAACTAGTTTTATGCACAACAGTTCAGCCAGAATGCCCTCGAAGCAGTGTGTATAAAACATTCAACTCTGTACAATATCTTAATGTCAGAACAGATATTAAAAACAATGACCTAAAAATTATACACACACACTCTCTCTCTCTTCTATATATAAAAAATAAAACAGCAATTGTATATCCTTATGGCCTGGGGAATTCAATGAATCCAGCTGGAACTGATATGGCCTTCAAAGTATGATATTTCAGTTCTCAATTAAACATGTTACAGTCTGTCTATGTCAGCTCCTTTAGCTTTATTCAGGTGAAAGCACCTGATGGAATTCTCTGAAAACCAGACTGGTTCCCTAAAAACATTATGCAGTCATCTTGTCGACTACATACAGAAACTGACAAAAATAGGCATGTCACCAAAATGTACAAATCTTGAGACAAAGCTAGGATATTATAACTTGTTTTTCTGCTGCATGAAGAACAGATTTTTTCAGATGGAGGGCTCTTGCCAAACTAAAACAAGTCAATCAATGATCTCAAAAACTCACTCCTGTATACTCAGTCATGGGTTTTCCCATTTTTCCATGTATACACCATAGCACATTTCTTATGTGAGCTGTTTGATAGCCTCGATCCAATGAGCCCTCTCAGCCTTGCAGCTGGCTTGAATGTAGTAGTGAATGTCATTCTTTGTGATGATTTTGAAGAGGTTGCCCTGCACATTTCCTTTCACTCCTGCAAAGAAACAGGAAGGGGCAGGGAAAGAAATGCAACATATTAACAAGGCACAATAAGAATAAAGTCACTGCAGTAGCTGCAATCTCTCCAAAGAAAGTACAGTATTTGAATATGATACAATAAAGATAAAGGCAACTGACCATGCCAAAGCTACCATATGACTCATTGCAACTTGATTTTTTCTACCTTGCTAGCTTGAAAGTGGCTCAAAACTTTTCATACTATATAACACTATGATTCCATTTTAATTGCCATGGGAATATCCTATGGAATCCTGGAATCTGCAATTTAGGGAGGGGCCATTAAAATTCTCAATCAGAGAGTTCCACTGCCTTGTTGTTGTGTTCTTCAAGTTGTTTCTGAGTTATGATGACCCTGAGGAGACCCAGGCATAGAGTTTTCTTGGTAAGATTTATTCAGAATAGCTTGCAATAACCTTCCTCTGAGGCTGAGAGAATGTGATTTGCTCAAGGTCACCCAGAAGGTTTCTCTGTCTAAGCAGGGACTCCCAGCCCTGTTCTTCCAGAGTCCTGGTCCATTACTAAGCTCAGTAAACTGTGCTGGCTCTCTCTAGTGTCCAGGATTCCACAGGACGTTACCATGGCAGTTAATGTGGAATCACAGTGGTATAGCTGTGCAGTGTGAAAGGGATGTGTTTTCACAAGCAACATGGAGGGGTGGTTTGCACAGATAAGCAGTAATTATCTTCTCCATGTGACTTTCTGTTTCAGGTATGAACAAGACTGCTTGAGCTGGTCATTTATGTAGAGTGGGCCATAGCCATTCCTGCTTTCATGGCTGTACTTTCCCAAGCTGTCCTGGTCAATACTTAGATTATAGATGGAACTGAAGAAGGGTGGCTCCCTTACTTTTGGGACAGCTTTCTTAGAAGGCTATAGGCCATACTATAGGTTGCATTGGATAAGGTAGATATCTATAATGTAGTGGGTGGCATGTCTGAGCTAAAATTAGAACAAGTCGAGGCCTGGGGTTTACAAACATCATCCTTCCATTTCCTATTCTTCCATAATTTGAGAACTAGCCTCCAAAACTGAAATTACCACAGCTGTCTCACAGTAAGCCCCTTGATCACACTATCCATAAATAACATAACATTATATACATAATGTAAATAACACACAAAATGCACCTTTACAGCAGGAGTTAATCTGGAAAGTTAATAACTTGCCTGTTGGGACTCCATTATCTTCTAATGCTGATACAAGGCAGCCACGGAGAGAAAATCCACCAACCGGCCTGTTATCCTCCTATGTGGGCGTGGGGGGAAAAAAGATCCAAAAAGGTGAATTACACGTTCCTTGCACCATGTTTTACATCAACATATAAGACACCTTGTGCCATAGCAGTACCATCAGCAGTATCTGAAACATGTCCTAGCCTGTTTCTTTTTAAGTAGATGTCTGAAGCTCTCTCAAAAGTGCTGGCTTTTTCTTAGATGCTAAATGTTATTTATTTAAAGAGACAGTATGTGTATGCGTCCCTCACAAAATGGGTTAATAATGGTGCTGAGCTTCAAGCTGAGGGAGCATAATAACAACATAGGAAGTAAGGAGCCTTAGACGAACTGCTGTTTATCCTCCAAGCACCGTATTGTTGACTTTGAAACCTTTAATAGTTGCCTTGGCACACATTCTGAAAATCCTTCTTAATAATACCTATTGAGCATGATGTAGTAACTCTAGACCCTTTGGCATAAGCCATCCTAAATGCAATGACTCTTCGGGATCTCAGATAGTGGTCTTCCACATGGATCCTTTTAACTGGCAGTCTCAGGGTCTGATCAAGTAATTTCCTGCATGTAAAGTATATCCTCTTCCACTAGGCTTTGGGCATTCCTCAGATCCCAAAGACTAAATATGTGAATTCTTCCCAAAAGATGCCAGATAATCTGTGTTCCTCAGCTTAATGCAAGAGGTGTTACTGCCAGCCAGATCTCCTGAAACAAGTATATTTTTCCTTGTTGTCTAGATTCTGTGTTTATCTAAGTGACACATTTTTTGAGAGCATATATGAAACAACCAGAGCACTTTGCAGATCACTGGAACTGGAGGCAGGGCTGGGGGAACAATCAGACATAAGGCAGAATTTAATGCACCACATCCATATTTCATGCCTAGTGAAACTACTCGGCATCCATCACCTTACCTTTGTAGGGTCATAATAGTGTAGGAAAGTAGGATCAGCCCTCAGGACAAAGTGCCTCACCTTCCAGTTTTTTCTTTTGTGGCCCTAAAAGTTGAAAAGATGGAACACATGTCATATTCCTTCTCTCATAGTACACTGTCCTGAAACTCACTCATTATGCCTGCTGTTTGTTTCTTGGAAGAGAAAATTCCCAATGAGGTTTTTGTTTTGCAATGGCCTTACTTCAGACGTGGAATTTTCCACCTCTCCCTCTTTCTCTTTCTTCTAAGATTGTTGCTTTCCTTCCCTTCTTTTACTATCTTTAGTCCCTTTCACACCACACAATTATGGCACTATGATTCCACTTTAACTGCAATGGCCAACACTCTATGGAATCCCACAGCTTGTACTTTAGAGGAAGGCATTTAGAATCCTCAGCCAGTGAGAATCCTAGTGCCTCACCAGACCACAAACCCCAAAATTCCACACAATGCAACTTTAGTAGTTAAAGTGGAGTCATAGTGCTAAAATTCTGTAGCATTAAAGAGCCTTTTGTGGTAACTGGAGGACAGTTCTATGGATGCCACAGACTTCCAAAAAGGCAAATAAATAATCAAGAGCAAATCAAGCCTGAATTCTCTCTAGAAGTCAAAATGACTGAAACGAGGCTGTCACATCATGGACATAAGATGAGAGAACATGACTCATTAGAAAAGATTATAGCGCTTGGTAAGGTAGTAGGCAGTAAGAAAAGAGTAAGATCACACTATAGGTCAATCAAAGAAGCCATAGCTCCCTGAGTTTGCAAGCCCTTAGCAGAGTTGTTAAGAATAGGTTGTCTCTGAGGTCTCTCATTCATAGGGTCACCATAAATTGAAACCAACTTGATGGTAATGACCAAAACAAAGAGCCTTTTGGCTGGTGAATTTGAAAGCTAGCACAACCAATTCTGTGACTTGTTTGACCTAATAATGATACCATTATGAAATTATTTTTATGGTCCGCTCAGCTACGTCTATATTTTTATCTCTTTTTTTTTCTTACCACCCACATATAAAAAGTTAAGCAGGGGAAGATGAAATAACTGCACAGTGCCTTGTGATTGATAGCACTAGGAGCTGCCCATCTGAGTGCATTCTCAGTGGTTTATTATAAGTAATCCTGGAGCACTCCTGAATTTCAAAAGGATGAAGTGTGACTAGTTTTTGTTAGTGAATTCAAAGCCTCATAGGGTGTGTAGAGCTACCTAGATGCTTTCGTGTGGGACTTAGTGATGTTCTAGTGATGCTGTTATGAGTAATCATAAAATTTAAGAACTAGAAATATTCAACATTAATTTTAGCACACTCAATATGTGAGAAACAGCTCTGTTCGCCAAATTATTAGAATCTGTGGACCAGAGGTGGGCAATATATGCCTCTCCAAATGTTGTTACACTGCAAATTCCATCAGCATGAGACAATATAGGCACTTTGTGACATACATTGGGAGCTGCAGTCCAACAACAACTAGAAGGTCATACTTTATTCACTTCTAGTGTAGACAGTGCTGTATCACAGAGAAGGCTTTTCTGTTCAGAAAATTGTTGCTGATGATTGGAGAGTGTTCCTTTTGTCACACTGAGAGTCAAATTACACATTCATTAATACTGTGTGAGCCAGCTCTTTGGAAACCACAGCATCAGGCTTCAGGTGGCAGACTGCATGTTCAAATTCTTCTCCCTCTCATGCATTCCTTGCTCATGGAAAATAAATAGGTCAACAAGCGTTGTATTTGCAAATTCTCCTCCATCTTAAACATCTTAAACATGTCCTGCTCATGCAAAGCTAGCAAAAATTATTCCAGGTAGTTACAACCAGCTTTTCTTCCAAATAAGTATTAGGCCTACAATCCCACTGTTTTTTGTAAGTCATATCCACTCTGTTTGGCAAAAGTGCAACAGTGTTCATAGGATGTGATATTTCCTTTTTAAATATATTAACTCTGTTTCCAGAAAGAGTTTAATAAACATATGTAATGCAACATCCCCCCTTTCTATTAACACCTTGCCAAAAGAATCCAGAATATTAGTGGTCACCTGTTTTATTAAAAAGCCTTGTTTTACGATTGTTCCACTCAGTTCAAGAATGTTAAGATGAATATCTTCTTTAGAGGTAACTTTCTTCTTATAGCTTTCAGCCTAAAATTTAAAAGGAAAATCAAATAGAAATATTTGGAGAAATTTTGGACTGCTAGTGAGAGAATCAATTAAAGACTAACAAAATGTTTATTACATCTTTAACATGGAATATTTGCTCCAAAATTTTTAAACACTTCTATTTCCAGACCATTTGTTGTTGTTGCCAAACACAACATGACAAATAATACAGTGAGCTTCAGCATCTCGCATCCTCAGAGAGATGTTGGAGCCACTGCAACTTCACAGAATTCATTGACACTGCTAAAGAGACAGCCACCCCACCCCCAGACAACCCATCATTTGATTACCTACAATGCATCGCTCATGGGGACACTGAGATTAGCAGGCACCCTGCAGGTTGCAGTACTGGTGCTACCAATGCCAGTAGGTGAGCCAGCCAGAAGACTCCATCAATATAGAATGCCCATTGGAATGCATTTGGCTGGGGTGAGGGGCAGTCTTAGGTTGCTCAGATCTGGAGCTGGCCTTCGGAAATATTCACGGTAACCGAAACACACAAACTGAGTCTAATTATTGTATGCACAGCAAACTGTGCATACAATGTTGTGCCTACATGAAAGCCAAAATCAACCCATTGTTTGCCCACACCCAATCCAAAGTCCAGTTACTGTATCACTCTCAGTATTGAAAGCATTAGAAAGTTCAAGTTACTTTTTGCAGTTTATCTTTCAAGCAGTTTATCAGTTGTCTGCTAATGTTTTCCTACTGGATTCCCAATGTGTATATGGTGCTGCATTCACATGTGATTATCAATGGAAGACAGCAGGCCTGACTTACAAATATGTACAGTGCAGTAGAGTCATCTAAAAATTGCTCAGCCAAATCACCATTCCTCATGGCTTCAGTGCTGCGAGCTCCCACAGGCTTGATGAAATTTTCTTCCATCAGCATAGAGGCCAGTGTGACTGCCTCTAGCCGAGAGGCTGCAAAATTACTGGATATCAGCCAGTCGACTAGCACAGAACCTAAGAAGAAGAAAGACAGCTCTTAAGGCAAATGAAAACAATATGCAGCTAGTCTGCTGCTACTCAGACAGATGGCAGACTCATCTATTACTCCCCTTTTCATCAAGATTTTGCTAAACAAACAAACAAACAAACAAATAAATAAATAATAATAATAATAATATAGTATCATCCAAGCAGTTTGAAGGCTGCAATCTTTGCCTCCGTATTTCTATAATTTAGGGCCGGCAGCTTAGATTTGTAAAACTGTAGGGCCTTTCACACTATACAATTAAAGCACTTTGACTCCACCTCAGCTGCTTGATTTATGTCATACGGAATCCTGTGATTTGAAATTTCATGTGATATTTAGAATTGTCAGCCAGAGAGCTCTCATGCCTCCTAAACTACAGATCCCAGGATTCCCTAAGAAGCAGCTGTGGCAGTTGGAAGTAGAATCAAAGTTCTGTACTGTGAATTGGCCGCTTATTCTACATCTTCTGTTCTGAAAATCTTTGGACAATATAAATATGGACAATATTGCGGATCCTTGATTGTTGCTAACACGCACCTCCCCAATAATGTTTCCTAAGAGACAAGAAAACAGGTCATCATACTCAGTTTCCCCATTCACCCTGTCAGTGCATCAGCTGGTGAGATGCAGGAACAACCTGGAGTAATCACATCATGTCAAGTATTGGTTACAAAATGTTACCAGAGTGACTGGAGTTAGCGGCTGGCAGCTGTGTGATGGGACTCCTACATTTGGGTCTGAGGTTTTGGTGCTAGCCAAGGGAAAAAATATTGGGTAATTTAGGGCCCTTTTTCCAAAAAGTATTTGTTGTTAACTGCCATTTAGTCAACTCCAACTTATGCTGACCCTATAAATAAGATTCCCAAGTCACCCTATCACCAACAGCCCTGCTCAAGTCTTGGAGACTCAGCGCTCATTGACTGAGTCCATCTGTAATGTATCCATCTAATCCAGCTGTATTCCTTTTTTCCTAGTGCCCTTTAACTTCCCAAGCATTATTGTCTTTTCTAGTGAATTGTGTCTTTTCATGATATGGCCAAAGTATGACAGTCTCAGTTTAGTATCTTGGTTTCTAGGGAGAGTTCAGGCTTGTTTGCTCTAGGATCCATTATTTGGCTCTGTAGCAGTCTATAGTTTCTGTAGAACTCTTCTCAAGCACTGCATTTCAAATGAGTTGATTTTCTTCCTATTAGCTTTCTTCACTGTTTAGCTTTCACAACTGAACATAGAAATTTAAAATACAATGACATGGATGATCTTAACTTTAGTATTTAGTGATATATCTTTATACTTCAGAATTTTTTCTTGTTCCTTTATAGCTGCTCTGCCCAATCCTAGTCTTCTAATTTCTTGACTGCAGTCTCCCCTCTGATTAATGACTGAGACAAGTTATGGAAAACCCTGAACTAGAATTTTGAGCATCATTTTACTTGCATGGGAAATTAAAGCAATGATCTGTGGCTGCTGCTGTCCCTGGTGTCCCCTTTCTTGGGGATCGGAATGTATATGGACCATTTCCAGTCTGTGGACCATTGTTTTGTTTTCCATATTTGTTGACAGGTTTCAGTAAGAGCAAGAGTAGATTCTATTTCTGTAGCTTGAAGCAGATTTATTGACATGACATCTGTTCCTGGTGATTTATTTCTCCCAAGTGCTCTGAGTGCAGCTTCTTTTTCCTTGTCTAAAATTCTAAGTTCATCTTCAAATGGTTCTTCTTCGTATCTGTAATCCTTTCATCTCTTCAATGTAGTTCTTCCATGTATTGTTTCTATTGTCTTTTCATTTGTACTTTCTCATGTAATATGTTCCCCTGCTAGTTCTAGAGCACCTCCACTCTTGGTTTAAACTTCCCTTTGATTTCTTGGATTTTGTTGAAGAAATCTCTTCTTCTTCCTTTTTTGTTGTCATCTCCTATTTCTCTGCATTGAGTATAATAGTAATTCTCCTTGTCTCTGCACACAAATAATTGAACAGTTGCATTCAAGGTTCTCAGTCTATTTCTGTCACATTTTACTTTTGCTTCTCATCTGTCCTTAACTCCTTGAAGAGTTTAATCTGTCATTCAGTGAGGCTTCACTTTCTTTTTGACTGCAGGTAATGTCTTTCTGCATTCCTTCCTGACAATATCCCTGGCTTCAAACAAGAGTTCTTCTGGCTCACAATCAGGCTTAATAGTGTAAATCTACTTTTTATACTATATGTAAATTCAACAGAGATGTTCTTCCTGTTGTATTTTGGCAGGATAGTTGGGTTAGTGTTCTTTACTCAGATTTTTGATATTGGCCGTTCATGGTCTGTCCTACAATCTGCTCCTAGTCTTTTTTTTGCAGAGACAATGGAACTTCTCTACCTGCTTTCAATTATGTAGTCTATTTGATTTCTGTAAAGCTCCTCAGGTGATGTCCATGTAGATAGGTGCCTTTCTGGTTGCTTGAAGGATGTGTTTAAGATGAAGAAACTGTTGGCCTTGCAGAATTAAATCAGTTGTTCTCCTGCTTCATTTTTTGATCCTAGGCCAAATTTTTTTGCAATCTTTGATTCTGGTCTGTTTCCTAGTTTTGCATTCCCATCACCTATGATCAACAAGAAATCCTGTTTTGATGTGTGATCAGTTTCTTCCTGGACTCCAGCATAGTATCATTCAGTTTTTTCTTCTTCTGCCTCTGTAGCTGGAGTATAAACTTGGATTATGGTTATATTGATTGGTTTTTCCTGAGGTCCTATTGATATGATTTGGTCAGACTTTGCATTATATCCTTTGACTGCTTTTACTCCATCTCTTCTCAGATTTTCATTTTTTGAGTAAAAAACACTGTATAATTATCTGACTCAAAATGTTCCATACCTGTCCACTTCAGCTCGCTCACCCAAAGTATTGCAATGTTGAAATGTTCCATTTCTTGTTTTACTACATCTAGCTTCCCCTGATTTATGCCTCTCACATTCCACATTCCTATAACATGTGCTGTGCAGCTTCAGACCTTTCTTTCACCTCTGAGCACATCAAAAGTTGAACATCCTTTGAGCCCAAGTGCATCATTAGCCACAGCGCTACTTGTGGTTAACCTTGCCTATACCCCAGTAGCTTGTTGAGTGCCATCTGACTTGGGAGTGTCATCTTCTGGCATTATCTCGTGTTTCATTTTGTATTTTTTCATCATAAGATTTTAGTGGGAAAAGACATTAAAAGGGGGCTTACCCTGGCTCCTTCTGCTCAGTAGCAACAAGTGTTAACTATAGTGCCACTGCTGTTGTCTCTGAGAGATCTTCTTGCCAGTGTCACCCCCTCACACATACTGCTGCTGCTGCCTAGAAGCTGTTTGATACATTTATTCTGGCTCCAAAAAGCCTACAGCAGTACATATGCAGTTCCCATGTCCTATTTCATATTTATAACAAAGATATGAGGTAAGTAAACTGAGAGGTTGTGATTGGCTCAAAAACCATGTCAGGAATTGTTAGATCACTATGGCTATCACTTGTAATCAACCATGGAACTGCAAGGGCAGCTTCAAGTATGTTCCCCTCCTGAATTGACTCCATTTAATTGGAATCTTCAGAGCAGAAAAGACTAAAAGACTTTCTTTGGCAGCCAAATCTCGGTCAAGCAGCAACATCTTCCAGAGCTGTCTCTTTGGTCTAGATTTTTGGATTGCTTCTTAACACTACCCCATGATTTCTCCTTTGCTTCTGACATCCTTTGATCCAGAGTGCACTTGGCTTTTTTCTAATTCCTGGTGCCTGATCCAGCTTTGACATCAAGTGAATATCTGGGCACAGAATTGAACTGAAGCTGGATCTTCCTGTGTCTTAACACAGTACACTAACCACTAGAGCACTCAAGCTGTGGAAGCAATGCCCACTAGTTTTCATACCATTCCTGATTTAAAAAAAAAAACAAAACAGATTCTGAAGATATATCCTGGTGAGTCCAAGCAAAAACAACCCTCCTTTGCACTGAAGAATGCTGAAGCAGGATATAGTAGGAAGCAGATAAGTACTTGTGTTTTGTACCTGTAAAGCTTTCTTTGTATGTGCTGCCTTGCCTTGTGTTGGGTGTCAGCTTAATTCCATTACTGTTGTCATGCATTTTGTCTATAATTTGACTGTGGGGAAAAAATAAGAAAAATAGTAACTGGTTTTGTTAAATTACCATGATTCTTCTTTCTCAACTCAGAAAAGCAGTAACTCATCCAAAGTACCCCAGGCAGAAATGGGAAGTAATTTTAATAAACACAAGGTAGAAATTATTCATTTCCGCCAACCCACTCCATCACAGCCATGGTGCTCCATGCCACAATGGATCCTATTCCAAAGAGTCTTGTGACACTCAGGAGTAACGTATGTGTGTATGTGAGACTGAGAAAGAAAATGCTTTGAGGCTCCAGTGTAAATGAAGGAGTAGGAAACTCAGTGTATGGATCAAAGTCTGAACGAGCTCTTTGAGAAGTAGCTAATTTGTCACTGTGACTTTTCTAGGCCCCTTTCACATTACATAGTTATAGCACTATGATTCCACTTTGACTGCCCTGTCTGTCTCCTATGGAATCCTTGTGTTTGTAGTTTGGTGATACTGGCAGGTTGGCTTTGCTCTCCCTGCCATGTAAGGTAATATCATATAATGCCATGCAATGCCATGTGGTGCTTTGATGTTTGAAACAAAGGCTGGAAGGCGATGATGAAACTGAGTGAGAAATGGTGTGCTGGGAATGAAGAAATGTTATTTTAATGAAGTTTGATAAGAGGGAATAAATGCAGCTGCAAGGTCACATATTTGGCAGGTGGGATGAGATGTTTTCATTAGCTGTCAAATAGGATGCATGCGTGCACAAATTTGTAATGCTACAGCTTATAAGGCACTGTAAATCTATTAGTTCTTTAATCTTGGCAATTGCTGGAATGGGGCATGGCTGTTTCTCTGCTGTTTCTGCATGAAGCTTTTGGAAACTTCTAAGCATAATTTCTGGGACCGGAGTTATCTCTGTATATGACAGATACACTAGAGCTGTCTGGCTGAGAAGAAGTAAATGCTTCCCAGAATGCTTCCCAGCAAATCCCAGGATTCTATAAGATGGAATCATAGCAGCTAAAATGGAATTATAGCACTATATTATTAGTGTGAAAGGGTTCCATACTTCACACAGAAATGATTTCTTTATGAGGAAGGTGCATGTGACAAAGCCACCGGAAAGATGTCTGGTCCTGCAAAAACTGAACAGCTGCAGAGAATTCTATGTGAATATAAGGTATATTCATAGGGCTGGTTTGCATGTGCATGTTCCCTCATATGGATGATGATTTGCATTTCTGAATCCACTAACAAAGGCAGAAGCAGAAACCTTGGATCACCTCATAAATGTTGGCAAGTTGCTAAGCACAAGATCCTAGAGGCACCCTCATGCCAGTAAAGGGTGATAACTATGTATATGTTGCCTTAACTGGCTGAAGTCCTGCACACATGGAAAAACAAACATGGAGGACTTGCAGTTCCAAATGATCCTTGTGTAGAAGCCAAGTGAGCTGGCCAGTGATAACTGTAACACAGAAGACATTAGAAAGATATCTTCCAGAGGGGTCCATTTGTCACACTGGTCCCTAGTTTGGGGTGTGAGGAATGACAAAGATGTAGCAATGAGGATATGTCCATTAAATACATGTGCACCCCACAAATCTGTAGGCAGGCAGATAGTTGAATCATGTCACACTTACTTCAGACTGATATTTGAAGGCAATTTGAAGGAATTTTTCTGAAGGTGAAGTTGTTGGACCTGCACGGGATTGCCAGCATGAATGGCACCAGTTATATCCAAAGCCCAGGAGTCACGTTCTTCTCGAGAGCAAGAGTCAAGGAAATATTCTGTGTTGGTTTTGGTCCTCAGTTTAATGACCAACTATAAAAGGGCAGCACAAGAAACAACAATATTTATATGAACATTTCTTGACATCACTCAAATATTTATTAGGCATATTTCCACACCATTTGCCTTGATGATATTCTCTGAGGTCCCCAGACATCATAAATATAGCAGAAAGTGACTAGTAGGGACTTAAAATTGTGATATCCTGACAGCTAGTGAGGTGTGGTGGTTTGAGTGGTGGACCATGGTTTGATTCCCCAGTTGGTCATGGAAACCCACTGGGTGACCTTGGGCATGTCACACACACTCAGCCCCAGAAACCTCCATGATAGGTTTGCCTTACTGTGTCATAAGTCGGAAATGACTTGAAGACACACAACAACAACAACAACCATGGATGTGACATTTGCTTTCTAGAGAAGAAAGTCTGGTACACTTATCTTTTTTTTTTTGGTGACAAGCAGCCCCATTTTTAATCTCACAAATTTTAAAACTATCATTGTTATACTACTAAAACGCTGGTGGTAATACTGTGTTGCCAACTTACTCATTTAAGCCATTTTTAAAATGGTGCATTTGTTTTGGGTTTATCGGATTTGATTGTCTTAATAGGAAAGCTTACAGTAAAAATTATCTATATCATTAAAACAACACCACCACCACCACCACCACAGAGATGGCATTACATCCATTATTAAAACCCTACATGGTTTGGGTCCAGGTTACCTATAGGATCACCTTCTCCTGTGTAATCCTCCCTCTACACTCAGGTCCTCTAGGGAACATTTACTTCACTCAGTCAGGACTAGATTGGCAACTGTCACCCACAGGACTTTTTCGTCAGCCTCCGCTGGTGGAATGACCTACTGGAATGAGTTTGACAACTGAATATGCTGTCTGAATTTAAAACTGAATTAAAGAACCATCTCTTCTGGCAGTCCCATCCACATGTTTTTCAAATCATGAATTTAAAGTATGGATTGATTGTTTAATATTTTTTGGTTTTACATGCTCTTTTAACTGATACATGTTTTTAATTGGTGCTGTGTGTTGTATTTCTATCTGTTGTTGTTCCCCACTTTGATCCGTAGGGAGAGACATGTAAAAAATTTAAATCATCATTACTGTTGTTGTCATTTGCTCATTCCAGTTTCTTGTTTAATTCCTCAAACAAGGAACTAGAGATCTCTGATGATCCTCAGACTACTATAGCCAGCCTTTCTCCAGTTTGTTTCCCTCCTTTTCTAGAACCAACACAATAACAACAGTCTCTAATGATTGGGTACAGAAGAGGACATACCGGCCTGTTCTCATATTCCAAACACGGGCAAGTGATAGTGCAACCATCCAGAAGAATCCTGCCCTTTGGTGATGCCTCCTTCTTTCCCCCACGATTTTATAGTAGAGCAGCCTGTCTTGCAAAAGAACAAACCACCTTGCTTTCCAGTTGTGGACAACATGCCCCTGCCACATAAAATTTAAAAAAAAAGTTGTAATGTTAGGAGGACCTTCAAAACAACATGTATTTACTTTGGTGCTATGTGTACATGGATGTTTTATTCATTGTAATTCATACTTGTTACTTTTAACGCACTCTTGGTTTGGAGGACTTGAATCCTGATATTGAAGGCCTTTCCAAACATTGAAAGCATCCTCAAAATGTATTTTAGCCATTCCATCACACTCCTGTGAGTACCCTGTCCTGTCATAATAGCTTGAAACACCGGATGTTCACAACAGACTTCAGCAAAATACCTTGATTCTGTTCGCAACACCTCTAAAAAATATTGTGAGAACTGATGTGGCCAGATTGAACACTGAAACACCAGCATTTTCCAAAGAACTTTTAAAAATAAATCCTGCAACTAAAGTTCCTATCGTTATGGTACAACTGCACAGTTAATGTAATACTATTAAATAAGATGGAATTATGCTGCTCATCATAAAAAACACATTCCCCTCTCAAATACACAGCTCATGAGCCTTTCTCAGATGTACAGCAACCTTCCCTCAACCTGGCAACCTTCAGGTATGTTAAACTACAAAGCCCATCACTCTCAGCCAACATGCCAGGGATTATGGAAGCTGAAGTACAGCACAGGCAGAGAGACAGAAGATGACATTATGTATTTGTTAATGTTTAGAAAATGTGATATTCTCTGGATTGATGAGAGGAGGGATCCACATATGCTGACTTCACCCAGAGACAGGCAGGGAAATTTGTGATGATCCTGGTAGCAAAAGTGAAACTGTGGCCAAGTTTAAGATCAGAAGGAATTTTGTTTAATTAGGCACTGTGCTTTTAGCATTCATCCAAGAACAGTCCCCCAAAAAAGTACAGTTTAAGGGCCAATTTACAGTTTTGAGATTCTAACATGGTTGATGTCTTTGGGAAGGAATGTAAAACTTCTTGTAAAGCTAATATACCATATGTGGCACAGCCTTCCTCAGATGTGAGCAAGGAGAAATGAACACTGCCTCAGAGAAAGGGCTGGAAATAAAGGCTGGTTTTTGCCAGACCTTTTGAAGATTCAGTGTGATGAAGACTCCAAGTGATAAAGAAGAGTTATATGTTATTTATATCCCAAAGAGTTAGTCCTAGTAAATGGAGCTTAGAATTTGAGTCTGGAACTTGACTAACAGAAACTGTGCACTCAGTAATGGATTAGAATCAAGATAAGCAGCCAAGTAGAGCAAGCAGAGCAAGATTATTGCACTCTAGCTCAGAAAGGCAGTAAAGCTGCTTGAAAGGCAAGAAAAGAATTTTAAAAGTGCTTCCACACTACCTTCATTTACCTGATATGGCTATCTTTTTCAGCATCTCCAGCCTCATTCAAAATGACAGAAGTTTCCAGTCACCATCATTAATCATGTTGTTAAAATGATGGTGGCCTGAATGTTTCAGAAACAAACTTTAAAACTTTTGCATTACTATAATGAAATAATGGATAAAGTACATTGAGTGACTCAGTTACAATGTTAATCAGCCACTTGATTATACAACACAGGAAGGAGACTCTTCTTCTCTAAGTGGAAGCCAAGAACCAAAGGCTATAATATTTTGTTCACTGAACATTTGCAGTTTTGACATATTAACATAATGGCTGGCATTCAGTCAGTGCGGTACAGTTGCCTAAGTCAGGCCATGTGGGACTAATTATTCACTATTGCACAACTGAGAAGTGGCACGATAACATAACATCAGAAGTCGTACTATAACACCACAATTCACATGTTGATACTATAGCAGTGCTACTCAATAGTGAGTGATATGCAGATTGGTACTGGTCCATGAGCCATCAGCTGCTGGTCCATGGAGAGTTGCCAGGAAAGAAAGTAACTGTTACAGCCAATGGGCACAAATATGTCTCTGATACCTGGTGCATTAGAAAACAGCAATTGCCAGTCACCCACATAAGACAGCCTGCGAAGCACTGTACTGCAGTGTTATGGTGTGATAAATGATAGCTGTTTCCTTAAAAAAAAAAAAAGATATAGCCAAAAAAGAAATATAGTGCTAATTAAAATACTGATTTTTTAAAAAATGAATGAGGCCACACAATAGCACTCATTTGAAGGGCTATAGTGAATGTCTGTTGATTGACCATCAAATGGTCTCATCTTTTAGGACAAACGGGTCTTAGACCATTATCTTTCCACTACTCAGTTTGGATGGCTCCACCATTGCCTTTTTAGTCATTCTCTTTAAAATGATTTGACAAGCTCTGCTCCGCTCACAGTTGTTATATTGTGCACACTGCTGAAGACAGAACAGACTGGGATATATACATATTAAAAAGTACAGTATTCCAATAATGTGGAAAGTTCAACTGTGATTGTTGTAGCTTTTAACTTATAGCAGAAGAGTACTAACTGAGTAATTCTAGCAGCCTCCCATCTGGATGCAGCCCAAGAGGGTTAGTTTGAGGAGTACAGCATGCAAGACTAGACCTGACAATAAATGAGATTCTGCAGGTCAAAGCAGGAGAGGAATGTTAGAAGGTTAGCATGAAATCCTCTACCCAGTTTGGCTTATACACCCATCACATGAAGACTTTAAGGGGACTTCCACTTTAGAAATGCAGCCAGAATCAACATTTTACCTTTGTAAGACATCCCTAACTCCCTCTTTCAAAGGAAGGCAAGTATGTCCATTTGCTAATTTCTTAAAATTTCCATTCATTTTTCTTCCAAAGGAAGGCTAACACACTTTTTTTTAAAAATTGGAAGTTTAAAATCTGATAGAGATAGACTGTGACCGCACCATACCTTTTTAACAAGAAAGCCTTCTTTCAAAATGCCACTCCCTTCTTCCATGTTGAGCCTGTAGCCAAGAATTTATGACTGCTGAGAAGTTTGGAAGCAGCTGCACACTGGTCGCTCGTTCTCTGTGAGACGTTTTTAAAAGACAGGCTGATTTTCTTAACCACCTCCCCTGTTGTGACGTGCTAGTCCCCACCCTAGCAGGGAGACAGTAAGCAAACACTGAGCTGGCACCTGCCCTTAAAGGAGTACAGAACAAGGAAAGTTTAACAGGATCATTCTACCATAGCATTACTTGTCCCAGGACTTTGAATGGATGAAGTACATTGAGTCACTCAGGTAATGTTAATCAGCCACCTGATTATACAACACAGGAAGGAGACTGTTTTTCTGTAGGTAGAAACCAAGAACCTAAGGCTATAATGTTTTGTTCACTGGGCATTTCCAGTTTTGACATATTACCATAGTGGCCGGCATTCAGTTAGTGTGATACGCATGCCTAAGCCAGGCTATTTATGCAGGACTGACTATTTACTATAGCACAATAGAGATATTCTGCTGACAGCAGCGGAAGTGGAGTTGTGCATATAGCATTGTTGTGAATTGTAGTTGTACATTGTGCACTGCAGTTGCACATCACACTTTGAGCACTGCACAACAGCATCCACTCAATGATATATATTGGATTTCATTGTTATTCTATGTGAGGTCCATATGTTGCTGGTACATTTGGATATACATGATATATATGGGGATATACATGCTATGCTGAGAGGATTTTAGAATACAGCCTTCATCTGTGTCATTATGTATATGTACCACTCTGTGTAACTACAATCTAAAAGGCATAGTAAAGACATTTTTATTCAGACAGGGATTCAATATGTGATTATATGTGGCCTGTCTAATAGAATGCAGTGGATATTGTGTTGCTATTGAGTGTTTGAGTTTTTGATTATGTATTTTAACATTTTTAAAATTCTTTTTGGTTGATTAATTATGTTTTAACTTTTGTATTTTGTGGGTTTTAACAATGCCTTTTTAATTGTTGTAAGTTGCTTTGAGTCCCAACCTGGAAAAAAAAAGTGGGATATAAATAAAGGTGGTGGTGGTGGTGATGATGATAGTCCAAAGATATCAGCACAAGAGTACATAATAGCGTAAAAGTACATCTTTGTTACAGGTCTTTTTAAAAATAATGCAAAAGTAATGGAAATTGTGTTCAAAGACAATATATTCTTGAACAAGGTATTTCTCTGAAACCTCAGAGAACTGAATGTGCTGAGCTGGCAACCCTAGCTGTAATTCAGAGCATGTCCCTAAAAGGTTGGTATGTGTTGTGTTATTGTGTGCATTCAAGTCATTTCTGACTTATGGGAACTGTAAGGTGAATCTGTTGCAAGGTTTTTTGGGCCCAAGAGTGTGTGATATGCCCAAAGTTGCCCAGTGAGTTTCCATGGCTAAGCAGGAAATCAAACCCTGGTGTCCAGGGTTGTAGTCCAATGATTAAGCCACTACATCACACTGGGGCCATTTCTGCACTAGACTGTTGTAGTGCTGTTACTCCACTTTCAACATCCTATGGAATCCTGGGGACCTTGAAGCCCCTCCCTAAACTGCAAACCCCAGGATTCCATAGGATGTTGAAAGTGGAATAACAGCACTAGAACAGTCTAGTGCAGAAATGGCCTGGCTCTCTCAGCACTTGTAGTAGGTTCTTAAATCTACAGCCGTCACATCATTATATATACATACCAATTGCAACTTCCTACTAAGTCCCAAAATCCTTTTTTTTTTTAATTTTTAAAGAATAAAAAGGTAGGTTTTGATTTGACACAATCGCTCTGGTGATAAAAATGAATGAAAACACAAAGCACTTGAGTGTACAAAGGCGTCTTCAACATACATAAAGGATTATTTCAGATAGCGGGAAAGTGTAGAATCTAAAGACCTGTGCATGTGGGCTTTCTGTTCTTTCCATGAAAGATAAGGCCAGCGCACATAAATCTCCCAAAATGTGTATATGAAATGTATACAAAGCTCTCATGTCTCAAGACCAACAGATTCTGTCCAGGAGCTCCAACGTATATGCATGGGATCCTAATATGCATACAGAACTTCTCTTTGTGCAGGAGCTCCTTATCACTGGGTGGCTTACCTGGAAGAAAATATGCTTTTGTATTCCATCAGAACACAGGCCTTTAAAGAGAATGCCCGAAGATAAGAACGTAAGAAAAGAAGAATTCCCAGCATGCCTGTAATACTCCAGTGAATACCCTCCTTTTATCTGAACTCTAATAGTGTGAGTCAGAACAGGAAAGATTAGTCACCAAACCATTGTCCCTGCATGCCAGACAAGCTGTGTCCACAGACACTATGGTAGTGTAGGTGGAGGGGAAATCAGTAGATATTTGTTTCTACTGATAACTTGTTCTGGCCTGAGAACTCATCCCAAACAGATGTCACTCTTAGAACAGATCTTTTCTGTTAATTCAAAGAGCTGGTTTACAGCTCAGGTCCAGGGTATCAGAAGGATCGTATTCTACCTTATGAGCTTG
This sequence comes from Ctenosaura bakeri, assembly GCA_948474755.1. NCBI lineage: Eukaryota > Metazoa > Chordata > Lepidosauria > Squamata > Iguanidae > Ctenosaura > Ctenosaura bakeri. Next base: position 108,156 of record CAOLHI010001668.1, read on the forward strand.
CTCATGTTTTGAGATCTTCTAGGATGGCCCACCTATCTTTTACAGGTACATATGATGGGAACATGGGAGAGGAGGGCTTCCTGTGTGGCTGTTCCCAAGCTCTGGAACTCTCTTCCTAGAGAGAGTAGACTTGCACCCTTAGTATCCTTCTGTAGACATGGAAATCCTTTTTTTAAATTTTAATTTCAGCAGGCCTATGAGGGTTGAGTGTTCAGGGAGAAGAGGCCTTTCAGAATTAGCTGTACTATTTTTTTGTTATATTCCTTTTAGTGGTCATGCTTTTAAGTGCTTTTGAATTGTTGTTAATTTAACTGTGTTGTATTTTAAACAGTTGTTGTTCCCTGCCTTTGTCTATGGGATAGGTGGGTAAGAAATAAATATTGTTGCTGTTGTCATTCTTATCGTCGTTGTTGTTATTAATTTTGTATGATATGAATCTTTTACCTATATCTGTTTTAATCTTTGTAAGCCACTGGGAAAAATATGGGACATCCGTCACCATCATTGGAACAGAGCTGGCCATGTTCTGCATTCCAGGAGACACTCTAGCTCTGCAGATACTGAATTCAAGGTTGGAACAATCTGAATTTTTCATATATGGTTGTGCTATATTACTACAATCACCTAGCAGTAAGCACTTAAAATCAACTAGTGGAAGTGCTGGAAGGCGGGAGGCAGGGCCAGCCCAAGACAATGTCCTGCCTGAAGCACAGCAGAAAGTAGCATCTCCGTCTCTAATGCCAGCCAAGTTATTTTGGCATATGCAGATGAAAAACCCACAAACATCTCCCCTCATCTGTGACAGTAAAAATATAACTATAGCAAATATCAGTTGGCTTCCCTTTCATGATCCTCCAAATCTGCTGCCTGATGTGATGGTCTCACACTGCCAAATTATAAGACCTGGTGGTAGGTGGTCATTCTTATCTCTGTAGAGGTAGAAGGTGGGTAGTGGGACAGGCTGGGAATGGATGTGCTTCTTGAAAGATCCCCTCAAGAAGCAATTTAGCAGTTGTCCTTTCCTTCCCAACATACTCTTGAGATAGTAATGCAGTAAATGACAGGGCTCAGTTTATTGACACCTGATCAGACACCACAAATGCAACATGACAGATAGCAATATTTGCAAAGAACACTTACTATCCCAGAACCCTGTTGGTGCACTATGCTAATAGTTGCAATTTTTCCAAGACTATGCACAGTGGAAGTAGGTAAGTTAGACAAAAAAATCTGCCTGTTCTCTTAGCTTTGTGATTCTCCAAATGGCTGGTTTCCTACTGTGCCTAGATTTTCTTCCTGTTCTCACTGCCTATGCCAGCTTGGTTACATAGTGTGCTGCTCCAACAGGATTCCAGCCTCTGACTCTAATCTTAAGGTGCCCATTCTTGAAGAAGAGAGTTAAGAAGTTCAGTTTTTTCCTCCATAGCCTGATTAGGGACAAAGACCTTTTGTTTCAGAAGAGGTATTAATCAACTCATGTATGGAGAGATATCTGCATAACCACTTACCTTTTATTAAATGATAGCTGGTTGACGTTTTACCTGCCTGTTGTTTCTACATTTCTCCTCCCTTTGGCACTTTTGAACAAAACCCCTCCCCAAAGCAATGTTTTTTGGACTTCCCAGATGTTTGGACTTCAGACTCCCAGAAACCTCAGACTGCATGACTAAAGGCCTGTGATTCTGGGAGATGAAGTTCAAAATATGTAGAAGACTTACTCCAAAAGCCCAGTAACAATAAACAAATAAAGAATAAACTACTAAATTACAAAAACAAATCAGACAATTAAAAAACCACAACAAAACAAGTAAGTAATAGTAAGTAGTAAATAAGTAATAGTAAGTAATAGTAATAGTAAGTAACTTACTTCCAAAACAAGTAAGTAACAGTAAGTAAGCAATAGTAAGTAACTATTTTCCTGCAGAGTTTATAATCCATGAACCCAGTGAAGTGGATTAAAGCCCTTGAAAATAGATACCAGATAAAACCAGTTTGTCTTGAAGATGTCACTGGACTCTTTATTGGCTTAGCTGATATAGTTACCAGCTGAAAATCAAAGCAGTAAAGCTGACATGAAATAGATGTGGGGAATCCTTACCTCTTGTTTTCTATAGAAATAAAACTGGGAGCAAAATCTTTTGTCTGGGTTAAACATATAAACAAGTGATTCTAAGTCCAGAAGAGTGGGGTGTTTGATTGTTGTAGCTAAAACAAAACATAGGAGCAATAAAGTGCAAAGCCCTGGGTACTTTTCTATAAGGAACAAGCCTTTCAGGATGATTAATGGTAATGGAGCCAGGTGCAACATTTTGCCTGCTTAAGCCCTAAAAGGCAGTGGCATGGATAGACAACATCTTCCTACTCTAGTCCAACAGACAAGAAGGACTGCTGTCATAGTTTAGCTCAATTGATAAAGATCACACAGAATTGCAGCCTGTTTGCAAGGGGCCAGTATGTGCATTATCTTATCTGATATTCCTCAGTTAAAGACTTTTTGCTATGAAAAAAGTAGCGACTAGCTGTAGAGCTGTTGGGCTATTTAACACTACACAGTTATATAGCACTATGATTTCACTTTAATTGCCATGGCTGCATTCTAAGGAATCATGGGGTTTGTAGTTTGGTGAGGCATACAGAGCTCTGGCAGAGAATTCTAAATGCTGGTATTGTTTTGTGAGCCTTCAAATCGTTTCTGACTTACAGTGACCCTAAGGTGAACCTATCACTGGGTTTTCTTGGCAAGATTTATTCAGAGGGGGTTTGCCATTACCTTCTTTAGATGCTGAGAGAGTATTACCTCCCCAAGGTCACTCAGTGGGTTTCCATGGCTGAGCATGGATATAAACGCTGGTCTCCAGAGTTGCAGTCCAACACTCAAAACTACTACAGCACATATCCTTCCCTAGACTGCAAATTCCAGGATTCCATGGGATGCTGTCATAGCACTGAAAATAAAAGCATAGTGCTATAACTGTGTAATGTGAAAGGGCCCCATGTCTCACTCACACAATCCAGGGTTATAGTGTGTATTCAAATTACTGGGGTGAGTGCGTACAAAGTACTGTCCACCACTTTAACTACTATGTTTGGAAGCATGGAGAGAACAGTAACTTGGCTGCAACTGAAATTCAGAAGCAGGTTTGTGAGTTTCGCTGGGAATTCCCTTCCTTTATTCCAAAATGGAGTGTCCAGATAATCAAACACAAACTCAACAAAAATAGCACAGCATCCATATTATGCTGTGTCTTAGAGATGTACTGAGGTGATATGGGATGTAGCCATGGAAAACATCTTTTGCATTATGGCCTCGGCATGCAGAAAGATCCAGAGCACAACTACAGGTGGCCAAATGAGAGCATTTATCCTCCTAAATAATTCTTCTCCACTAAACTGAAATTTTTCTTCAGTGCCTACATTTGTAGCATTACAGTTGAACATTTAGAAATAGAGTTTAAGCATCCAATTAAAATAGGCAGGCAACATTACCAGAGGAATGCTAACATAGAAAATATAAGCATTCTATGTGTGAGGGATTTTCAATCTCTCCTTCTCTGCAATGCTAGAAATTTGGGACAGCAGGAAGAATTTAATTTGGGAAAGGCAAGAGTTCTTACGCTTTCATTTTGCCTTCCCCGCAACTCATAGCTACATCCCTTCCCTGACAAGCTAAGGAAGCAGGGAAGGTACAGAGAATTTAAATAAATGCATAAGACAATAGGCAGCCATATGCATTATAGCTACAAGACTATAGTGCACATTAGGTCCCAGAAACAGGCAAAAATTTATACTCTCAAATACCCTAAATAGGGCATGGGAATCAGATGTTGGACTTCAACTCCCAGTATTCCCTATGATTGACTATGTACGTGCACGTACGCAGACACAATCAGACACAAACCTAAGTATATATTACTGTAATTATTTTTCAGAATTTACTCTTGGAGCCTCTCATGTGTTCAAGTCTGAGCCGGAACTGCCTGCAGTTCCAGGCCTTTCCAAGCCTTTGTGTAATACCAAAAAGTGACACATGTTGTTGCTATAGGATAAACTTGATAGGTGGTAAATTAATGCAACTGTCTGCAATAGAGGAAGAGATCACAACTTTTTATGATAGATTGTGGACCCTGAATCAACAAATTTCACTCAGACCATCCTAGTCCCAATACTGGCTGGAGGTAGGTCCCTCAGGCTGAGGTGTACCCGAAATGGATGAGAATTTGTATCCCACAATTATATAGGGCAGAAGCAAACAAAGGAAACTGACATGTGCAGATGTGACTCACCTCCTTTCTTCTCAGGTACGAAAACAGTACAGATTGCAAACAGCACGGTTTACAGCCCTGTTCAGTTCCTGGATGTCTCTGTGTCCCTGTAATGGCAGGCTAAAGCATAAACTTTCTAGCAGGGCCCACTGAGCAAAAAAATCATATAAAATATGCCACTGGATATCTGTTAACATTTGCCCATGATGCTGATAAGGATTCTAGAATGTCCCTGCCTAGTGGCAGACCCCTTTCACTATACCACAGGTGAACAAATTACTTTGTACATTGTGACAAATGCCCTCAGACATAAACAATATTGAAGTAGTTTGTTATAGTCCAGTCTCTATATAGCTTGAAGATAATATCTGAATTTCAGCATGGCTTGTTACAAGGAACTCTCATATACTAGTAAACATAACCTCATGCTACAGAAAACAGGTACAAGCTTGTATTGGTATGACCTCAACTCAGACAGTGATGTCAGGCTTAGAGAAACAGACACAGCTGCAAGATCTTCTAACCACAAATGGATGGTTTGCTTTTTCTTTCTGTAGACCACCCAAGGAGGAGCTAGCAGTCCAGTTAGCAGTCCTGTTGGATGTATTAAACGAAGTTGGCTATATACAGTAGTCAAGATTTCCATTGAAATATTGTTTGGACCCAAGTTCATCTAGTATTTTTCAAATTCTATGTAACTGAGAATTAAGCAACTACAGTCCTTTGCTGTTTTCTGCATGGGTGCAGGACAATTTCCTTTTGTACCATGGGAGCCATGAAGGTGTTTTTGCCAATGATCTCTTCCACGTCGCCCACTCCATGCCAGTTAAATTACTGGAAGCAAGGACCTTGGGATCTTCCTCTGTCACATTTTACAGAAGCTGTATAACTTCTGAGTATAGCCTATTGAATTTTTAAGAAGTCTTAAGTGTTTAAATGCCACTTAAATGAGACTGTCAACATACTTCCTGGGTTGAATATTCTCTGTATTTACCAGGTAGCAGACTTATTATTTTCCCAAGGAAGACGCAAGAATAATTGGCCACATAATAGCTTAAAATCTTATTTAAATTTATGTATTAACTGTGGACAGGACATCTGAGATACTATTCCCACCATTCAAGATATGTTATCCTGTCAAATTATGTAACTCAAGGGGCTAAAGTATAATAGAACAACAAAAATAAGTTTAATGGTGAGTCTCTGTTCCATGCCCACTTAGGACTCTTGCAGGGATACTGCTTAATCCCAATCTCTTGCTTGTAATCAGAAGGGGCTGCCTATTCTACTTCTTTGGGTTGACCTGATAAAAATAACAGCAAAAGGAAGACTGGAAGTGACAAAAATAGGACCACTGCAAGGAAAGTCAAGAGGCAATAGATGCCAAGGGGACTCTGGTTGAGGCAACCTGCTTAGTATCTTCCCAAATTCTGGAACCTGGCTTTGTATGCACTCCAGCTCATTGCGTTGTTAGTCCACCTTTTAAATAGCACAGTTGGCAAGAAATGGAAAGTTTCCCCCCCATCTACATTTTTATGCCGTTTATGTAAAATGATTTTCATCTTTACAGACTTGATGTTAGAAATTTGATGGGTAGTCTTATTCCCCCAAATGTACAACCTTTTCTCTAGCTAGTTCCAGCTTCTGCATGCAGTCCTTTAGCTCAATAGTAACAGACAAGGAAGGCTGAAGACATAGCTAATGGCTTCTGAATATAGGAAAAGGGTGAGATTTCAGCTGTAAGCACCTCAGATTATTACCTCATTGAGTTTTCGAATTTACACAAGACCCTCCATGTCAAATAAGTAGAAACTATATTGACACAACCCTTCATCACAGAGCAGCTTGTGTACAATTTCTAGTTGATTTTCCCTTCATGCAGTGTTTACTTAAAAAACGTATGTAGTATTGCTTCCATGTACATTCAGATAATTTTCTTAAAGTCAAATGATTCAAAGGTCCTATTTTTTCAACATCAGAAATGCTTCTGATACACTGAAATCCAACTCTTTTTAAAGCAGAAGCAGTTAATATTAACAAAGATTAGTATTTCCACCCCATTTAGAATAGCAATCTGAACTGAACTTAATATGCACATGTGGCTGGCCTTGTTTTTGTAGTAGAAATAAAATTATGAACCATTAGCACAATGGCAATACATCTATAAACTACTTCAGAAAATAGAGGACTTTTTAAAAAAAGAATTATAAAACTAACAGCTGATTTGATATTTGCATATGTCACATGTTTAATCATCTCTCTTTCTGTATGAAAGCTCACAATTGGGAGGAAAAAAACCCTTAAAAATTGAGTTATACTAGGCAGCTATTTCAGCACACCTGCTGCTTCAGTATTTGAAGGTATTGTTAAAGAAGGAAGGTCTGAAGGACTAAACAGGAGAATAATGCAACAGAAAGGCAATTTTCCCACCAAAGAGGCATATACAAAAGCACTTTTTGTAGTGGACGTTTTCAAGCAATTCAATCCGAGAGTCTTTGCCACTCCCAAATACAGTTCTCTCACACAGAGTATAAGGAAACAAATTTCAATTTAATCCAAGGCTTTTTCATAGCACTGTAAATTCACAATGAAATGAAAAACTTTAAAACGATTAACCTAAAGCCATAATTTTCAATGTTTGCAAGCAAAAGAAGAATGTCCATTTTTATTATTATTCTATTATTAAAATTTTAAGAACCTGGGTCCTGTGCTGACCTAGAAGTGTCTCTGCTAACATAAGTCACACAAGCACAACTCAGACATCAAGATTTGCTAAGAGATCCATGTTGCCATCTCTATAAAAAGAGACTCTATGTATCCTTTGTTACACTAGTTTTTTTAATTTATGTAAAAAAGAAAAGAAACTTAGATAAATATCCAAGAAATTTATTGAATATTTGCTAAGAGTACAATCTGTGAAGAAATATTGGTGTAATTCCTAGAAACCTCACTGATAGACATACTGAATGGTTTGCCAATCTGGCTTGTTAGATATGAAAATATTAAGAACAGCATTTAGACAATGCCTGGTTTATTGTGGGGAAGGAAATTAAATTTTCAGTCAGAGGCACCTTCCCTTTTAGGAGATAAAGCAACACACTGCAGCTGATGGTTTCTTGGGTCTTCCAAATTTGGTCTCATTTAATCTTGAAAATATAGTTCAAGTTTTTTCTTGTGGAGTTTCAATAACAGACACCCTGTTAGTTGAAGGTGTCTCCACCAGTTTGGTGTATAATGTAATTGCCACCTATACTTTCATTGCAAGCAGTTTAATCTTCTGTTTTTGCCTCCATCTCCTCAGCATCATCATCTCCATCTACTTCAGCATTCTCACGCTCCAGTCTTTCCAACTGTCTTGCAAGCTCAGTCTCATCAGTGTCAGTAACCACTTTGGGCTGAAAAGTCACAAAAAACAGAAGCAATACTTCATCAGCTTTCAAGTTTGACCCAAAAATCATTTAAGCACATGAACTTGCATCAAAACTTCAGAACAGTGTAGGAGATAATACCCAACCACATTTTATTAATTCATCTTATAAGAAGTGCAAACACTGCCTCCCAAAGGAAATCAAATTGCACATGAAACATTGGGACTGTGGGTGTTGCAATTCTATTTGATTCTGCCTTGGGGATGAATTTCCAAAGAGCAGCCATTCTGTTTCCAGGCCAATTCAAAGTGCTAGTTATGACCTATACAAGCATATAAGTCTTGGATCCAGACTATCTGAAAGAGTGATGTAGTGCTTTGAGCATTGGACTGCGACCCCGGAGACTAGGATCTAATTCCCTACTCAGCAATGGAAACCCAAAAGGTGACTGTGGGTGCATCACAAACTCTCAGTCCCAGAAAAATGTGATAAGTTTGTCTTAGGGTTGCCACAAGGCAGAAACTACTTGAAGACACAAAACAACAAATCAGCCTGCCCAAATCTTAATATCCTCAGAGGAAGTCTTTTTTCTCAGTCTCAACACCATCATAGGCATGCTTGCACAGGCAGTGGCTGTTCCCAGCATATGAACTCCCTCCTACAGGAGGCTAGGTTGGCCCCCTTTCTGCTATCTTTCCACCAGCAGGCAAAGACTTTTATGTTTATATGGGACTTTGGATGTTACCTGTCTGCTGTAAAAGGATTTTTTTTTAAATTGGGGTGTGCTGTAATTTTAACTTCACTGTTATATTTTAAATGCATTTTAAACTGTTTAAAATGATGGATTCTTAATGTGCTTGCTGATTTAATTGTTTTTAAAATTCTGTACTCTGTATTGTTTTTGCTGCATTTTATTTTAACTTATAGTGTACCGCCTTTGGTTTTGTATTGACAGAAAGGGACATAAATAAATAAATGAATGAATGAATGAATGAATGAATGAATGAATGAATGTCGATCTATGCCAGCCAAGTGAATTTAGTATGAAGCATATACAACTACCAAGCGGTAACCAGAGGTAATCACAAGTAACATTTCTAACAGAGAGAAGGTTTAGTATCAGATTTGGGTGATTAACACATCTATTTCATCCAGCACATTTTCTGTCAAAAGTTTTCACCTCTGCAATTCCACTGGAGCAAAGACTATACCGCCGACCCACCTTAATGGCTAGAATAGCAAACTGAAATTTAATGGGCACAGAGTTAAACAGTTTATATTGCAAACCTTTTTCATTAAAGATTTTTTTTTTGGTCACCACAGCTCCAATTTAACTGAATATTAAGCAGGGAGGAAGAAAGGAAACTCTGACCTTTTGAGTGCTTCACATAGCTGTAGTGTTCTGACTAATAAAGAGTGTAGGTTTCCAAGGCAAATATAGGAGAGAAATTCTCAGCATCTCAGTCCACTGTAAACACCCAGATGGTGTTAAAATGGGATAGGAGGAAATTAAGGACTCTATCCAATGTCAAAGGAACACATTTCCACTTGCACAGTATGACTTTCTCTTCCTGTCTGTGCCTCTCCAAGTCTGTTCCAGAAGTTTCCCCAGATCTCTGAAGCCGATATAGGTGAACAAGGGGTTGGAGGAGAAAGAGGAATCTGCTCTTGGACACAACCCAATCCCTATGGTCAGTTCTCTAGTGCTAGGAAACAATACATCTTGGAATAAGGTGTTATTCAGTCACATGCTGACTAGACTTGATCTGGATATTTCTAGTACTGATATTTTTTTGCGTCTTTCTTTTCTTCTCCATCCTTACTTCTTACCCTCACTTGTTTTTATTTTCCTCACACTTCAAACTTGTCTGCTGGTTGTTCTCAGAGAGCCTAAGCTGTAAGAGCTAGATTGTCCATCCCTTATTTTAAAAACAAAAGTCTAAAACTTCTTGCCTGCAAAAAGAGTCTCGTAATGATCACAGGCATGCTCAGTTGCAAATGTCAGCACAAGTAAGGGATGGACAATCTAGCTCTTACAGTTTAGACTCTCTGAGAACAACCAGCAGAAAAAGAGAACAACAAGGAGTACAATCCTTACCTCCATCTGCACATTAAAGACACCTCTCTTCTCTTCAATTTTTTCTTTAATGACAGCCATTGCTTGGCTGAGAACAGAGAGACCTTCAGTTCTCTCCAGTGTTGTTGTGGTCATCACGTATCGAGGAGGAGCTATCAAGTTTATCTACAACAGCAGCAAGACAACATTAGTCTTAACTTTGGAAGTCTAAAAGAAAAACAACTTGTTGGATGCACTTGATTAAATCCTGAGTCTCTGTACTACACTTTTAGTATGTTTAGAAAATGCTACCTGAAAATGAACTTTCAAGATATGAGTAAAAGGTAAAAGTAACTCTATGTAAGTGATAACTAATACAATTAATGGATACACTGCCAGTTAAATGGACCATTTTCAAAGTTATAACCACCTATCTTCCCTCATCACCCTGGCCTATAAGTGAAAAACACACATGAAGGTATTATGCCCAATTTGATTAGGACATGGGAATGCTGTTGTTTTCAAAATATTTCAGGACATAGAAACTTATGAATGCCACTCACTTTGATGGGCATGCTCTCTGTAGAACAGTTCAAACCAGCTCTCAGAGCTTCTTTCACTGCATCAATGCCCTCATAACCATAACATGCAACTTCAATATCTAGAAAGAACCAGGTTATAGATTCTGTTAAAATACATACAAAATATTCTGAAGAAGACTCTAAAAATTAAAATCTCTGATTTATTTTATTATTTATACAAGCAGAAGTGGGCAAACACTCTAACATCTTTGAGTTCATTCCATTTTTGTGTATTTCTTCCCTTCAACATGGTACATATACATAGTAAGCCATTGCCCTAGTGGAGCTACATTCAACATCTGCCTAATGGTGCCAGAGGGAAAGCGACATGAGCGCATTCCCAGAAGTAGACGGGCCACAAAAAAGTGAACCATCCTTGCTCTTCCTTATGTTTCTCTACATAGCTTGTTTGAAGTCTTATTTCCAGGAAACTCCAATAGTGTAACACTTTTATTAAACCAGCGACATGTGCTGCTTGGTAGATTTCTAGCTTCTGTCACCATAACCACCTATGATCACCTATATATCGCCTTTCCACCACACCAACCTGCACCATTGTCTTCCTCTATCCTCTCCCTTGGTCTGTTTTCTATTTTTTATTTTCTGAGGCCACCAGAGTCATGACAATGGCATTCAATTTGTCTCCTGTTAGAATGCTGGACACTAGGAACAATGGCCTGCCTTTCCAGCTCTTTCAGGCTTCAACAAGCAATTCATCCAATGGTTGTCAAGGTTCACAGAATGGTAGGAAAAAATCCTCCCTCCTTATGAAGTCCTGAGAGGTTTTGACTTGACAACACACACTATTTTCAATGTTCCATATTTTAATATGACTTCTTGTGTTCTCTCTAAATTGGAAACGTGGCTTAAAACAAGTTACACAGGGTAGGCAGAGAAGAAGGAATTCAGAAATAGAATACTAATATCTATATTAGTAAAAATCTTAATTGGTAATAGCAATTCTTTTATACTGTACACATTAAATTCTTAAGAGACAGCAGTACTTTGTTTTAGGAGATTTAAGATTTATCATGGAGACTGTAATATACAGAAGCAATATTTTACTGATCTGAGTTGTGCTAGGACTCCAGGATGCCAGGGTTAGCATCCCTGCTCAGTTATAAAAATCTACTGGGTAATTTTTGGCAAGTCACATACTCCCAGCCTCAGAGGAAGGCAAAGGCAAACCCACTCAGAACAAATTTTGCCAAAAAACTCCCAGTGTTAGGTTTGCTTTATGGTTGCTTCAAGTCGCAGATGACTTGATGGCACACAAAAACAATGGATAAAATCCCATCTGGAGTTGGCAGTATATACACGAAAATCAAAACGAACAAAGCAACCCATGTACACAATGATGGCTGAAGTTCAAGTAAAAAAATATTTTAAAAGGAAATATTGTAATCAAGATGAGAAAATAAACCTTGTGTTTTTCATTTTAACCTGATGATTCTCCAAACAGTCCTTAGCACCACGGATTTATGAAGCATCAGACATGCCACCTACACCCTGGTGATTCATAACACACAGGTAGTACTTCCTGTGGTCTCAACTCATACATATTACATAATTACCCTTAACACTAACCTATTTCCTACAAAACAACTTCCATCTTTCCTTAAAAACAAGCATGGTTAAATCCACACATAGGTTGCTCAACTAACTCATAAAAACAAGTGCTTAAGGCAAGGAATGCAAAGTTTCACGTAATTTTACAAGAAACCAGTCTAACAACTTGTTTCTGGCCTCATTCAGTAATTGTAGAACAAATACTCTTTGATGGCAGAATTCAAAGGCACAGATGTGTTAGTCTGGATCAGTTTGCAAAGGGATCTTGTAGCACACCTGAGACTAATTGAGAGAAAGAAGTTGGTAGCATACGCTTTTGTAGACTAACGAAGTAGACTTAGGTCTATGAAAGCTTATGCTACCAACTTCTTTCTCTCAGTTAGTCTCAAAGGTGCCACAAGATCCCTTTAAATACTCTGAGTATCTTTAGAACATCTGGATCTGATCAAACTGATCAAACAATAATTTATGTAGAGAAAATCTGTAGTCACTGAGAACAACCAGGCCACACAGAACAGCAAAGTGCCTTGTCCTAAATAAAGGAATATTCTAAAGCACTTGAACATGTCTGCTATTTCAAAATTACAAGTCTTAGAACTTGAGTGAATGGCACCATTTTAATCTATGCTGACTTCAGATTCACTTGAAAACAAAAAGTGCTTTTTCATGCTAAACCTTCCTAAAGTTATTTTATCCATTCATGTATTCATGTTCTTCAATAAAACTATAATGAACCTATTTTAAAAAAACAGGTCCATTTTTTCAGGTTTTTGGGATTCACCTGCACGAATTTTGACCGCTTGTGGAGTCAGTCGTCTATTGATATTGTCAATTAATACACGCTTCTCATCTTCTGTCAAATCCAATCCATCAAGGATTGAAGGATCCCTAAGTTTTTAAAAAAGGGGGAAAAGAGTAATGAGTAACTTTACCAGCATTTACTAAAATATGCAACAGGAAAGAAAGGAACAATATTAAGGCATTATAATTTCCTAGACAGTGGAATAGTTATAGCCTATAAGGGGATGACAAAAGACATAAATATGGTAATACAACAGTGAGCAGGACTGTGAACTACTTAGTTCTCTTTGTATGTACAAACTCCTCATTACTACTGTTAACAATGGTATGTCATCATGTATGCTCCAGTGCTAAGTCAGTTTTAGTATCAGCAGAGGCACAAGACACAAACTATACCTTGGTTAACATATATTAAAAAAAAGTAGGGGGAAGAAGAACTTGCATGGGAGGAGTGCATCAAACTTCTCTCTCATCTCTTAATTATAGTTGATAGTGTCACATCTGCAGTCACTCAAGCTATAATATAAATACAAGGATAATCTTCTCTGGACTAACATTGTGTTAATTTCACACAAGAAGACCTTACACGCCACTGCAGTCAAATTTCATTCCTATGTTGGAGTTGGAGTTCTGCTGCTAAATTTGGCCAAGGCTCAGTTCTCACTGAGGTTCTACAGCTGCTTCTTGAGGGCTCAAATGTCTAGGTGATCATCAATTCGACAAAAACTTCACTTCAAGTAACCTGATGGAGAAGGGTTCTTCCTTTGCCTTCTCACTGATATGCTTTTATATGGATGAACATGTCATCAGTTGCAATGAGCATGAACGGAAAAGTGAATGTGCTCTCAGAGGATATTTAAGATACTAAACTCTCTTTGTTTGAAACCTTATTAAAATCTACACATTAACCATGGACAGCTGTTTCGTTTCAACTGACTTTTGTCAGTGAGGATAAAAAACCCCGTAACATTTTGAGGGTTTATTTTAGTTGCCTTCCTGTGAATGGAATGTGTCCTATTCACAAAGGGACCGGGACTGCACAGAGGCAGGCAATTTTCATCAGTTCCTCCTTCAAGTTCGCAATACAAGCTTACTTTTGTGGGTATCTCAATCTTCTGCTTTTCAGCAGAAGAAAAGGAAGGAAAAATTGGGAAACGCAGCCTCCTGCCTCTTACCTCCTCCAGCATGAAGCATGCCAAGATAATCTAACTTATTCCATTTGGCAACTTATATTTATGTGTAAAGAAAAAGTCAACTAAAACATACGTACGAAACTGCGTGTTTGAAGGCATCATATGCACCATAACCAGGCCTTTTGTATTTGTCATCAAATACCCAAGCAGTTCTCTGGAAAAGGCTCTCCAGCTGTTCATCCTTTGTGTACTCTAAAACCTCGGCAACATGGCGAAGGATGCTGTAAACCTAGGTATGAATGGCGCAAAGACTAGTAAAAATGCAACTAGGATATTATGAAGAACACAGTGAAATCCAGTGATGGACACAGATAATAGATAAAGGCTTTCAAAATTAACACACCATTTTTTAAATATTTCATTTGTGGCACAATACATGCTTAAGAATCAGTACCACTATTTATTCCAACAGTCTTGTCTTTGCCTATTCTCTCGGTACAAAAGGTACAATAACTGGTCAGAAGGCTTTAGCTGCATGAGAATACCTTTTCTGGATTTGGGTCTCTTACAAGTGGGGTAAAATTTAAGAATGGTCTGCTAGCTGAATGTTTTCCACATGAATTTTGGACGTTCTGCTCTTTTGCATGCATTGTTGTACATATATACCTGTTTGCAGCAGACCAAGCCTACTTTTTCATTAGTTGCCACATACACAAAAAGTAGTAAATACATGGAAAAAGAAACAACTGACTGAGATTCCGAAACCAAACAAAAACTGCATGCAATGTGACTTGAAAATTTGGCAATGCAAAAAATGTTCAAAGCATGAAATTACTACCTGAAACAGTGTAGCACTACCTACCATGTAAAGGCTATACTATTAACTTTGCCACATTAATATAATACATTAAAACTCTACTAGCTTCATTAATGTTCATCATGCAGCTATGAATTGAACTAGGTGTTCTACTTATGCTGAGTACTGTGCCACAAATAGCAATCATCATTTTTATATAACCGGATCACTGTATCTATGAATTGCAGCGTGATGATATACCATCAGTACAAATAGACAACTTCAGACTTTTGGTTCTTGTTCTCTCTTGATGGTAAGATTAAAAACCACCAAAATTATTGCAAATAACTTACACATGTGAATTACCTAGAACTGTTAATGTGCTAAAGAAAGATTACATTTTCCTTCAATGTTTTTGTTTGTTCTCTTTATTTGTTATTTGGTGCATTTAACAGTTACCCTTTAGAGTGTTTGGCTGGCTTACAATAAACTGCCAATTAAGGATACAAAATAATAAAATGTGTGATGTTCTCAATGGTTGTGTATTTTATAGTTGTCTTGGTTCCTCAGTTAGTATACATTATGAGCTGACTGGAATTTTAAGATGGCTTTTTTTTTAAATCTCTTTTTTGAAAGCTAACAGAGAAATGTCATATCCTCAACCTAAAGTGTCAAATTCATTGCAGAGGAAGCCTTGTTCCTAGTACTCATCAACCTTGTAATTCCTGTTAAATGAAGAAAGAGCAGAGCTGCCAAACCCAACTACAACTCTCATCATTTGAAGGCTTGGAAGAGAATCTGAAGTGCAAAGCATTATTTCATGCTGTTGCATAAGGTATGCTATGAAGCATTTTGCAAAAACTTTTTTTTAAAATAATTTTTATTGATTATACAACAAAGAACAAAAAACAAAAACAAAAAATTAAAACACCATGTGATATACATAATAGTGGAACAAAAAAAATTTCAACCAACACAAACTTACATTATTATTTCTCTCTATTACCATTAAAATCATAAACTTATTCAGCTTATTCTATATCATACTACTTGTATATTTTTGTTACCTATCTTTAATTCTTATTCTCATTATACTCATTTTTATTATAATAGTTTCATTCTTAATTCTATATTTTTCCCTTAAATTTAATCTATTGCTATTACCAAATATAATCTTATTACTTAACATATCAAACTATCTCTAAAGGTAACCACTCCCCAAAGCCGATTATATTTTAACTTTCTTTTTTTGTTTTTGTTTTAGAAAATTAGACAACACATATCCAATTTAAACAATACACCACATAATTAACACACACACACAAAAATAATTACCCATCCCCCAGAGCCAACTTTTTATTTAATCCACTTTCCAAAATTGCCATTCTTCTTGTGAAAGGGTAGCTTTACCATCTCTTATCAAAGCTTTTTCCAAAAATATTTTCCAAATTTCTTCAAAATCATTCCCTTTTACTAAACCTTTCATAAATCTAATTCTACACGTTAATTTGTCATTAATTGCGATTTTCCACACTTCTTTATACCATTCCTCTATTTGAAGTTTTTCATTTGTTTTCCATTTTTTTTGCTATTATTAACCTTGCTGCAATTAGCAAATTTGTTATTAATTCCTTCCTTACCTGGGTACACTCAACCTTATTATATATAGACAACAACCCTATATTTGGATATACTGGTATCTCAACTCCTATTATCTCTTTTATCTCTTTAAAAACCTTTTGCCAAAATTCCATTATCTTATTGCAATTCCACCACATATGCATATATGTACCGATTTCCTGACATCCTTTCCAGCATAGTCTTGAATATTTCTCATCTATCTGATTTAGTTTAACTGGAGTCAAATACCATTTCCAATCTATTTTATAATAATTCTCTTTTATTCTTATTGATAATTTTTTTAAATGACGTTGTTTCCAAATTTTTCTCCATTCTTGTATATCTATATTTTGTGATATCTCTTCCTCCCACATTTTTCTAAGATAATCCTCTTCTTGTTCTTTTTTTGCAAAAACTTTTAACATACTTACACATTTACTGAAATTTATTCCTGCTTCAGTGTTTTGTAAACCAAAATGTCAATCAACAAAATGGAACTTACAGTTTTTGACTTGGTGAATTTGTCCTCACATTTAATTGCCTCCTCTGGGGAAACCCTTCTTTTTGACAAATCAATATAACCTAATACAAAATGAACATATTTAGAATTCAATATAAATTCTCCACTCTCTTTGCTTTCTCATTTATGAAAGATGACATTCAGTGCACTAAAAATATCTGTGGTTTCAAAAAGAAAATGACAAGCCATCCAACTTTCAGAACACTTTTCTCTTCGCTTTCCATTCCACTGTCTCCATATAGAAGATATAAAATTATGACTCAAAATGTCCACTAAAATCAATGATATATAAACATGGGTCTGCCTTCTCAGACAGACATCTAAAACTTTGCTAGTTCAATTTATAATGGCTCCTCCTTCCACTACAGCTCCTGTTATTCCCAAAGCTGCTACCTGAAGTATGAGGAGACCTTTGGAATGGTGTGCATTTGGGCACAAGGAACTAAAGTAAGACAGGGAAAGGAGAAGATTTCAGTGCGACTGGCTTCGGCACATGAAAGTGACTTTTGGTTCATTCAAAGTAAATCAGGATACAACCTCGAGAATTCAAAAGGGTACTGCGCATTTTAAAGCTCAACTTACCTTTCTCTTTATCCACCCTTATGACAACAACACATTCATTTCTTCCAATGCGGATGAGTTTGTTTATAGAACGAATACGTCTCCTGGACAGCTCACTGAGTAGAATCATACCCTCAATATTGTTGTATTCCAGAAGGCTAACATAAGCTCCCATTTCTGCAATGGACCGGACATTGACCATGACCACATCTTCTACTTCTGGAAATTTATGCTGGTAAAACCTACAGCTTAGTCCTGGCATCCTGCAACATTTTGACAGAGAAACAGAAACATGTTTTGATGTTTATAATAAGCACAGAATTAAAGCATGGAACAAGTTACTGTGAAAAAAATGTAAAGATTCTGAAGTGGCCCATTTTGCTTCAAGGTATTATTTTGCTTCAAGTCTCAATGATTTTGAGTCATGTTACAGGGAAACTTAAACATTCTGTATATTAGGTTAACTTTAACAAAGAATAAGATATTTATATTCAAATATGCAATTCAAAAAGCAAAATGCATTAGCAAACATGTCTGGAGAAATATTTAAAATCTCCAAATGTTAGCTACATACTGGCACTACATGTGATGGGGGGAAAAAAAGAAAGAAGCAGACTGCAAACAATTCCTTGTCACCTGATATCTCCTGCTAGGAAAATCTGGAGCAGTGTCATGACCATAAGTGCAAGCTGAGAAATCTTATCTCATCTATAAACTCACTAGATGGCCTTAACTAAGCCAACCATCTTGGCCTCAGGTCCAAATTGGCAAAACAAAACAAAACAGAAAACCTAAAAACCTATGCAGCTGTGGAAAGAAATACATAATATGTGCATGGTATACTTTGAATGCCACTGATAATTAATAGGACCAGTCAGAGACAAATCATTATCTCCAAACTTACCTCTATGGAGCGCTTACTATCTTACCAGTTTCCCTGGATTAGCATCTGAAGCCCATGGGGCTGGAAATGCTCAGAATGGTATTTTGGCACTGCACTCTCATTGGCCTCGCCCCATCATCTCAATCATTCTCCTTGGGAACCCAGAACTTAATACAGATTTTAAACAAAAGGTACAATTTGTCTAATTTATTAGATGCTACAGGCCAAAAGTAAGTTCCACATTCTCCTGTTCTTAATGAAAGAACTTACGGCCAAGATCCAACAGCCTCACTTGTGCAGTGTAGATTTTGCCAGTGTAAGTGTGCCAGGGATCTGCAAGACACAGGCTGTTCCTCTGGGTGTGCAAGAGCTTCCAGGGAAGCTATGACAGCAGCTAATGACTGATCACAAGGGTGCACCCAGGTGTTGTCTGGCAACACTTGTACACCTGGGGAGGAAGGAGCAGGCCTTTCTTGAAAACTGCAGAAGCTCCTGCTAGTTTTTCTTTGGAAGCATAAGGGCAGCTGGATGTGAATGTACTCTTGTGATAAATCAGTGCACAGAGGGCAGCACTGCACTTGGAAGCATCTGGCAAAAAGTGCTGCACTGGATGCTTCCTTCCTCAATGCCTAATAAAGTGCTAATACTAAAGTAATGGGTGGGGGGGGGTTACCCCAGTGTAAGTTACCAACAGCATTATAATCCCTAACAACTTAAATTGAGACAAATGGTGTTTTACCTCCTCATGTATTTGGAAGCTAATGAAAAAAATACATTACTGCTCTACCAAAGGGAAATGTGCCCCAACTCGTTCAAAACAAGTAATGTGAAGAATCTCTGTAAACACACACACACACACACTTACTTAGAAATGTGTCTTAGGAACTGTAGAAAACATTAGAAATTATTCTGAGTGACATCACTGGGTTTATATTTTATTTAAAGTCTCTACCACACCTTTTCAAAATAAAAGGCCTCTAAAGCAATTTATGAAGTTAAGTTTAAAAATGCTGCAGGGAGAACAGAGAAGGAAGTTCTTTCCTATCAGCAATGCTCCATCATTATCTCTCTGTCCCAGCATTCTGTATTTCTGATGCAGTTTAATCCCATGGTTCTCTGTTCTTGCCTTTAGAAAACCCATGAAGAACAATACCTTTGCTCCAACACCAGAAGGTACTAAAAGACAGCTATAAGTGAACGTTGCAAAGGCAGATTATTTTCATGTTACTCAGGTGAATACTTTTATGAAGGAAGCAGCCACTGAGATTATAACAGCAGCAGCAGCTTTCCAAGCTTTCCACTCCTCTGTCTGGCAATACCAAACTGCAGACCTTACGGTTACAACATCTGGCCAGATTTTTGGACTTTATGTTTCTTCCACCAACTATTTTGAATGACAGCTCCCACAGCAGGCAGGACTTCTGGGAGCTGGTCTAAAACAGTTGGAGGACCAAGGGTTTACCACACCTTCCCAAATTTTTGTACCACCTAATATAATGGAAGAGTCCTGAGGAACTCAGAAACATATCCACTTCCGTGGTGCTCTGGCTGGTCCTGCCCAAAGGTGGGCAATGCACAATATTGTCCAGCTGTGGATCATGCAAGAAACACAGCTCAGGCACATTCCAGATGGCAAAGCACCTGAAGTTCCCAAATAAATGGGAGCCCTGGTGGCGCAGTGGTTAAATGCCAGTACTGCAAGCCACAAGGTTGTGAGTTCGATCCTGCCGGGCTCCAAGGTTGACTCAGCCTTCCATCCTTCCGCAGGTCGGTAAAATGAGTACCCAGCTTGTTGGGGGCATGTATAGAAAAATGTATCGAAATACATGCTAAGTTGTTTGCCGCCTCGATCCATATGGAGAGGCGGGATACAAATAAATAAATAAATAAAAATAATGGGAAGACAACGAACAATTATCCCATAATGGGAATGGGGAGGGGGAGGGGGACGTGAGCTGTAAGCCTGTGGGGTAGAGCAGATCCATTAAACCAGTTACTGAATAAGTCAACACTTAGGTAAATCCAAAGGACCCAACAGTTCTACTCCAGTTGCGACCAACAACAGGATGCAGGCGATGCCTTCCCCGCAAGCAACAGAGGGGAAAACGTACCAGACGCGGCCATTTGGAGAACGCCGCCCAGAGGAGCGCTTCTCCCTCCCTACACCCGGGGACGACATGGCCGTCCCCACCACCACATCGCCACAGAACACCAGCCCCTCTGGACGGCCATCTGCGGGTCTTTCCCCGGCTCCCGAGGCACCCAAGGCAGGGCTTCTGTGACCAAACACAGCCGGAGGCGGCGGGGTGGGCGCAGGGGGCGCTTTTGTGACATAACCTGAGCCTAACCTCGGTCAAGGGAGGGAAAACGCGGTTCAGAAGCGGCGGTGGCGCCCATGGAAAGGGGAGCCCCCCCCCGGGCCCCCACAATTTCAAACCGAGGGGGCTCCCAGCCCCCGGGGAGAGGGCGGCTTCCTCGTCTCTGGTGGGGCGGCCCGGCGACAGGCCCAACGCCCGCCGCCGCCGCCGCCCCCTTCCCCCGTCAGGCCAGCTTTGGCGGCGGCGCAGAGGCTGCTCAGCGTGCCGGGCGGCACAGGAAGAGGCCGCAGGGCCACAGGCGGCCCCTCCTTCCCCCGTTACCTGCCTGTTTCACGGGCCCCGCTGGCTGCGCTCCGGGCTGGGGTCTCTCGGCCGACTGCACGAATCCGCCTCTCGTCACGGCGTGTACTCCGCCTCAAACTGCGCAGCCGCCATCCCGCCCCTTCCTGTTGGCCTGCGACCGGAAGCAGTTGCAAATAGTTGTGTTTGTAAATCTATGCCACTATTAGAGGGTTTTTTTTTTTTTTTAAGGGAGTCAGCCGCTTTAAGGTAACTTTCCTGGCTTTTCCAGGTCTCAGCGAAGCAGCTTTTCCATACAGAGATAAGAAAAATGGAGGGCGATGACGCCAGTCTTTTAGACACGAGGCGATTGGGGCCATTTCCGCACAAGACCGTTAGAGCGCTTTCACTCCACTTTCAACGTTCTGTGGAATGCTGGGGCTTGCAGTGTAGGGAGGGGCCCCTGAGGATGTTGAAAGTGGAGTCATAGCACCGTTAACACCTAGTGAGGAAACGGCCAGGGCTGTGGCTTCCTGGACCGAGAGGATCCACCTGCGACGCCGTTTTCCTCTTTTGCCGTTGGCTTATTGGTCATTGTATACCTGTGGGCCTCCTGTTTAGTTTGTCCAGTGCTCTAAAAGTCACACACAAGCGGCTGACTTGTCTTCACATGTCGCTTCGGGTCTCCTCACAGGCAACTGCTTGGCCACCCTGAGTGTTTTAGACCACGGCGCCCACAACTCCTGGCAATCAGCGATGGTAACTGTGGCTGGTGGAAGCTCAAGTCCAAAATATTTGGAGGGCAGAGAGCTTCCTCGTCACCTTGGGCCGGGCTCTTCTCATGTAAAGTCTCGTGATTGTTTCTTGGGCCATTTCTGTATAGAAATGTATCGAAATACATGCTATTTGTAAGTTGTTCGCCACCTCGATCCATATGGAGAGGCGGGATACAAATAAATAAATACATTTCTGCCCAACACTGTTATAGGGCTATTATTCCGCTTTCAGCCTCCTATGGAATCCTGGGGTTTGCAGTTTAGGGAGGGGCATTTAGAATTCTCAGCCAGGGAGTTCTTTGGCCTCAGGAAACTACAAACCCCAGAATTCCACAGGAGGTTGAAAGTGGAATAATAGCA
Source organism: Ctenosaura bakeri (assembly GCA_948474755.1). Taxonomy (NCBI): domain Eukaryota; kingdom Metazoa; phylum Chordata; class Lepidosauria; order Squamata; family Iguanidae; genus Ctenosaura; species Ctenosaura bakeri. Next base: position 130,039 of record CAOLHI010001668.1, read on the forward strand.
CTATGACAGACTAATGCAGAAAGGCCCTCAGAAGCTAGTGTGCTTCCTGATACGGTATTATTAATTATCATCATCATCGTCGTCGTCATCCCTGGATTCAACATATCAAACTGCGCTTCTTTTCCTTTGCTTTATTTCCATTTTTTTTTAAACCCCAGAGTTAGTCTTTCACTTCCTGGTGTAGCTCTACGTTTTTGACCGTGCCGTACACGTGACTTCCGCTCTGGGAGGACTGCGGCCGGCCGAGCAGAGGGAGCCGCTTTCTCGCCGGCGAGGGGGCGGGGCCGAGTCGCGGAAAGCGGAACTGGGGGCCGCGGGTGCCCTTGGCAACCGAGCGGAGTCACGTGACGGGTCCGGGCGGCCAGCTTCATTTTTGAGGGCGGCCGGGAGAGGCTTCGCTGCAGTGATCGTCGTCCGCCGCTCCTGCCAGGATGTCGGGCAAGGACAGGATCGAGATCTTCCCTTCGCGGATGTGAGTCGTGCTCTTTGGTCTCCCTCCCGAGCTCGTTTTGGTGATGATGCGCTTGGCTGCCTTTGCCTGCGGCCCTGGGAAACCTGCCTCTGGTTCACCCCGGCCATTTCCGCACTAGCCTGTTATAGCGCGATGATTCCACTTTCAACCTCCTCTGGAATCCTGGGGCTTGCAGTTTCGGGAGGGGCCGGCCGGCCCCTCCCGAAACTGCAAGCCCCAGGATTCCAGAGGAGGTTGAAAGTGGAATCATCGCGCTATAACAGGCTAGTGCGGAAATGGCCCCAGAATTAAATCATGTGTTCTCATAGATGGGCTTTATGGCACATCATAGGCCTGTTCAAGATCCTCAGGCAGCCACTCCTTGAGCAGGGTTGGAAATCTTTGGCTTGACACCTGCTTAACTGGGGTGACAAGAACGGTGGGAAGAGTGATTGAGGGATGAAAGTGTTGTTACCTGTCATTAGAGGACCCTTTCCTCCTATTCTGACAAACAGGGCCTCCAGGCCTGAGGAAATGGGGAAGTGAAAAAAAATGTTATTTCCAGGTCAGACAGCAAATGCTTTGTCATATAGTCAGATGCCACTGACATCTATGGAACAAGATTGTCATTGGATCTGGACACTTGGGACATGCCATAGCATGGTTACTGGAGCATGAATTTTAAAATATTTTGTCAAAGTTCTCTTACATTTTGAACAGCAAAGAGGAAACTGAATATCTGGTATTTTGATTCGCTGTTCTCATTTTCGTGCCGTTCAGTCCTATCCTATCTTTTTAGTAGGAGTTACTCCAGGAAGTTGTGGATGGGATTGCAACTCTGCAATATAAGCTTCCTATTGAAATAAGTTAGATGTACATAAGCCTGTTGATTTCAGTGGGTTTAGATGTGCCTAACCAACTCTGCAGAATCTTTAAGCCTTTAGTCCAGAAAGAACTGAATTAAGTATTTTTAATTTGTGGCAGAATTATGCTGGGAAAATTACAATCAGCCCTCCACATTTATGAGTTTCACTTTTGCAGATTTGATTATTCGTGGATTATTTGCTGTTGCCTCTACTGTTGCCCGATGCCATTTTTAATAGGGACTGCAAGCCTCGTGAGACTGAGAAAGTGCGAACAACGCTAGTAAGTCGCTATTAAAAATGGTGTGAGGTAGCACCAGAGGTGGCAGTAAGCCCCACCAGCCACCCTCTTCTGCCCTGTGAAGGAACCCTGATGCCTCAGAGGAATCCACAATGGGTTGAATATGGTGATCATACTTATTTTGTGTGTTACATATGGTATGGGAGGGCCTAGAATTATTCATGGTTTTTTTTACTTTGACGGGGGTCCTGTGCCTCTAACCCTAGCAAATGTGGAGGGATGACTGTAACGAAATATGCTGTTATTGGCTCTGGTCTCTTGGAATACAGTTTTGTTAAATGTCCATCTGCTGATAATATTTGACTGCAGAATCAGGAGACCTAGAATAAGTATTAGGATTTGTCCTAATACATAAGAGGTCTGATCTTACTGATATAAATGTGCATAGGAAGTTGGCTTATACTGCGTCAAACTAAAGGTTCTTCTGGACCAGTCTTGTTAATAGTTGCTCTCAACATGGCATTTTCCAGATATTGTAGAGTACAGCTGCTGTTGGTTCCAGCCAGCATGAGTTTTGTCATTATATAATTGAACAATAGATCTTCTCAAAGTGATTTTCTTCCTTTTAAGATAATCTCCAATAGGAAACTTCAATTTTGAGTTCTTTCCTGAAAATGTAACTTGTTTTGGCTAATAGAAAAATTAAATAAACAGACTAAGGTTAATAAAATTATTAAGAACTTTGTTCTTCCTGCCTTGTGAAGGAGACTATGATCTGTTCCTGGTTTATAACTAGGATGTCATGACATTCTTGATGGTAAACAGTACCTTGTTTAAATGAATACATGCTGTTCTGCTGAATCTTGTTCCAACTAGTCACTGAGGTAGACGGAGACAGAGAAAGAGTGGAACAAACCAGTTAGTGCAGAAATGCAAAGGCCACACTTTTGCCTCCATTAACATTTCCTTAAGCTGCTTTTGCCTCTGAGGATCATTCTATGATTAAACTCAAACCTTCTGAGAGCTGACATGAAATCTCCACACTCAGAATTCTGAGTGCTGTTCAAAATTACATAACTTTTGGGGTTTCAGTTACCTTAAGAAGGTCATAGACAGCATGCCATTTGTGAATGGACACAGCAGTTATCTAAGTGGCAGATATAGGTTGCATGCAGCTTGCATATAGAAACTATAGCTTTCATACAGATACTTGATCACCATATTGCTAATTTTTAAGTTATTATTATTCAGTTACTTTATCCAGGTATAAATATGCATAGTACTGTGGTATCATTTTAACAGCCATGGTTTCAACCAATTCAGCCTAAGATTTGTTGTTTGGAATTCTTTCTTCCAGGGAACTCTAATCCTGCAGTTTAGATGGATGGTCTAGAGAATTCTGTGTATGTTGCCAAACTACAAATCCTAGAATTCTGTAAGATGGAATCATTGCAGTTGAAGTGGGATCAAACTGTTATAATTATGCAGTATGGATTTCACCCCAGGGATGATGGCTTTCTAAAATGGATTTCAGTTTAGAACAAAGAGAATACAATGTTGCTTTCCTTTGCTTGTTTTGAATAATAGTATAGAAGGTCAATAATGCTGAATTTATTTGTCAGTTTATTAGTGGGGGACATATATGGTTGTCCAGTTCTGAAGTTCTTTCAACATTTCTGAATATTGTGGGTGCTTCCCTGCAAAAAGAAGACTTGTAGTCCTTGCTTATTTTTTGCAGGCTTACCCTTTCTTGTAAGTGTATTTAAGTTTGCAGGCTAGGGCTTCAATCTCCTATATACTTATGCAAGAATCCAGTTCATTGAACACAATATGGTTTATTTCAGAATAAACAGGCATGCTGTCAGTCATGTGTCCTAAGTGTATGCTGAGCTTCTGTGAATTCTAGAAGGCTGTCTCATTGTTAAGAATGAGAAACACTCTTGTCTCTCCTTGTTTGTCTGAAGTGATAGAAGCAAAAAGTATCTTATGTACTTCTGATTTGGGGCAGGGCTCAGACCATCATGAAAGCGCGTTTGAAAGGCGCTCAGACAGGCCGCAACCTCTTGAAGAAAAAATCTGATGCTCTGACTTTGCGATTCCGGCAGATTCTGAAGAAAATCATTGAGGTGAGTGGCATAGCCAAAGTGAATTTTGCTCATAATTTTTTTTAAAAATACCCACACTACAATTAACCTTCAAAAGAATGCCCCGTTTTGTTGTATTTGCAGACAAAGATGTTGATGGGCGAAGTAATGAGAGAAGCTGCTTTTTCACTTGCTGAGGCAAAGTTCACAGCTGGAGACTTCAGGTAAGGCTCAAATTTGAAGCATGGTAGGAGGCATCCAGGTACTACATCTGACCTCTCTTTCCCAGAAAATGAACTCTGGGCCCACCTTGTGGAAGAGAAAGGAAAATTGTGTAGGAAAGCCTACAAAAAGAAAAAAAAAATACAAATTCTGTTTAAGTGTATTTTATTTTTTCTGGGCTTGCCAACATAAATAAGGATTAGAAGAGCACTCTTGGGAGGAAGCAGACCTTTTGTCGCCCATACCAGAAAAAACATTTGAATTTTTGTGGCTTTATGTTATACAAAGAGGTGTGGATTATTCTTTATTCCACCGAGTATGGCCACAGTGCATCAGAGGATGTTTGGAAGAGCTGCAATCAACATGAATTGGCATGGCTAACTGCTTTAATATTATTGAAGGAAAGAAGCATTAATGTGGCTTTAGAAACAATTTACACCTCTAAACATTTGAGTGCCTGTTTTCTATAGACAACACATCCTACTTATCACATTTGTGGATTAAAAAAGCATTATAGCGTCAGTAGCTTGTCCCATTAGTTTGTTTTAGTATCTGACAAAGCACAACTTCCTATGGTGTGATTCTTCATAGTGTGTCAAGTTATTGTGTCTTACTTACCTTTTCATAGGAGTAACTCCATAAGCAGAGCCAGGGTAGTGTAGTAGTTTGAGTGTTGGGGTAGGATTTGAATCCCTGCTTGGCCATGGAAACATGCTAGGTGACCTTGGGCAGGTCACACCCTCTCAGCCTCAGAGTATGGCAGTGGCAACCCCCCTCTGAACAAATCTTGCCAAGAAACCCCATGGTTGCCATAAATTGGAAATGATCTGAAGGCACATAAGAACAAGTACAATCTCTGTAAGTGGAACTAGCTTCTGAAAAGACATATGTTGAGTTATAAAATATGTGCTAGAGGCAGGTTTTAAAAACTGTGTTATGATGCTTTGTTAGTATGACTGTTATAACCTCTGGAAAATTAAGCAAAATAATTGACAAATGTTTGTGCACATCCTTTTGAGAATGTATTGTTTATAATAATATTGCAAAATGAAGAATTTTCTTCTTTCTGCAGTACTACTGTGATTCAGAATGTAAACAAAGCACAAGTCAAGATCAGAGCAAAGAAAGACAATGTAGCAGGTCAGTATGTCATAGACCAGCAGTAATCAAAAGAATGGTAGTGGGGGTGTTGTAAAATGTCTGCTGCAGGGTGTGAACAATCACACTATACACTACTGGAACAGAACATCATTTTAAGAAAGCAAAGTGATAAGGCTAGAAGACAAGTAATTTGCCCTGGAATCTGTTTATGAGGCACAGGGGGGATCTAAAACCGGAAGCCACACCCTTGGATCCAGGGTTTGCTACTTTAGCCTGTTTCACTGAAGACAAACCTATTAATCCCCTATTTGTTTCTGCCTAAGTTTCCCCAAAAACTAGTGTACCAGTCATGCACACATGTTCACCCTTTCAATCCCAAGATCACTACCCAGACAAGCTCTTGTTATTACATCTTCTTCATCACCATCTGCCCTGCCCTCCAGCCTGATATTTATTTTTACTATCCTCCCCCTTTTCACTGAGGTACAAGCACAGCTACTTGATAGTAATCTCTTTTCCAGAGAGGAGATTTAATTGGAGATTCCCAGCAGAGAGGAAAGAGTTGATTAGTCTCTTACTTTTCTCTGCTGTTAGTGTTTTCCTCTTACTTTTTGTTCTCTTTCCTGTGATTGTTGGTGAGTTAGAATGGTAGGATGCCTGAACAGTTGACATGAACACTGTAGGAAAAACTGAAGAGAAACTGGGACTCAACAGCCATTATAGTTCATAATCTAACAGTAATGGGATAAAAACAATGATGATATAGTTGTAGGTCTTGATAATACCTTGCTGGAGAGGAAACTCCAGGAAACTCCTAGGAAAGCCTTAACGTTTTGTGAATACAAGTTTGCATTGTTTAAAATATTAATAATATTTTGTTTTTACAACTGATTTGCAATTCCTCTCTACCCATCAACTTCTAGTGCCACTCTGAACCTGTTTTGAGCTATAAATTATGTGCTTTCCCTTAATGCAAATTTCTTTTCACACTTTTATTATTAAGGAAAAGGAAGGTATAGAAAAGAGAAAGGTAATGTAAAGTGATAGCAGAGTGAAAAGAAAAAGAGCAAAAAAGTAAAAAGAGGATACAAAAAGTTGTAGTTGTTCATTTGTTTATGTGGTTTGTGTGTTCCAGTTGTCGTTAGCAAGTTTTTTCATTCCCCTTATAGTTCAAGGTAGCTATGCCAAATTATTTGACATTTGTCCCTTTTTTGTAATATAATAGAATAGCTTCTTATGGGCTGCTAAAACTTAGGAACATGTATTTTTTTCATTTAAAAATATTTTATGCATTTGCTTGTAGTAATAGCATGAACAGGTTGCTTACCTGTAACTGTGGTTCTTCGAGTGGTCATCTGTGCCATCATACACTAGGAGCTTTAGCGCCTGCGCGGAGCGTTGGAAACTTCTAGAGCTTGTTCGCTTGGCGGGAACCCCTCCCCCCCGCCGGCGCGCATGCTCCTCCCGCCGAGCAACGGTTTTCCCCAGTTCTGTCGTCCGCCGTGGAAAACCCCCGGGACCTGAGAAAGAGGGGGGGAAGGGCGGGTGTGTTATGGCACAGATGACCACTCGAAGAAACCCCAGTTTCAGGTAAGCAACCTGTTTTTTTCTTTGTGGTCTCTGTGCCTTCATACACTAAACTTGTAGCTTACCGGTCGGACGGCGGGTCAGGTCCTACAGCACGGGAAACCAACACCTCACGTCCAAACCGGGCATCTCTGCGCACCGGCAGTCGAGCCTGTAGTGGGGCACGAAGGTCGATGGTTGGGACCAGGTCCCCCACGGCAGAGTTCATGCAGGTCAACTCCTCGCAGGAGGGCCGGAAAATAGCCACAGCTCTGGTGGAGTGGGGCCCAAGCAGGACTGGCGGAGGCTTCCTCGCGAGCTCATCGCCAGTTCAATAGTCCTCACCACCCACTTGGAGAAGCGCTGGGTGGACACTTTTTGGCCCCTCCGACGTCGCCCATAGCAAACAAAAAGATGCGGCGTCTGTCGGAAGGAAGCAGTCCTGTCCTTGTAGAAAGCCAATGCCCGACGCACGTCCGGGGGAGTGGAGGGACCGCTCCAAGGGAACCCTTTTGGGGTTGGGAAGAAGGCAGGCAGGATGATATCCTGGTTGAGAGGGAAAACTGGACACCACCTTTGGCAGGAACGAGATGTCAGGTCTCAGGACCACCTTGTCCCTGTGGAAGACCGTGAAGGGCTCTTTGGAACGAAGAGCTGGGGATCTCACCCGCTCGCCTCGCTGAGGTCACCGCTACCAGGAAGGCAGTTTTCATTGTCAGGAGCCTGTCATCCGAGGTCGCCATCGGCTCGAAGGGCGGCTTCGTCAGCTGCGAGAGCACCAGCGAGAGGGACCACGGCGGTAGCGGCGGCGATACCGGCGGGTAGAGATGATGAAGTCCTTTCAGGAACCGCTTAACGGTATCGTTCCTGAAGAAGGCCGAGGCAGCGGGTTTCGTGGCGGTTGGTATGCCACGATCGGGGGGAGAGATACACCTTCAGGGATGGAAACGCCAGGCCCTGTTGCCGGAGGTGCAGGAGGAAGTGCAGGACGGTCGAGAGCCCCGGGGCGATACCGGCTCACTCCTCTCTTTGGGCAAAGGGTAAGGAAGCGTCGCCACTTGTATTGATAGTTGCGACGGGTGGATTCCTTCCTGGCCGGGGCGGGACGGTACCGAGCACGGGATCGTCTATGCGATATCCTCCAGGCATGGAGGGCCACCGGGGGGCGGGCCGGGATGGAGGACTCGGCCGCCGGAGTGGGAGACCCAAGGTCCGGTGCCGGTGGGGAACCGGGGGGTTCGTCTCGCGCGGCTTGTGGCGGGGTGCGAACCAATTTCCCCCTCGGCCATGGGGCTCCCCAGGATCGCTTTGGGGCTCGGTCGGCGAGGATCTTCGATATCGTCCGGCCGAGCAGCGGGAGAGGGGGAACGCGTAGAGGAGTTCCCCCGGGCCCCGGAAACTGGAAAGCGTCCCCGAAAGGAGGCACGATCGTGGCCCCTTGGAACAAAAATCGGCGACCTTCGCTTTTTCCCCGGTCGCGAAGAGGTCGATCGATGGTTCGCCCCCCGCGGTCCCGAATGAGTTGAACGGGCCCCTCCGGAGGAGGGCCATTCGTGATGGGATGGGGTCCCCGCTGAGGGCGTCTGCCGTGGTGTTCTCCTGCCCGGCCAGGTGAACCGCCACGGGATACCGTGTGCAGGCGAATGCACCTTCCCCCAGGCCGAGCGCGATGTCGAGCAGGGTCGTGGAATGAGTCCCACCTTGTCTGTTGATGTAGCAGACGGCGGTGGTGTTGTCCGTAAAATTCGGGGACCGTGCCCCCCCCCCCGGCATGGCGGAACGCCCGTGGGGGCTTTCCAGACGGCGAGCAGCTCCAGCGCGTTGATATGGAGAGCGGTCTCGTCGTCGGTTCCATCTGTCGCGGACTCTGAGATCGCCGCAGTGGGCACCCCATCCATACAGGGAGGCGTCGGTCGTTACCGTCACCTTCGGTGTCGGCTGTTGGAAAGGCATCCCCGACATGAGATTCCCGTCGCGACTGCCACCATCGGAGGGATAAGCGGACGTCTCCCGGCAGCTGCAGTTGGAGTGTCTTTTCGTCTCGCGGGGGGTTTCAAAATCCGGACGAACCAGTGTTGAAGAGGTCTTGCTCTCAGCCTGGGGGAAAATATGTCACAGGGGTCTCGCAGCCATGTAGCCCAAGAGCTGCTGGACGCTTCTCGCGGGATAACGTCGGGGCCGTACGAGCGTGAGCGGGGGCCCCGGGTCAAAGTTTGTGCTCGAGACTCTGGTAGGTACGCCCTGGCGGAGGTCGAGTCGAGCGTCGCCCCGATGAAGTCTAAGATCCTCGCCGGCTCGAGGTTGGACTTCTTCGGATTCACTCGTAGACCAAGGCGGGTCAGGAGTGACAACGTCATGGGGACGTGTGGTAAAGTCTCTTTTTCCCGGCGCCACCCGGCCAATCGTCGAGGTAGGGGAAGACGGAAGCCCCCTTTTCGTCCGCAGGTAGGATACCACCGGGGCCATGCACTTGGTGAAGACCCTTGGGGCAGTCGAGAGTCCGAACGGCAGCACCTTTACTTAGGGGGTTGGGCGACTGCGAAGCGGGCTTTTTTCTTGCTGCGGGGAATGGCGATTGGAATATCGTCTCGGAGATCGATGGAGGCGAACCAGTCCCCCCGATGTAGGAAGGGTAGGATCGACGGTATCGTGACCCCTCTTTAACCTTTTGGGGCGGATGTAGTAGTTCACCCCTCTGAGGTCTAGGATCGGCCGGAGGGTACCGTCGGGGTTTTTGGGTCGTGAAGTACCTGGAGAAGAAGCCGGTGGGGGCTTGGCCCCCTTGCGGGAGCCGCTCGATCGCCCCTTTTTTGGAGGAGGGATTGGATCTCTTCCAGGAGGGCCGGACTCGACGGCGTGGAGTAAAAAACGCCGCGAGGAGGAAATCGAGAAACTCGATGGCGTAGCCAAGACGGACGATGGAAAGCACCCAAAGTCCGTGTGACATCTGCCATCCCCCTAGGTGTCGAGCGAGGGTCGGTCGGTCTCCGAGCGCTGATGGTAGGCTGAAGAGTGGGTTTGGGGGGGTCCTGCCAGGCACGTCAAAACCGGGGGTTTTTTTCTCGGAGGAGGGGCTTCTTCGACGAAGGCGGGCGCCGCCTAAACGTGCGTCTGGCCGGGTGAGCCGGAGGACGGTCTCGACTGTCCAGACTGGGCCGAACGCTGGAACGACGAGGTGGAAATCGTCGCCAGGATGGTCGGAAGGTGGAGGCCCTGCGGGTCTGCGTGGCCGGCTGCAGCCCGATCTTTTTTTTCGGTCAGTCTCGCCTTGACGAGATTGTCCCAAAACTTCGTCTGTGGACGAATTGAATAGGCCTTCACCGTTGAAAGGGAAAATTTCAATCCTCCTTCGGGGTCCTCCCCGGATGTCGGCCGGTCGAAGCCAAGCATGGCGGCGGAGGCCCGGATCCGCCATGACCCGGGGGGCGATCTCCACTGCGTCCCGGGGGAGGACCATTGGTGCCGAGCGATGGAGATAGCCTCTTTGGGAAGTCAGGGAGGAGGCTTGGCGGATGTCCTCCGGTACCGCTTCCATCGCTGGTTGCGGGCGATCGAGCACCTTTTTCAGGTATGCCGCGAGGCAAGCCTAGTGTTGGACAGCCTGATCTGCAAGGAGGCAGCCGAATAGAACCTCCTTGCGTAGGCGTCCAACTTCCGGGCCCTTTCTTGTCCGGCGGGGTGGTGTGTTGCCTGCCGGAGCCTTTCGTCTGCGCGGACTCGACGACCACAGATTTCGGTGCAGGGTGATTAAATAGATAACCGGCGTTATCCTTCTGCACCCTGTAGAGGTGTTCTAACCGCTGCGGTATCGGCTGAGCCGAGGCCGGTCTATCCCAGGCGGCCTTCACCATTTGGATACCCGGGGCAGGAGAGGCAGCGGGGCCGTGGAAGGTCGCTTCTCCTCGAAAACGGAGAAGGCTGGATCGTCATCCCCCGGGGCTCCGCATGGGGAATTTAAGGCCGAGGGTAGTGGCCATGGGGGGAGCAGCATCGCAGAGAAACTGGTGGACGTCCTCTGGAGCAAAATTTCGGGGAGGGGGTTTCCCGAATCCCCGGAAGCTCCTGGGAGGCCGCCTGGGACCCTCAGACTCCGCACTCGAGTCGTACGACCCCGGGAGCTCGGTAGTCCTCTCGCCGCTCGCTCTCCGGCTCCTTCGTAGTCGCCGCAGGTGTTGCCTTCCTAGGCTTCTCCGCACCCGGGGGGCGGTGGTAGCAGCAGCGTCCCGCTTGGGATGGCTGACCACGGACTTCACCCTCTTGGTGGTGACCGGGGTAGTCTGGCAGGCTGACGTCGTCGTAGCCCGCTCAGTCACCACCGACTCCGTAGGGCGCGTCGCCGTTGCCGTGACCCTAGGAGGTGGCGATATCGCCCGATACCGTGGTGAAGGCTCCCTCGCCCTATGATATCGAGGGGAGGGAGAGCGGCTGAAGGGGCGGGGGTCCGACGGAGATCGGCTTCGGCGTCCCGGGACCGAGCCTCGTCCCCTCTAGGCGACCCCGATTCGCGGTTCGACGAGGTGACCGGGACCTCCCGGGAAAGGGCTCCCCGCGACTCGGGGCCCCGATGGTACCGATCCCCGGGACGATGGCGAATGGGACCGATGGGGCCGGGCGCTCTCTCCACTCAGATTCCCTCGCGTACCTGGCCACGTAGGACGCCGAGGTGTTTTCTGGAGGCAGACGAGCGAGGTTGTTCCTCTCTTGTCTCCCCCCGGAGGCGGCGAGGCCACCGGACGCTCGGAAAGGGGGGACCGGGACCTGAAGGAGGTCGAACGCCGCTCCGGAGAAGCGGGGGTCTCTCTGCCCGAGGGGGCCCACCTGCGACGGCTAAAAGGGGGGGTGGCGCTCCTCCACCAGGGTTGGAGGGTCTGCCACAGGCGAGTCCGGGCGCTGTTGGGGAACGTCCTCGATCTCATCCTCCGAGAGGTCGACGGACTCGCCTCGCCCTTTTTGGAAAAGGCTCTGAGTAGGAGGGGGAGTAGGAGGTTAGCGTCCCCCCGCCGGGCCCCTTTTTCCCCTTTTTCTTCTTCTTCTTCTCCTTCTCCTTGCCCTTGCCTTCCCTCCGGGGCGGGGGGGTTTTTTAAAACGTCTCCGTAAGGGGAGCCTCAGCCTTCCTCGCCGTCGAGGATCCTTTAGCTGACTTGGCAGCCGCCGACAGCTTCGGGATCCTCCCGGGAACGCCGAAAATCGGCGTTTTCGCCCGGGACCGAGCCCCAAAACCGCGAGGTGGACGGAACGGCAGCCGCCGATACCGTCGATGGCGTGGTCGTCTTCTTGTCGGCCATCTTGGAGGTGGAAAGGGGTTTGTTTTTCGCCCGCAGAGACTGCTCCCAACAAAAAGATTTGAGTCTCGCGGGGCGGTTGCGAAGAGTTTGCGGAGTAAAATCCCTACAAATTTGGCAAGTCCGGATGTTTGGGAAACCCCCAAAAAGAAGAGACACTCCTTATGGCCGTCGTTGAGGGCAACCTTGCGGCCGCAGGACACGCACTTCTTAAAGAGCGCGGACATAAGACGAAGAAACGCCAAACTCCGAAATCCAAAAGGAAAACCGAAGGGGGAGTCAAAAGAGAGGTCAAAGACAGTCCGAAAGTCCGTAAAACCGTGAAAAAAACAAGCCAAGCACGACGTGAGAGGAACAAACAAAGAACCTTCCAGGGCGGCGGACGAAAAGAACTAGGAAGCCGTTGCTCGGGGGGGGGCATGCGCATACCGGCGTGGGGGAGGGGTTCCCGCCAAGCGAACAAGCTCTAGAAGTTTCCGAACGCTCCCCCAGGCGCTAAAGCCCCTTTTCTGAAGGCACAAAACCACGAAGAAGAATCTGAATTTATTAGATTTTTCAAAATACTTTTTCCATTTTGGATGTAATGCTCCTAATAAAAAACAAAAAAATTTATGGTTTTTGGAATTGGAACACATTATGAGCTATGTGTCATTATGATACAACTTTTATGTTGTATATTTTGTAATTCTTAGTAGGTGTGTGTGTTAAACTTGTGATTTATAGTTTTAATTGGATAAGTGATGTCAATGTTTTTTTAAAAAAAAAAGTTAAAAAAATTTAAAAATAGAATGATTAAAGGGGATGTGAAAAATATTGAATTACATGTGAAATTATAACAGTTGAACAGATTTATAAATTTAAGGGTAAAGGTGCAAAATAACAATGAAAGTTGTTTGCTTAAGAGAAGAAAAAAAAAAAGAAAAAAATTTTTTTAATTCACTATTATGTATATCACATGGTGTTTTATTTTTTTTTCTTGTTTTGTATTTGTGATTTAGTTATATGATTAATAAAAATTAAAAAAAAATGATACAAACTCACATGCCAAACGAGGGGGCTTCCAAGGTTCCAGGACACGTTTCCCGTGAATCAGGAAGGTCTGATTTAAGCAGTCCTTACAAGCCAGGATATATCCTTGAATCAAAGACAGTTTCAGCACCCAGAAGTTACAATAAGGAGATTTAAAAAAGAAATGAATCAAGGCTGAAATTAGGAAAAGCAACATATTACTTATACAGGGTATTGTTTATGGTGTTTACAGGTGTGACCCTGCCAGTTTTTTTGGGATTATCAAGAAGGAGGAGACAGTAAGTAAGAAGTTATTCTTTTCTATGTCAAGAATGCTTTGGTGTAAACTTAGCTTTAATAATTTATGTTCACCAAATGGGTCTGGAGCTAAATTTGTGTATCATAGCCCAATGATACAGCAGGCAACAGTTACATGGTATTTTTACAGCTTGTAAACATTCTTCAACTCTTGTGAGAAGCAGGTGTAAGAGATAAAGGCCAGCCCCTAAAGCTACTCCCCACAAGTGCCATGTTACTCACTTAAATCTTGAAGAATACTTGTCCAGGTTACCTGCTAGGCTGCCTAACAGGTAACTGTTCTGGATTGCTCCAACCAGATTACTCAGAGAACCTACTCCCTAGGCTCCTGTCACCTGTCTTGCCCCTTTACTTTAAACCATACCGGGGACTGGTTGGCGGCCTGCACAACGTATGGCTCACGGCTGCTTGCACCACCAAAAGGGTTTTGTGCCCACATCACTCGGGTTGAGGGCTAAAAAGTGATGGCGACAGCAAATGTGGCTGTGAGGAGCGGAGAATGCCTCCCTCCCCTCCCCCCCGAGCCAGGCGCTTTCCTGAGCATCACTTCAGTCTTTATTGAGCAGTGGAGTTCCCACTTGAGAGCACCACACCATTTCCTCCGTTCGCACAGCTGCAGGGGTGAGTTGCAGTGGCATGGGAGGGGGGCTCTGCCCCGGGTGGCAGTTTTTGGGGGATGCCCTAAGGAGGCCCCACCACTGGGATGGTGAGGGGGCAGCTGCCTAATGAGGCATCATGGAAGCCTACTCCCGAGTGCCCTCTCGCCCCTCCCCCCCAAACCCACCCGCCCACCAGTTTGTTTCCCCTCCACCAGCCTGCGTTTAAGGATGGGGGTGGAAAGGAATTTTTAGGCAGGTGCCCAGATTTGTGGGGAGGTGTCCCTACTCCTCCCTCCCCAAAAACCCTGCCAGAGAATCCTGTTTTTGCCCCCCTCACGGAGTGAGAGGAGAAGGTGCTTCTTTGGGGGGGGGACAGGGGAAGCCCCTTCCTCTCTCAGTTAATTTCCCCAGTGCATGCACACATGTATGCACATCTGCTTCTGCCTGGATGGAATCCACTGCCAGCCAGACAGGGAGCTGGGGCGTGCGATGGTGGGGGGACTGCATTTAGGAAAGCCAGGGACCATCCCCCTGTTCTCCAGGAATGGCTGCACGTTCGCCTTCCCTTGTCTGGAGGCAGCTGTCCTCCTCTCTCACCTCTTCTCCCACCTCCTGCCTCCAAAGAACACCAGTTGCAAAGGGGTGAGGGATCTGGGTGCCCTGTTGGGGGGTGAGGGCATGTGGTGCTTTATGAGACCAAACCCTTTCCTATGATTTTTCCTGGCGTACCCCACTGGGATGTTGTGCAGGATGCGATGGGACACCAAAAGACACTGCCCTCAGATGACACCTGGGAGGAAGTGAGAGAAATAATAACAATATGGAGAAGCGGGATGAGACAAGGGTTACCAACTCCTCCAAGTTGGGTAGGTTGGTTGGCAGGCCAGTGTCTGCCTCTGCAAAGTCCGCCATCCAGGAGCTCCCCCAGCTCCCATGCTGGACTTGGATGGCCATCCAGGCCTCTAGCTCTAACTTTGCCAGGCAGTGATGGGGTGGAATGGGAGTTTGCCCTTCACAAAGATGGCTGTGAGTAGGCAGAGATAGGATGCCTATCCGGCACAAAGAGGGCAGCCAGCGTGGGAAGAGGCAACTGTGCCTGCGCTCGCCAGGCAGGCTGGCTCAGTCCCCGCGATCAGCTGCTGCTTCTCTCTTCTGTGAGGTGGTTCCGCAGGCGAACAAAGGAAGGAAAGAAGACACAGGGAAGGGGGAAGATGCCACTGGGGTTGTCGGTGTCCTGGGCTTCACCACCAGCCTGCTCACCTGCTACTGTGTCTATGTGCTGAAAGTATGTTAGCCTCAGCCCCGAGAAGGAAGGAATTAAGGAAGGAATTAAGGGAGGAATTAAGGGAGGAATTAAGGAAGGAATTAGTTCGCCGGCAGGGTATCCTGGGGTAGGCAGGTTGAGTTGCTGGCTAACAGGGACTCCCCCAAGCCTCTCTGTTGAAACTCTGAGAAGCAGAGACAGTGAGCATCCCAGTAAAGGAGTGGGTTGGTGGCGTCCAGCCAGGGCTCAGCCTCTGAGTATGGGAAGAGTGCCTACCTCCTACAGGAAGGGCCGCCATATTTGCATGTTGGCCTTCCCTCATCCAGAGGCCACTCCTCTCTCCTTGCTGACTTGTGAGTCAGGCTCTTCCGGTTCCACAGCAGTGGCCTAGTGGAGGGGGGCTGGGCAGCGAAAGTTCTAGCAACACCACTGGTGAATTGGGGGCAATGGAGGGAGACGTGCTGGGAAGGGGAAGGAGGGAACCCTGGGGGATGAAAGGGAAGATAGCAGAGGAAGATAGCAGAGGAAAGTTAGGGTCTCCCTCAGTAGGGTTGGGGGTGGTGTAAGATGGAGAGAAAGAGTGAAGGGCCAAACTGAGAGAGGATCCCAAAGGATTCTACTTTCTCTTCATGCAGAATAGGTGCAAATGGGGGTATGTGTGGATCGCAGTTGAGGAGGGAGAGTTGCGGAAAGAGGCTTCACCACAGTGGGAATCCCACCTTATTGATTGACATGCCTTGGGGGTTCTGAGGGATGTATGTATGTATGTATGTTCAGAGGTTGCGGTTCAGGGGATCTGAAGGCTTAGCAGATGATCCTGGCACATTGGGCTTCTTTGAAGAAACCTGAGACTCTCAGTGGGTTTCTCTGGTGGATGGATGAGGAGAGAGGGGAAGTGGCACTGTGGAAGAGCTGAGGAGAGCAGTTGGGGTGACCTGTCTCTTTCAGACATGGAAACCACTGGGGTGACCTTTGACAAGTCAAACTATCTCAGCCTCAGAGGAGGACAAAGGCAACCCTCCTCTGAACAGATCTTGCCAAGAAAACCCCTGTGACAGGTTCACCTTAATTTCCCTTTTTTGTAATATGGTTTATTTGCAAAATAGTTTAATCATTAGTTATACTGTAATAATTACAGTAAAATTAATGATTAAACTATTTTGCAAATAAAAAACATTATTATATCATTATTATAACTTTAATTGGAAAGTGAGGTGCTAAAAACCTATCTGCGGCCTGAAGAAGTTTAGCCTATTTAATTTCGGCCCTTGCCTTCTGCCAAGTTGTGCAGATTGGGGTAAGAGGCTGTAGGGTGACTATAGCTATAGACCACCATGGGCACTCTTTGTATGTTTGGGTTTTGTGTGTATAAGTGATAGTCTCACAATCCCACTCTTAGGCAGAGATTAACATCGTTAACAGCCAATACCTCTTTAAAAGTTCAAGTGTAAATGCTGGTGTGCTATCCTTTCCGTAGTCTGGGAGGAGCTCAGACCTCTCAGGACATTCTTGAGGCTTGCTGCAGCCAGGGCAACTCTTGACTTCTAGAGGTTTCAAGCCAAGCATAAAACAGCTTTTAGTAGCTATAACCAAGAGCCCAAAGTGTGGATTTAGAATTGATCCAATCCTACCAGTACCCACACATCCTAAATTAAACAGATGGACGTATATTTACAAAAGAGCAAAGCATAACGGTAAAAAGATGACGAAACAAGACAGAAAACCATAACAAGAAGAGTATACAAATGACTTAAAATACAGAAGCTGTACTTCCTGTTTTTAAACCTACACACCCAAGGCAATGTGCAAGTCTTTGAGTGTAAGATTCCAATCAGACAAGATATATAGAACAGATGGAGGACTCAAAGAGGACTTGGAATTGAAAATAAGGAAGCTATATCAGTTGTACAACAACAGCTAGCTTTAGCTAAGATGATCTCAGCCCATCAGGACCACTATAGATTGAGACATTCTACACTTTGGCATTCATACAAATTTTACTAACCTCAATAAAATCATATGTCAGGAATGGGCAAGACTTTATGCTCTCCCTAGCACCACTAATGACCATATAGATACTTCACAGACTTGTGTGCTGGCCAGCTTGTACAAGGTGGAAACTTAAACAAAATGGAGGCTTTTGCAGGCAAGCAAGAATCAAGCCTGCAGGCTTGGGTAGATGTTTTTCACAACTTTTGCCTAGGTTGCTTTAATCAGTTTTTACCCTATGAGTTCTTTCAAGTGCTGGAGGAGAGGCAACATGTGAGAGCAGACAGCAGATGTTTCCAAGTCTCCCCCCCCCGCCCATTTCTTAAGGACCAAGTGCTTTTTTTAGGGGCCATCTTCAGTTCATTGCACTCTTTAGAACTATTTTTGTTTCCCACATTGGGACTGGAAATGGAGATATCTAGTTAAACATCTGTCTCATGCTTAAAACATCCTCTCTTGTATGTTTCCTGGTAACTTAGTATTTGGAAGTTGTTTTTTCCTCTTGACTAGACCATTAACTCTATTGGATGAATTATTTCAGGTTATGAGCTGACTGGTTTAGCCAGAGGTGGGGAGCAGCTGGCCAAACTGAAAAGGAACTATGCCAAAGCAGTAGAACTCCTTGTAGAACTGGCTTCACTTCAGGTAGGTAGAGACAAAAAAACTGTCCAAAGGACTCTGAGATACCCAATGAGGCAAGAAGAATTGGGTAGTGTACCCTAGCCAGATGAGGTGGCTGTATAGAGAACTGGCATTACAGTAGGGCAGTTTTTATAATCCAGTTTCTGCAATGAATTTCCCTAAAATGCTTGAAGTATATATGTGAGAGAACCAGAAAAACTTGGATAGACATTCTCCATATTATCCTAGTGCTGAGGAAGGAGGCTCTGGGCACAGTGGAGACAATGTTGTAAGGCTTTGGAGAGAGAGAAGAGGCTTCATGGACCTTTTAAGGATGACCTCTGCTTTCCTTAACTTCGTTTAGTTTCTAAGTATCTCCTGTGCCTTGACATAAACCAGAGAGGTGGGAGGCAGACACAGGATATGTATGGTGGGCATATATATATATACAATGGATGCCATGTAGTCTTGAAAGTGTCTTCAGCTGTTCCACCTCTGGCAAGATGGAATTTGTGTGTCAGTTTCTTTGATAAGACAAGGGTCCCAAGTCTGTCTCTTAGGCAGAGATTGATAAGACAAGGGTCCCAACAATTAATAGACAAATTTTGTAAAAACTTTGTATTTCTTTAAATTAGGGATTGTTGGCCCTCCCATTTTCATTTGATTATATTTCATCCCATTAACAAATCTATTCCCCTCCCCCTGGTTATAAACTTTTCAGTATTTATGTGTCAGTCTTTCAGATGTTTTGTCTCAGGGTTTAAGGGAGTAGTTTGAAAAAGAAACATACATTTGGGTAAAGCTTTAAATTAGAACATTTTATGTAGTATAATAGTTTCAGTTTGATGTATGAATATAGGTGTGTATAATTCTGAAGTATCAGTTAATTAACTCCTTTGTCAGAGAGACAGCTTGTTATCTAATATAAGAGTAGCTGTGGAACAAACTTGAGATTACCTGAATTTGTTTCAGTTCCGCTACTAAAGATGCTGATACAAAACAATGTTGATGTCTCAGAGTTGATTTTCAGGTCAGAAATCCCTCAAAATTATTTTAAGCTATTTTGGGCATTGGAATAAAAAGGAGGGCATAATCAGCAACAAGACTAATCTTGTGTTCCTTGTTCTGTTTTTTTAATCATCATGCCCTTAATGTCTCAATCTCTGTGAATTAGTTTCCAATGCTACTTCAAATAATAGAGATGAAAGAGGGCATCACTGCCTGGTAGCACAAGACAGTGACAGTCTTTGAGAATCAATACCATTGATGTTCATGACAGCTATTGAACTTCTATAGAGTTTCTAAAGAGTATTCATAAACTCTTGCCCCATGTTTGTGCATCTAAGATGCTCAAACATATAATGCCAGTCCACATGATCAAAAACCTTAAGTGCATCAAAGGGAGGGCTTTCCAGACTTTTCATGTTGGTGACACACTTTTTAGACATGCATCATTTTGCAACACGGTAATTCAGTTTTACTAGCAAATCGGAGGTTAAACTAACCCCTTATAAGAGATACAGACACATACATAAATTGTAATAACACAAGATATGGGGACACCATAGATCTCATGAAACCTTTTATATATTTTTGAAAATTATGATTTGTAAATAACAACATACATTTCCAAGAATGTAGGCGACACACCTACACACTTCAGGCAACACACTAATATGTCACGGCACACTGTTTGGAAAGATCTGATCTAAGGTAACAATTACAATTGGACTGTTATTCTTTTTTGCAAAATGTATTATGTTTAAAGCTTACTTGACAGTGTCAACCAAGTTTCATTTATGTATAAAGAAACTGATCAAGATGTGTAAACTGATTTATAAAAACATTGAATCTATTAGTAATTATAGCTGTTAAAATTTCATGTCTTGAGTTAGTAGTGTACTTGGTCTGCAGGCTTTTTTCTGAGTTATCTCTAGACTTGGTTATAGCTACAATCCGAGTTCAAGATTCTGGAATTGTTTCTCTCTCAAGTTTCCCATTTAAATGTGGAAGCAGCTCCAAATTGAATTTCTTATAGAAGTTGGTAGTAAAACCATCACACCCCTGTGTCTTGTCATTCTTAAAATTCTGGATGGCTGAAAGTATATCTTGGTCAATTGGTGAATTTAAAAAACTTTTTTGATTGTCATCCAACTTTTTAATTGGAGGAGTATCCATAAAATTTGATAAAGGCTTCAAATTGGAAGCGTTCCTTAGAGAAGAATACTGCATCTTCTTCTCATCTTTAATGGCATTAACTGATCTCTTTTCTGTTCTGTTCTTTTTTTTCTCTCACTCCTCTAGCCATCAGTTGAGAATTTTTATTACCAAATTCATAATAAGACCTCTGTATTATTTAATTTTAAGCTTATTTTTTATGAAGAAGAAGCCTTCCTTTATGAGTGGGCAGGCTTATGAGCTGCAGCTGCTCATGAGTAAGGAGGCGCTGTAGCCACAGTTACTCATACAAAAGAAGATGCTGCAGCCCAAGCTACAGGCTGGGATTATCTTCTATGGTGGATAGCAGAATATGTGATATTTCTAGGAACATGCCTTTCCCCAGGGCTAAGTTCCCAAGAGCCAATTTGCCATGTTTATTCTGAAAAAAAAAAAAACCTGCTTCAGTTTGTACTCAGAATTTTTTCCCCCCGTAGACTTCATTTGTTACACTGGATGAAGCTATCAAGATAACAAATAGGCGTGTAAATGCTATTGAACATGGTAAGTGAAAAAAGATAATCCATAATTCCTGATGAGCCTACACAGGCTGTGCTGTCTCTTTCAACAGTATAGAAGTCAATGGGTTATTTCTGTGCTTTTTGTAGAATTGGCAGCTGCCCATCCTAAATTTGGTGATCTGGGTTTTATAATGTGGGTCACATATCTGAGCTTTGTAATGTGGATAATATGAATCATCATTTTAGTGATGGTGAGCTCTGCCAGGGCCTCTTATAGCACTATGTTGGAGGACTGAGTCTAGTAGAACAATCTTTCCCACTCAGATGTGTTTTTCCACACAACTCCAGGAGATCTTACAGTCCAGTTTTCAAGCTTTTAGGAGCGTAGGAGACTGCCTTATGAGTAAGACCATTATTTGTCAGTTTGACAGATCGTGACTCTCCTGGTTTTATACTGGATTCTTTCCTAGCTGTGACTGAAGATCTCTGGTGGTATCTCATACTTTTTTAGGTTCTAAAATCAGATGAGGTTGGGTTTTTTTCAGCATGGTATGGTGGTGACAATTTCATTCCAGTAGTGCTTTGGAAACTCTTTTTTTGAGTGGGGAATCTGAGACTGGAAGAATTTTTTAAAAAAATTGATTTGTATCCCGCCTCTCCATATGGATCGAGGCAGCGAACAACTTACAAATAGCATGTATTTCAAAACATTTCTATACATGCCCCCAACAAACTGGGTACTCATTTTACCGACCTGCGAAAGGATGGAAGGCTGATGTCTTATGGATTATATTCTGTGTATTTTGTATTCAGTATGCTTTCTCCATAGATATTGTGGCTAAAGTTTTCCATTGATGCTAATCTCAGATGTAAGGGTAAATGCCTTGTTGGTTTAGATCCAAACTACCACATTTTTGTGGTGTTTGGGCTGAGAATTCAGCCTTTTTGAAAACTGAAAGGTTCTGGGAACTTGTGGGGGCTTCTGAGACTACTGAAAGATTCCAGCATCCCTGAAGTAGATGAAACTTTGGACCAGGACCAACAGTGTTACAGATGTCTGAAATAGCTGCTTATATAGCTCTGCTTTCATGCCAGGTTACCTCATCACAGGAAAAAAGTAACTTTTTCTTTATCTTCTCATACATTGGCTAATGACTCTTGTGATAACTTTAACATCTAACACTGAAACCACTATGGCCTGAAAGTTTCATTTTAGTCTTTTGAAGTCCTTACATCTGTGTAAATACATTTATGAACAGGGTGCCATCATCTCAGGATTTGAACACAAATCTTTGTGTGTTTTATAAAATATATCATGACTCAGTCTTTCAGTCATCAGAACAATGAGGTTTTTGCATGGCATTCCTCATATTTCTGTTGCCACCTCATTTATTAATAACAACTTTACTTTTTCATAGTGATTATTCCCAGAATTGAGCGTACACTGTCGTATATCATCACAGAGTTGGATGAGCGAGAGAGAGGAGTTCTATAGGTAGGTGACTTAGTAATCTGAAAAATGGATTTGCTCTGTTGACATCAGGTACAGAATATTGAACTATTGAGTGAGCTGAATGTGAATAGCAAGTATGATAAAGCTGAATGTTTTTGTTGTATCTTTTGTTACACAATTAAGAGCTGTTTATGACACAGGAATGGATTGGCTCTTCATTGGAGGCTTTTAAACCAAAGTTAGATGGCTATTAGGCATACTTTCCATGCATGAGGAAGGGGTTGGAGTAGTTCTAAAGTGGTACCAATCCCTAGTGAATTTCCAGGAAATGAAAGAACAGTTGTAGCCAATGGGCCCAAATATGGTACTGCTTCCTGGAATGTTGTAGGAAAAAAATGCTGGTTATCTACACGAGAGAGCTTGAGATGAGCTGGACTGGATGGACTGGGACCATTGTCTTCACTCCTTTAGGCAAGGGACTGCTGGCTACAGGTGGGCTGCACCTTGCAAGACTAGGAAGAGTATCTTTGGCAAAAGCATGGCAAATCCGATTTAAACCAAATCCTTGAGGGGTTGGAGATGATAGCTTAAACATTTGTCCAAAGCAAACTCTAAACAGAAGGTTGTGAATTCTAGAGAGAAGCTGAGAGACAGAATGGCAGCCACAGTAGAACACACAATAGAATAAAAGATGGGAACAGACAACACTTTATATGTTTACACATTGGTGCACAAAGTCTGGGAAACAAGATGAGTTTGAAGTCAAAGTGCAGGAAGGTAAATATAACTCCCATGATTGGAATATAACAACTGAAGAATATAATCTGTTAAAAAAAAAGCATATGGGGAAGAAAAGGAGGAGGAATAACATTATGTATCAAATTCACTTGTACAGAAATACATGCAAGTGATCAAATCGCAGGGCATTTAGGTAAAAGGAAATGGAGAAAAAAAAACAATGGGGGGAGTTTATTACAGGCTACCAAACCAAGATGAGGTGGTGGATGATACTTTTTTGAAGCAAATTTCCGAAATTTCCAAGATGTAAGAACTGGTCATTATGGGGGACTTCAGTTATCCTGGTATCTGCTGGAAGACTAGTTCTACTAATCATAAGCTCTCCAACAAATTCCTCATGTGTCTTGTAGATAATTTCCTCTTTCAAAAACTGGAGGAAGGAACAAGAGGATCAGCAATGCTGGACCTAATCGTAATAAATAGTGAGGAGTTGGTGACAAGAATCAACGCGGTTGGTAATTTAGGGGGAGTGGCCACATTAATGCTAGAATTTGTCATTGTAGGAAAAGCCAAAAAAGATTATAGTCAACACAGACCTTGGATTTCAGAAAAAGTTGATTTCATCAAGCTCAGAGAAATACTGTGCAGAATTCTTTGTCTAGAGATGGTAAAGGAAAAAGATGGGGATTTAATTAAAAAGAAACTACTTAAAAGCACAATCACAAACAATACCACAGAAGAAGAAAAATGGGAAACTCTGAAAAAGCCAGTGGGGGAGAGAATGATGAAAAGGAAAAAGAACATGTATAAAGAATGGAAAGAAAGTCAAATTCCCAAGGAAGAATACAGATATGTAGCCTAAGCTTGCAGGAATAGTGTAAAGAAAACTAAAGTTCAGATGAGCTGAAATTGGCTAGGCAAGCAAGAAGCAACAAAAAGAGGGTTTCAGATATATTTGAAATAAGAGAATGATGTAGGAAATGCTCAGCAAGGATGGTAAAGTGCTAACAGATAACAGTGAAAAGGCAGAACTGCTGAATACCTGTTTTGCTTCAGTTTTTTCACCCGGTAGAAAGAGGACTGTGTGCTTCCATGCATCATCAGAGATATTAGCAAGGAATCCAGGCTGCAAAACAAGATTGATAGGGAACTAGTTGGGAATTACCTAGTTAACCTAAATGGGTTCAGATCTACAGGGCCAGATGAATTCTGTTCCAGAGTATTGAAGGAACTCACTGACATACTTGCAGAACTACTTGCCATCATTTTTGAAAAACCCTAGAGAATGGGTGAGGTGCCAGAGGACTGGAGATAAGCACACATTGTCCCTCTTTTAAAAATAAAAGCGAAAAAGAAGATCCAGGAAATGACAGACCAGTCAGCCTGATCTCAATGAGGAGAAATATTAGAATGGATTATTCAGGGATCTACAAATACCTTGATGATAATGCAGTGATTACTGCAGTCAGTGTAGGTTTTTCAAGAAGATATCCTGCCAAACTAAGCCTACACCTTTTTTGTTTTGGTCATTAGTTTAGCAGATGGTGGGAATGCTGTGGATTCATTTATGTGGATGTTAGCAAAGCATTTGATAAGGTCTCCCTTGATATTTTGATTAGCAAACTAACTAAATATGGAATAGATGAAAACAACCTCAGATAGATCGGTAACTGGTTGGAAATATGTGCTCAAAGAGCTGTCAGTGGCCATTATTCAGATTGGAAGGAGGCCTCCAGTGGAATGCTGCAGGGTTCTTCTTGGGGTTGTGCTTTTCAATATTTTTATCAGTGATTTAGATGTTGGAGTTGAAGAAATAATGATTGGCTTTGCAGATGATACAAAAGTGGGAGGGACAGCTAAAACATTGGAAGATAGGGACAGAATTCCAAAGAATCTTGATAAAACTAGAAAATTGGGCTAAAATTAATAAAATGAAATTCAACAGAGACAAATGCAAAATTCTGCATTTAGGCTACAAAAACTAAATGTACTGGTATAGGATGGGGGGTACACATGTACTATATGTGAAAGAGGCCTTGGAATTACTGCTCATCATAAGTTGAACATAAGCCAGCAGTTTGATGATGCATCAAATAAGATAATTTAGCCTGCATTAGTAGAAGCACAGTCTCCAAGTAGAGAGAAGTAGTAATTCCACTATATTCTGCACTGGCCAGGCCTCATCTGGAGTACCATGTTTACTTCTAGGCACCATATTTTAACACTATAGACAAGTTGGAGCAGGTTTAGAGAAGGGAAATGAGGATGGTAAGAGGTATGGAGAGCAAGACATGTGAGGAGAAGTTGAAGGAGCTAGGCATGTTGAGCTTTAAAAGAGTGACATGATTGCAGTCTTTAAATTCTGTAAGGGCTACACGAAGAGAAGGGTGCAGGCTTGTACAGGTAGAACTAGGTCTAATGGTTCTAAGTTATGGGAGGGTAGATTTTGCTTGAAAGTTAGAAGGAACTTCTTAACAAAGAGGATGGTTTGGCAATGTAGCCAGTTGGCTAGGGAGATGGTGAGGTCTCGTTTAGATGTCGTCAAAAATAAAAATAGAAAGACCACTTTCTTGCTAGAAACAGGTTCATCCTTAGTTAAACTGATGTGGCTTGTGACTGTTGCTTAGGGCAAACGTAGCTTATAAAGCACCTCCTTCATTCTGTAGTTTTGTTCATCCCAGGATCATATTGTTGTCTAGTACAAACTGATTGGTTAGGAATAGCATAGGTCCACATGTAGAGAGCAGTTCTCTCATGGCACGACAAAATCTAGATTCCTTTCCTTCTAGTACATGGCAGGCATTTTGTGGCACTCTATTACAGGAAATGAGAAGCCCAGATATATATTCTATAGCCCTCTCCGATCATGTCCCTTCTCCTTGAAGTCTAATTCCCCTAGCCTTTCTGGGGGGAAAAATGGGAATACCTTGTGAGAAAATCCAGATAGCGGTCTCAGTTTCTTCCATTTAAAGAAGAAATGGAACTTAGTATTGTCACTGCTGAGAATAATTTTAACATTTTTGCTCTGCAGGTTAAAGAAGATCCAAGAGAAGAAGAAAATACTAAAAGAGAAGAATGAAAAACAGCAAGAATTACGGAGGGCTGCTGGAGAACAAATCCGAGAACCTGCCAACTTGCTTGCAGAAGATAAAGATGAGGATCTTCTGTTTGAATAGTTACATGTATGTATAACTGAGAGCAGTGAGAATGGCCACTGTGGTGGCTACTTATGTCATGACTCTTCATTTGGTGCATTTGCCTGAATTCTCCACTCACTTAGTCATTCTGGGAGTTTTTCTGTTGTGCAAAACAGCTAATATTTGATAGTTAAACAAATGCTGCATGAAGCAGAACTGTTGTCTATTTCATTCCTTCAGCAAGGAAGAACTGGAACCTTGGTTTCGTCTCTTCAGATATACTTAGACTTCCCTTCCTCCTTTTTTTTGCATACTACCACATTCTTGTAAGCAAAAATTTGTTTTAACCTGTTTCATGGTCAGAGAAGAAAGCAATTGTAAAAGTTTGGAAATTGTGAAATAATTATTTTTCCCTCCTCAACTTGATGAAAACAAATCTGTACTTGTATTTTCAATGTAGTTTATCTTTCTTCCAAAGAAAGAATTTTTGTTTTAGGCTGTATCTGCCAACTCATCTGTGCTGTAAAATCATTAAAAAAAAGTTTAAATTCAGTTTGCATCCATTAAAAATTCAACAGCAGGTGTGCAGGAATCAATTGTCTTTTCATGCTTTATTCTTGGATCTCACCAAATATTTTGTAGTAACTTCAGATAGCGCTCTTACTGCCTAGTGATGAAGAAAGCAAAGGTGATGCACACAGTGGCCGACATCCTGTCATGCTTGATATTTTCTTTTGCCTTCCACATCAAAGCTGCAACTCATGATTTTGCTGTGATAGTCCATGTAGTTTATGTGGAGGACTGGAGCAATGTCTGGCTGTCTCTGTAGCCTAATGCAAAATGATTACATATAGGCAGTAGAGCAATTTTTGCTGCTGTTTCATTAAATCAAACAATGGTAATGATGTGTCAGTACTTAACATAGTATCTGGCTGAATAAGGGCCCTCTTCCCAGTACATTTTATCTTCAGATTTGAGGTGCACAGCATAGCTTCTGTAGCCTTGACCTGAATGTGAACATTGCACATTGGATAAATGTCCCAACTGCTTTCACATCACTTACACATATGTAAAACAACAAAGGATTTATCAAGTGTATGCCAGTGGTTAGAGATGACTGTTTGTCTTGATAAGGCTGCAGTATCCATCATTGAAGAGAGGTGCTTCATTCCCTCTTTGTCTTGATTTTCAAATATAATCAAATTGTTAAACAATAGTTCTCCTTGGAAAACATCCATATTTAGCTTGTAGGCTTAATGTAGCAGAAACCTTCTCTGATCTTTACCATTCTCCAGAGCTAGGAAATAGTGTAGACAGGCACAAAGGAAAGCACCATATGTGGAAAGTGAATGTGCAGAGGAAATAAGTTGTATTCTCTGGTGTCACTTCATTAATGGAAGGCTTCTACCACTTTGGGAACCCTTTTTTCACCCTTCCACAGGTGTGAAATCTGATATTTGCATTCTTCTCATATGAGCCATTCCACTATTCATGACTTATACAAGGTAGTTGTTGTTTTCTGTGCTAACAGTGGTACAACTATGAGCAGAACAACATCGAATCTTTCAGTTTTTGCACAATTGTGGATATAACACTAAGGCAACAGGAGGATCTAACAAAAGAGTTGCAAGTTCAAATTAAGATTTACACAGGACAGATGGAAACTTCAGTATTTGGCTTCCCTGCTATCAAATCAAGTTTACAAAACAGCATAAGGTTCTGGTGAATATAAAGCATACACTTTATGTGCAGTGGAATAAGCAGTAAGTGACTTTTATTTTTGGTAAGTAAATAATAATGGTGCAAGAATGCTTTTTTTCCCAAGGAGCATGAAAATCATCCACAATTAAACATGTAATATTCAAGTCTCATTTTTCAGTCAAGTATTTTATCAGCAGGATGTTAAGCCAGGTTGAAATCATGCCGAAACTTTCAAAAAGCAAGACATTTTAATACTCTCAGAACCACTTCATGCATTCTGATGATGCAGTTGCCACTGGGAAGCAAATAACATGGCTGCTGCTCCATGAAATTCATTACCTATGCAAAGCTGTGTCAATGTAATTTGGGAATAAGTATGCTACCAAGATAAAATGCACAAGATTTTAGATACCATATCCAAATAAAATTTAGTATGCTAATCTGAAGAATGTAAATTCCAGCCCTCCAGTTTAGAGCTTTGACACAGATATACCTACAGGGGTAGCCTTTGCTTTATACCTTATTCCTAGTGTGGGAACCTATAGCCCTCCACATATTGCTGAGCTAAAAATCCTATCTCCCCTGACCAATGGCTGTGCAGCTGGAGTTGTTAGGAGGTAAAATGCAAAAATTTAGGGAGCCATCTCTCAACAACATTAGATTTTGCTGAGGCAGCTGACTGGTAAAAGAGTTTTAAGTTAGTAAAAAGGGAAGGTGTTTTTTTTCTTCCGTACCCAATTGTTATTATGCAGTGCCTTTGGAAGTTCTGCTATGCCAACCTAGCCAGTGGATTATGTCCTCCTGCATCCATCCATCTAATGGATGCTCTTGGCAGAAAGGACTCTCCTCCTCACGTTTATAACCAAAGCGTTGGGAAACACTGGACCAGATAGGGAGGAGAGGAAGTGGCAGTCTTGTGACCTCTGTGGAAGACAATTTATATGTTGCAAAATGGAAGTCAATGGCAATCAGTACACTGCACGGTGTAGATAATATAACAGCTTAGAGTAATCCTGGTGCTCTACCATAATACTATAGCCTTTATTAAAACCTCAGGCTTTTTATGTAGCCCTGTTATCTAACCCACAGCCTATAAATCAAGCTAGTAGGAAGTGAAATCCATTAGCTGTAACACAGTTAGAAATATTTCTTTAAAGGACCAGAAGAAGTATTTTACATTCTTTACATTTGTTCATGACATCTCATAATAAACTGCAGGCACATGATATCATGCTTGGAGTTATCCCACAGGTTAAAAAGCTATAAAGTTAACTGACTCTTGTTTTTGTAGACATGATTATATTCATGGTTTGTCATCTACCACTTAGGTTTGGAAATATTTTTGCCACTTAAAAATAAAATACAACAGCTTAGATTTAGTTCCAACAGAAAATAATGTATTTTCTGGAAGAAGTTTCTGATTTCTTCACCTCATTCAAATTATATTACCACTTTCTGCATGATTCACTTCAGAAGACTTAGTGACTAGTTTCAGAAATGGACCTAAATTTCTGAACTGAAAAGATATATTACATTTTCGTGTAGATTACTGATGCATATACTCTTACATTTCTGTAATCTGAGCTCTGTAGGGTTTTTTTTAACTAGCATCAATCTCACTTCATTTGTGAAGTCATGTGGTAGTAGACCAAACAATATCTGGTAATTTTGCCACTTGGTGAAATAAAAGTTATAATCAGTAGCTATCTGTAATAATTTCAGTATATGAAAAAGAGATGGGGGAGGGGAAAGAATGTATTGCTTTTAAACACCCCACTCTTTATAATACATTTATTGGTGTGACATGCCAATTTCAGTATTTCATACACTGTCCTTGAATGTATCCTGAATTACATCAGAATTCACTGTATTTTTTTAAGCTTAAGAGACTAATGTGAATTATAATTCTTCCCCCTGCATATGGTTATAAATGTAATTACTTGTAGAGCAAAACGGGATTAGCACCATATAGCTTTCAGTTGATGACAAATACATATGCTAGGATAAATCACGGAATGGTGCAACATATAACAATTTCCATAATTTAGCCATGGTTAGAAGAGGATTAGGCATGACTTCAGGACTAAATCTAACTTAATGCTCACAGCGTTAAAATACCTACTATCACAATTGTGCTGAGCTACACCTTTGTGCAGCTTCGACACAGATGCTTCACATAAATGCTTGCACATAAAAACTATTTGATACCACTCATGCACTAACCTTGAAAATGCACAAAGTCTATGGCAATGTGACTGGTACAGGCACAATATCATATTTGCATATCATATTTCAGGCCCTGTGTACTCCTTCTCCATAGTCTCTTCTTCCTTGTGTATGAACTGCAACCATTTTTCACCACAGTTCTTCATATCTACAACAACCTTAATCTTTGAGAGTGTTTACCAATGTAACGTGTAACCTTAGATTTGTAAACAACTTCCAGTACTGGTTTCAAATGCCAGGAGGCAAATTTAAACATGGCTAACAGCAGTACAGATGTAAAGGGTAGATAATCCAGTAGAGGTGCAGAAGAAGGAAGGGAAGGAGAGATCCCACAGCCCATTCCTGAACCCTTAACCATGATGAACAGATGAGAAGCATTACATCTGTATGGTCAACTTATCTGAATTTCCATCAAACCAAAGGAAAAATACATCACAGCATTCATCTTCATAGCTTGCATTCTAGGCAAAGTTGACTAGTTAGGAAAATTTCTTTTTAGGATGATATATACAAGGATATACAATGATTATTTCATATAATTTCCATTTTGTACCCAAAATCTTTATTGGATGGAGGCACACTGTTAAGTGATTTTATAATGTCTTGATAAATGTGCTGCATGTTAAGATCCTTTGTCTACTCTCCACATAGGAGAAATGCTAGATGTTTCTAAAGATTTCTTTCCCAACATGGTGGGTAACAGATAATATAATACTGAAGAATTTCAATTCTTAAGCAGCATTTCCCATATACATACTGTGGGCCAATGTATACTATGCTTGGTTACGAACACACAGAAGTATCAGCTTTGCCTATATATTCTTTTTTCTGTTAACTCTTTTAGGGAGAACCAGTCAATTCTTCAATGTCTGATATACTCAACCATATGTTGATGAAATTCCAGTGTATGACAATATATAAAAATAAAGCTATAACTGAGAACAAAGAAATACTATTAATATTCACATTTAAGGGCCCCACCCACAAACAAGCAGTAAAACAAGTCAGTTTACACTGATCTACAATTGGAGATGTTTCATAGAGGCAAAAACTGTAGTATATGAATCTTGGTGGATATTGTCAATTGCACATAGAGAGCTCATGATTCTAGAAAAAAAGAATATGCCATGTTCCTAGTTTAGTAATGTTTCCACTCCATTCTCTCAATACGGGGTGATGACCTAGTTATTTAATAATATTAACTCCAGTTAACTATCTACGTGACAAATAGCCATGAGATATCTTGTACCTAGATATAAAAATACAAGAAAATATTCTAATACGCATGATCCCAAAATCTGTTTTTCAATTATAAAATACAATTTTACATTGTAAAGAAGCAAAGGCTTTTAAAAAATCCATATAAGAACATCTATTTTCATAAAAATATAGCTTCCCTCCTAAATTTGTCTATAATTTCATGGGACAACAATGACTCCCAATCAAGTGGCAGCCAAGAGGAAAAGAAATTTCATAAAATATCATATCTAAAATATCAGCTTTTCATTCATACATATATATATATATATGTAATTATATATATATAATTCACCTTCATGGACCTTAGGGTTATTTAATATGCTATCAACCTGATTTACAAAGTAACTAAAGACAAGTTTGAAATATTTACATTGTATATATTTTCAAAAATTGCAGTGCTATTAGACAATGGAATGTTTCATCATTAAAAAGAAATTCAAGCCTAAAAGGGCAACTCTGTATCAAAGTGGCCCATCCATACAGTTAAAAATGAACTTGCAGATTAATTCCTCCACTCTCCTTGTAGAGTAATTCCTTTGTCCATTATTCTGTGAAGGTGCTTTTGAAAAATATGATTGTGTCCACAAGCTC
Organism: Ctenosaura bakeri; assembly: GCA_948474755.1. Classification (NCBI taxonomy): domain Eukaryota; kingdom Metazoa; phylum Chordata; class Lepidosauria; order Squamata; family Iguanidae; genus Ctenosaura; species Ctenosaura bakeri. The sequence continues at coordinate 161,432 of CAOLHI010001668.1, forward strand.
ATTAAAGTTAACAGTGTTAAACAACCAATATTGAAAACAATCAGGGATTTTTAATGCTTGCTTTAAGATCAAATCTCTAGAGAGAAAAAGAAAATTTAAAGCAGCTGCTTGAAAGGCTACTCAAAAGATTAAAAATACAGTGGCTTGTTCAGAATGTCAGCTTCTGATAAAAAGGTAGTAACAGTTCAGACTTTCTAAATCACAGCAGAATTGTGTCAGACTACACTGTTTCTAAAAATAAAATTAGTACACTGAGCATCAGTGCAGACTAGAGCTTAACCCGTCATCTAATATCCAGGATGAGCAGTCTTGTATTAGCAAAGTCCCCTTCTCCCTTGGAGTTGTTCTCTTTCACCGCAGCCAGGAGGATGGAACCCACTGAGGTTCAGTATCAAGTTTGTTAATTAAACGGAGTAATTCTTGGTATGCTTTATCAATATCAGAATTCACAATTGCTGTATCAAAATAGTGGCCATTATTTTGCTCCATCTCTCTGGTTTTCTCTATGATTTCTCGCAGCTCTTCTGGCTAAAATAGAAACAGAAACAGAAATAAATATGCTGCATCAGCAGATATTTATGGAGCTATCCCTTTCCTAAAACAATCTGAGTCTTGGGGAAAGTCTACGCTGAACAGGATGGTAGGTTGGTAGGATGTACAAGAGGTCCACACAACATCTCTGCCAAATTCTGTGGGCAGGTGCATTTTGGATGTGTGAACGCTGTCTCAAGATCCAACTGCTAGTCCTAGCTATTTGGGAACATAATAGTTCATTTAACACATTACTACTGAGTCAATAGATCACTCTGCTTGGGTTCATAAGTGGGCTTAGGCTTCATTTTGGAATCTGTCCCATGAAATTAAGGTGCTTCACTAAGAACTGGCTTCCATTTATTCTTGGCTCAAAGTAACTGCCTGTTAATTTTATTTTGTTCTGTCATCAAGCTTATTAGCTCTCCTCCATTAATTTTGCTCAGTTCTCCTTCCTTTTCATTTAGATCTGGAGTGGGAATCATGCAGCCTTCCAGATGTTGTTGGACTATAATCTCCAGTGTTCCTCACTACTGGCTTTACTGGCTGGGGCTGTTGAGATTTGCAGTCCAACAATATTTGGAGGTCCACACAATCCCCACCCCTGATTTAGATGTTATGCTTAAGGGCATGGCTCTGTCTTATTTTCAGTTACATCTAGCACCAACAAATGTAGATCTTCTAGAAATAATAACCTGGATCCTGAGAAATGTCAGTAAAACATACCTCTCCTTGATATTCACCCCTTGCCCAACACAGCATATCTCACTCCAATCAGTAAAATCACTCGACTTTAATGGAGGAGACTTACTCAAGTAGGGACATCAAGCAAGACAATCATGTTCTATCAATCCTTTCCATCATGGCTTCTTCAGATTAAAGTCAGTAAAAATTAAAATTCTCCTAAACAGTGCAGAGGGCTTTCAACACCAAAGCAGGCCACCATTACCATGTTCAGAAGAGAAGGTTAAGAGGGGACATGATAGCCATGCTTAAATATTTGAAAGTATGTCAAGTTGAGGAGGGAGTGGGCTTGTTTTCCGCTGCTCCAGAAATCAGGACAAAGAGCAATGGATTCAAACTACATGAAAGAAGATTCCACCTGAACCCCGGTAAGAGCTTCCTCATGGTCAGAGCTGTCCAGCAGTGGAATATGCTGCTTTGGAGTGTGGTGGAGTCTCCTTCTTTGGAGGTTTTTAAGCAGGGGCTGGATGGCCATCTGTTTGGAAAGCTCTGATGGAGGTTCCTGCATGGTAGGGGATTGGACTGGATGGCCCCTGTGGTCTCTTCCAACTCTATGATTCTATCAAATAACTGAGAGAAAATAGTTAAAAGCACCTCTGGTTGTGATGTCGGTACTACACTATACACATTTTCATGTTTGCGTTTCACTGAAATGGGTATGTGCATTGCCAAATGCTGTCAAGGACATGCTTACTAGTTTATTACCTGACAATATTTATTATGTATGACTAGATAAAATGTATCTGATATCCCAATTACTACTCTGCAGTTTTATCATCAAAAAACAGTTTGCAAGTTCAATAAAATAAAGTGGATGAAGACACCAAAGAGAAAGGACAAAGACACAGAACAAATCGGAATATAGGATATAGACAAGTTGGAGCAGGTTCAGACAAGAGTAACAAAGATAAGAGGTATGGAGAACAAAACATATGAGAAAAAGCTGAAGGACCTGGGCATGTTTAGCTTGGTGAAGAGAAGACTGAGGGGTGACATGATTGCATTCTTTTAACACTTCAAGGGCTGTCCTAGGGAGGAAGCCTGTTCTCTGCTGCCCCAGAGGGGCATATCTAATGGTTTGAAATTACAGGAGGGCAGATTTCAATGGAACATTAGAAGTATCTTCTTGATGGTAAGACTGGTTTGGCAATGGAACCAACTGCCTAGAGCAGTGATAGGGTCTCCCCTGGATGTCTTAAAAAAAAGCGGGGGGGTACAGTTAAAGCCTGCTGGGCAAGAAACTCACTAAGCATGCCCAAAAGCATATAGGAAAGGTTTGGCTAGTACCAGCTGTTTATGGGGTTTCACCTTGCACTGTCATAGGGCAGTCCCAGTCAGAGGTCTGACTGGCTGAATGGGGGGGGGTGATCCTTCAAGATTACACATGGTAAGTTAGCCAAAACAGCCTTCTCTGAACTCCCATAGCTTGAGTTACTATTCTTGTTGGGAAACATACCAACAAAAGAACAGGAAAACATGTAGCGCACTTTTTGAATACTGCCTGAGACGGAATAAACCTCAGGGTTAATAACTACTACTAACTTCCTTCTAATTTTTTTCAGCTAACTGTCTAATCTTTCTAATACTATTAGAAAGAAAACAATATTGAAAAACTGCAAATTCGTCTCAACTACCATTGCTCAGACAAAGAATCCAGAGATACTATCATTGTGGTTGATGAAACAGAACTGATGGGACAATATGGTGGGCATCTGTCAGAAGGGAAAGGGAGTGGGGCTACTGCTAAAATGCTCTTTCTACAAGTTTCTGAGGACAGATCTGTAGAGACGCAGTTCCGTATGTGTGAAGCACAAAGATCATAATGAAGAATGTTGTATTCCCTACATAACTAGGAAACAATGGGGTCTGAAAAGACAATGGAGGAGTAAGAAACTACAATTGAAGAAAGGAAAAAAAGATCTAGGGGCTGCTCCAGAGCAACAGAATGATGCTGGGCTTCTCATTAAGACAAGCCAAGAATGAAGAGGTTTCCTTCTTCCTAGCTGGAACCAGAAAATTTTCACTGAGTCTGCCTTCTAAGGTGGGATGATTTAACCCTTTCCTGTTAAGTACACACTTTGACTATGCAAGAATGGAGCGTCCATATTCAGAGCAGCATATTTACAAGTGCTGGATGTTTCAAGAAATTTTGACTGCTTCTATAAATACATTCAGTTCATATAAGGACTTAGTTTTTTAGCTATGCTTCTCAGTGGCTACTCCAGAACTATGGGATTCTCTTCTGGAGGTTTGTCAAATCAAGACTGCAGCATTACACATTACTTTGGTTTCTATGGAGTAGATAATAGACCTTTTGAAGACAGGATTAAATACAAAACACAAAATTAAAAAAAAATTAAGTGTATATTCATAGCTGTGATTAGCCTTTTCCTTTTTGTTTTGTTCAGATCATCAACTGCTGGGCAGCACCATCTAGTGGTAAAAATCCTGGAAGAACCCATAAATAGTGGAACCACACAGAGACATAGCTAGTTTCAGCTACATGCTCCCTCCTCATTCTGCCAACATATACTCTTGAATTGTTTTCTTACTCTTGTAAGTATACTTCTGATGTATATTCAAACATAAGCAACAATACTCTGTGGTTCCTTTGGAGAGTAACAGAGGAACGTATAAACATAGCTATGGCAGTGAATCAGTCTGAAATTGATCCAGTCTGAAGTTCTGATTGCCTTGCCATGCAGAGTGGAGGCAAACTGGGAAAGGAAAATGTACTAATTTATGTGTTAAAGTAGTATTGTGTCATAGATAGGATTTAAGTTGTGGAAAACAAATAAAATATTAGTCAGCACTCCTGTGCACATGTTGCACATGTCCACAGCACATGTTGTTGTGGCAGTGGTGGTGTGCCTTCAAGTTATTTTTGACTTATGGCAACCCTAAGGTACAAAACCCCCAAGAGTTTCTTACATAATTTATGGGGGGGCATGCCCTTGCTTCCTCTAAGGCTAAATGTGACTTGTCCAAGGTCACCCAGTAGGTTTCCATGGCTGGGTGGGGATTCAAACCCTGGACCTCCCAGTGACCTAGTCCAGCAGCTAAATCATTATGCCATGCTGGTAATACCTTTGGATTTTTGCCCTCTTTGGCCAGTAATGCACGGAGTCGCTCTTGTGAAGGTGGGGCAATGAAGATAATATAGGGTTTCAAATCTGAATTCCGTAGGCTCTTCAGTGACTAAAAGGAAATAGAAATATGTACTATTAACATTCAAGCAGAACAAAGCAGAGTCTATTCATACCCGTTATCTAATGCCAAAAGAATTTTAGCATTGCAACATTATGCAGAAATAATGAATTTCTATCTTAATTCTTGTGGAAGATGTCTATCTTGAAAAACCAGTTAGCTTCCAGAGGAACTAGTTTGACATGTTAAATACATAATCTTAAAAATAGTTTCACTTTGTGAGAATCACAACAATGAACTCAGACTACACTATATGAACTAGTAAAGATCATGGTACAAAGAGCAGCAAAAATAACAACTGCAGCTGAAAATGGCACTTGAAGGCAGAGAAGTTGTGCCTAAGACCAATCTTCTTAATACTGGGCTATATTATGTATCCAGATGCTATAATCACAGATGCTGGAAGAATGGAAGAGTAAGAGACAGCTGTTTAATGAAAGTACTCTCTACAGATTTCTATTGTAATTACGTGAAGAGAGCCTGAAACCCACATTTTTAAATATTCCAAGCACTCTGAATTTGGACAAGCCATTTTCTTGTTAGGGCTTATCATTTACCTAGAAAATAATAATGAAAAACACTATACCCTGGTAGGGTGTAATGAATAATATATTAGTAATTTTTCATGCTTAGACTGGGAGACACATACCATATGATGCTAGAATTAACAACACATGGCGCACAGATTCCTCTAAATACAAATGAAAATATAAGGATGTCGGGGGAGGGTGTGCACTTAACATGATTATGGAGAAATATTTTTGACTGAAGTTGCCTCCTGCTGTGGATGACCAGTGAGCTATACTGGCACAAGCTGTCATAAACCAACATATAAGCAGGAGACTGAAAGTGACACTGGGACATATTCATTGCTTGTTTGGGGATTACAAACCTTCATGTGTCTGTTACAGCAAACAATGGGCTAGGAAAAAGTACAATGGATAGGCTCCAAAGAAAAAGCTGAGGAATATATGGAAATATTTAGGCATTAATGTTATGCAAACTGATGCACAATATATAAAGCCATGGAATGGGTGGATCATGTAAGTAATGTGCACATTTCTGGTCTGAATAAAAAAAAGCAACTGCAGATGGGCCCTGGGAAAGCTACATGCACCTAACGTGTGGGGAGGGGGACAGGCAATGAACCAATTGCACATTTATTAATGCACAAGCAGAATATTAAAAAAATACAAAAATAAAGCCTTCATCAATATTTCCATTACCTGCGTATGAAGATTTAAAAGACATATCTTCCCAGAATTAATCACTTGCCGGACAGAGTCTATGCTGGTACCGTAAAGATTCTTCTCAAATTCACCATGCTCAATAAACTTTCCTGCTGCTATGTCAGCCTCAAATACTTGCCGCGATACAAAATGGTAATCTCTACCAGCTACTTCATTGTCTCTCCTATTTCGTGTTGTATCTGAATAGGATCATAAAGAAGCCAAAATTAAGCCTAGCGGTTTTTGGAGAGTGAAAGCTCTGTAGAAATTTTTATGCGTCCAAGGCTTTATGAAAAAAAGTTACTTAGAAAGGAACCTCCTCCTGCAGAATGCTCTTGTGCTAAATTAACAATGCTGATCTTCAGGCCCTTTCATCCAGAAAGGATTACAAACCCTTAACTGGGCTCAAAAATATTTTTATAATGCAGCAGTCTTTGGCATATGTCCAGCCACGCATAGCACATGTCCAGTCATGCAGATGTGTTCAGCACAAAAATGTATCACATGAAACAGCGAATGTCACAGCCTACTGAAACTGGACATATTTAGATGGAAAAATTACATTCCATCAAAGGAAAATTTGATTTCAGTTCAGTAATGACTTCATTCCTATAAATGAAGTCAAAAAAGTGTCTCCAGGGTAAATGAATTTGTGAAACATATTTAGCAACTGAAACACACATTTAGGGAAGAATTCATTAAAACAGAATTCACACCATACCAATATATTTTGTGTTCCAGTCTCAACTTGCAAAATGATGTGATGTCAGAGTAGTTTCAATTTCAAAACACAAGACAGCAGTGCATTCTACCCTTTCAACTTACGAGGAACTGCAGAAGCAAACCGGTCTGCCTCATTATTCATTAGCCTTTGCCGCAGTTCATTTTGGCCACAGTTCTGTGGACCAATCAGGACAATGGGTCGTTTTCTATTTGCTGGTTGGTGATAAAGTGACATTTCCTCATAAGTCAAGATTTCCTCATTGTCATAATCTTCAAAAAGAAAAGCCCAAACAAAGCATTAATTTTCTTTACTACTGTGAAATGCACACAAGTTTTGATTTTTTTTGCAATAACTCTAGTTCTTGAGTTAGACTGCTAAAGAAGCATGAATGCTCTTTTTTACAATGTTAATACAGTCTTGTCCCCAGTACTTGTTAAAATCTGTAAGAATTTGTGTGAGGTGGTTAATAGGAATGTTGGGAAAGATGTTGTCTGTATGTACATTACTACGAACATAAGTATGCAGATGACACCCAGTTTTGTTTCTGTGCTACCTCTGAATCACATGTGGGCACGTACAACTTGGACTGGTACCTGGATGCAGTGGCTGGTTGGATAAGGGTAGAGGTAGAATTCCAGAAAGATGGAGGATCTGTGCATGGGGTCTGGGATCTGGGAGTTGGATAATGTACCTGTCCTGGACGAAGCACCCTATGCTATCCTAGCACACATATCACAGTGTTTGTCATGCAAGAAACAAGGAAAAAAGAAACCACAAGGAAAGCCGCACAAACTGGGGATGCTCTTACATTCATTCTTTTCACGCATGGTTCAAGTGGCTTCAGGGGCAAGGAGTACCTACCACCAATTTGACTGGTATAGCAATTACAACCATTCCTGCAAAAGGATATCTCAGCTAATGTGATTCATTCACTAGTGGTTGTGCTTTATGTAGGACTGTCCTTGAGCTTGGTTTAGACTCTGCAGCTGACACAGGACATGGTGATTAGACTGCTTAGAAAAGCTTCCTGTAAGAAGATAAGACCCTTGTGCTGAAAGAAATGTGATGTCTGCCAATTAAGATATCAAGCCAGAGTTTTATACTTGGTTTATAAAGTTCTAAACAGCACAGTACCAAGTTATCTGAGAGATGGCCCTGTCTTTACACTCTGAGAGGAGAGGCCCCACTTATACTCTGGCCAAGCAAGGTTTATTTGGTTGTGGTACAGGAGAGGATCTTCTCTGCTGTGGCACCTATCATGTAGAATGATCTCCTAAATGAGAATAGGTAGGCTCCCAGCATTGGGGATTTCTGCCATCAGCAGAAATCCCCAATGCTGGGAGCCTACCTATTTTCATTTAGGAGATCATTTCCTAATCATTAACCCTACCAGTAAACCTTGGTGATTGGAAAGTTTGGTGATTAGGAAATACTATATTTATCAAAGTTTTGTTGTTTTATTCACTAGTTGATTGTACTTTATTGGTTTTTATTGCTTTGGGGTTTTTTTTAAAATAATGAGAAGAGACACAATTTTTTCCCTAAACAAAATAAACACTCTGTACGCTGTGACAGAGAAAGAAGATCAGATTTTAAGAGGAACATTCTTTTTTAAAAAAAAACTTTAATGAGAAACAGCACTGTGGTAAATGCACTATATATTCCTACACATATATAAATTAGGATTTGATCACTGTAAGATGATTTGCCTGTCATACAGTGGAAAGAACTCAATCACTTTATAATACTGAAGCATTCTGAAGTTGAATTTAAACTGTTTAAATGAGTAGCTTATGGGCACAAGCAGTAGGTGGTTAGTGACTTCATTTAAGAAGCAAATAACTGTTTAAATGAAGCTACGATGCAAAGCACAATGTGTGTCCAATTCTGCACATGCACACAGGTTTTCTGCTCCCTGTTTTAGCAGCAGTTTCCTTGAATCATTACTCTATAATGCATGAGGAACTGCTGCAAGAAGGAAATACCAGCTACCCACCTATACCTCTCAAGATCCAGGTCAACGGCAGAGATAACTTTGAACTGATCTAAGTGCAATTTTTCAAGTGCTATTGAGGTAATTCATTCAAGATCTGAACCTTTCATGTATGAGGTGAGTACGTACATATATGGGTGCATACATGCAATGGGACAATATGCTAGTGACAGAAACTGAACAAAAGAAGGGGACAGGAGGATAAACTCCAGGAAAATAAAGACAGCATGCTAGAGATACATAAATATAAATGGAATGGATATGTGTAACTACATTATGTTTTGTATTTTAAGTCAGCAACAGAGATTTGATAATGGTGCTTATTTAACACCACCAAAAAACAAAGCAAAAAAACAAAAACAACTTGGATTTTTTTGAAGATAAGCTACAACACATTCTAACAACAACTTTATTTAACCAGAAAAAATACTTAAGTCAATTAACTTCCTTCTTACCATCATTTTTATTGGCATTGTACAGAACTTTCTTCCTTTTCTTTTTGTTTTTCTTTGCACACCAAAGTTTCCCTAGAAGTTTAAACACATGTCAAATTTTTCTAAATAAAAAATCAAGCTCTCACAGCTTGAGAAATATATACACATCCACAAGCATATAATCTAAAACTGCAAGGCATTCTCCAAAAATCAAACCTGAGAGGTAACTTGTCCACATGCTGACAATTTAAACCACAAGGCAAGACATGTTAGGGAGAAAATGGAAGGAGTATCAATCAGGATAAGCCATGCTGAACAGAGGTTTTTGAAGGCCACTGACCATCAAAACACAGATCAGTCTAGGAAAAAAAAAATCCGTACTTTCAAATCTATAGTTTGACAACTGACTATACTAAATGCCAGCCAGGGGAAAAAAAACCCAGATTTTTACAGAAGTTTGCAGTTGATATTTTCTTGAAATACCATTACTAAGACACTATTATCAACACCAGAACACACACAAAGAGTTCACTACTTCTTCTCTTGAAACTTCTTGGTTATTTATCAAGGTTGAATTGTTTATCAGCACCATCACACCAAGATATAGACAAGGAAAAAAACTGGAAAGACACAAGCTAATATTAGTCAATTTGTCCTGCCCTACTGAAGGCCAAAAGCGTCTGTGCATGGAATCTCATTGCACAGGGATAACCATTATTTATCTTGGGCTTTCTGATGTTGCAGAGGCCCATTCCAGCACAGTGTCACTTCTAGGTCCTACCTGAATCAAAGAGATGGAATATTTTGGCAGAGCTTCAGCAACAGCTTGATTAGTCAGTTCAGCCCTATCTTAATTCTGTGCAGATATGTTGTGAATATGAGTTCATTATCAGTGGGATATTTGGCCTGCCCAGAAAAAGAGGGCGTGGAGCTGAATGTTAATTCTGAAAAATATTTTAGCTGTTGCAAAGATTTGTTGAGGGTTTTCACCTACCTGATTTTTCTGGTTCCTTGTCTTCCTCTATAGTTTGTTTCATAGCTTCTCTTTGCTGCTGGAAACTTTTTCCTTAAAGGTAAATGTAAATGTAATTAGTAATTATATCTATAAATACATATATTTTATAAATATATTTATATAACATTTAAAATGTACACATAAATAAATTATTAATGGAACACAATCCATGTGCCATTAAGTAATACACTACTGGTCTGGGGCTGTGTTTTGAAATGGGCTGAGATTTTGATTCCTAAAAGGACTTGGAGAAAGTAATCCCACGAGTGGAAGTTCTCCCCAAAATTTTGAAGTTCAAGGCATTTATAAAAGCACTCTATACCCTTGTGAATACGATCACATCAGTTATTTAAACTCTTCAGCTTGCCACGGATGACCATAAAACAAATATTCAGAATTGGTTTTTGCACACAAGATAAAAATATAAATCTCCAAGATTCAAATTTAGGAATGCCCACAGACTCTCTCTTTTCCTTCCCTGAACCATGGAACAAATAACCATTAAATCAGAATGCTTGTACTTTCAGTGTAAGAGAGAGACCCTCTGAAGTAAAATACTGAGGGAAATGGGTATTTTAGCCATGATCTAAAAGCCCTTTGAGTGTGTACTACATCTGCATGTGAAGAACATCTTTAACTTGAAATCTGAATTTCAAAGCAGATTATTCAAGAGCACACAGGGCTTCTGCTGTCTGAGAAGTCTGAATTATAACTCTGCATATTTATGATTATACATAAGCTCTGTCCTGTCAACCTAGCAGGGGAAGCCTAACTGCATAGTACAGTCAGCCCTCAACATTTGTGGGTTTACCTTTTGGAAATTTGGTTATTTGTGGATTATTTCCTGCTGGCTCTGCTGCTGCCCTACACAAGAAGCTTGTAAATCCCTATTAAAAATGGCATAGAGCAGCAACTGAGATGGCAGGTGGAGGAGGCCAGTGGGGCAGCTGAGGTGGCAGCAGCATGCAGGGTCTGCTCCTCTCTTCTCCTCCTGCTGTGTGCTGCATGTGTTCTTCTGAGGCAGCAGCAATGCCTCCCAGGGGCGTGCCCAATTCCCCCTGCAAGAGCAGTGGCAGCCCCAGTGGAGCTTCTGCAGGATGAGTAGGAGATAGCAGAGCCTTGGCCCCCTGCCACCACCTTCAGGGAGACACCTTTACCCAGAGATGTCACTTGAAGAAGTGGCAGCGGTGGAGGAGAGAGAGAGGTGCAGCTCTGGGTCAGGGTGCAGCAGCGGTGGCGGCCAGAATCAGGAGCATTCCCAAGAAGAAGAGGCTCTGGTGGAGTGATGGCCACCTCTGCAGGCTGGTTGGCAGGCAAGAGTGGCACAGGCAGGTAGACGGAGGCAGCACGGGTGGGGCAGGCCAAGCCAGAGAGGCAGCTGAGGCAGCAGCAGTGCTCAGGGCCTCCTCCCTCTCATCTTTCTCCTACTGCTGTGAACTGTGTGTGCCTCTGGTTCGCCTGGCCAGTGCTAATGATATCACATGCTAGGCTGGGGTAGTGGCTCTGTGCAAGCTGCTCAGTTCCCCCAGGAGGAGCACGGGTAGTCCCAGTGGAGCAGTTGTGGGATGAGGAGGAGGCAATGGTGGAGTCCTACCCCTCTGATTCCACTCATGGAGATGCCTCTTTCCAGAGATGCCACTTGCACGTAAGAGGGAGAAGAGAGGTGGTGGCAGAGAAGGACAGAGGTGTGCAGCTCTGGGCTAGGACACAACTGTGGCAGCCAGAGTTAGAAGCATCTTCACAAAGAAGATGCCTTGGCAGAGTTCCAGCAGCCTCTTCATTCAGCTTAGCAGGTGAGGGCAAGTTAGCAAGGGAAGGTGGGTGGGAGGAACAGGCTAAGGCATCATGGTCCAGTCCCTTTCATTCAGCACTGCTGCCTGGCTAAGAAAGAACAAAGCAAGGGACTATTTTGGCCTCCTATGCGGGGGCAGGCACACACAGCTATGAGTTCTCAACTCAACTGATGAGCTCCAGGCTCAGTCAGAGGAAGCACTGCCCTGTGGGGTTATAGAATCATAGAATCATACAGTTGGAAGAGACCACAAGGGCCATGCAGTCCAATCCTCTGCCATGCAGGAACAAAAGCATTTCCAACAGATGACCATCCAGCCTCTTCTTAAAAACCCTCAAAGGAGACTCCACCACATTCTGAGGCAGCATATTCCACTGCCAGACAGCTCTGACGCTCAGGAAGTTCTTCCTGAGGTTCAGGTGGAATCTCCTTTCCTACAGCTTGAATCCATTGCTTCTTGTCCTAGTCTCTGGAGCAGCAGAAAACAAGCTCACTCCCTCCTCCTCCCTCCTCAGTTCACGTCCTTCCATCGCCACCCCAGCCCCACCAGGTGGGAAAAGAAGGCCAGGGCTTGCAGAGAAAAGAGGGCTGGCATCCAGGAGGAGCCGTCTCATCAGTCAAGAACCAACCTCTTGCCAGTCTGCTCCTGCCACTTCTGGCACCTGACTGCTGGCCTGGCCAAGTTTATTTGCAAGCAAGGAAGAAGAGAGACAGGAAGCTTGTTAAATATGTTTCCAGGAGGGCTTAAGATAGTCATAGTTTTCCCACTTTCATGAGGATCTTGTACTCTTGCAAAAGTTGAAAGGCCACTGTATAGGAATGTCATGATCCTTTTAAGATCCCAACAAGATAGTGATACTTGCTGTAGGGCATATAGTCTTTGCTGGGCACTAAAAACAGACAGAACATTATCTTCGTTGTACTCTATAAACAAACAGGTGCAATAAGGCTTTTTATATTTCAGTACTGATATATGGCAGAGGAAGAACAGGTCACTCAGTGGACATATAATGATTTGTTATAATTTAGCTAAATGAACAGCAACAGCTTATTGAATAATCTGTGAGCTATCCAACAGCAATTACAATTAAGTGCCAATAACAGCTTGAAAATTACCACAGTTCATTGCTGCTGCTAAAGTAATCTTTAGTAATGGTTACTTTAAAGATCAAAAGAATTCATGTAACAATGATGGATATATCCAAAAGCATGATCACACAGGCACCCTTAGATAGGAATTACATATTCTACATAACTCTGAGAAAAATGGGAAGAAGTCCAGAATTCCCAAAAACATCATTAGTTAGGATGAGTAGTAGTCTGCACAGTCTCAAAAACTGACCTCTCCCCAGAGAGGATTCCATGATTTTTTTTCCCTTTAAAACTGTACAATGTGTCTCCTTTCCCACTCCCTGATTTTTTTATTTTTTTAAAATATTTTTATTAAAAGTTTCGTTGCATAAAAAACAGAGTAGATATACCCCATTATCGGATATATCACACCCTCCCCGCCCCGCTTCCATATTATTTTACTCCAGTTGAGTCTTCTTTGTTTCCATTTACCAAAAAGAAAAAGAAAAAATAACAGCTACATTTTACTGAAGAGAAAACAATTACATTATCTCTTTCTTTGCTTTCATATACTTTTTATCCATTCCAAAGCCCCTTTCCATTCCCTTTCAAAGTTCTGGATAGGTTTATTTTTCAATGAAAATGCTAACTTTTCTGTCTCTACCATACCCAGAACTTTTAATTTCCACTCTCCTAAATCAATATCTTTCTTTTCTTTCCAATGTTGCACGTATGTCAACCTTGCAGCTGTTATCAAATATAACAATATCTTCTGATGACTTCTAATCTCCCTTTGTCGTCCTAACATATTTAACAAATAAAATTCTGGTATCACTTCAAAGTTCATTTTACAGATTCTTTGAATTTTATCACGTATCCCCTTCCAGAACTTTCTTGCCCTTCCACAAGTCCACCACATATGAAAAAAGGACCCAATCTTTTCATCACATTTCTAACATTTCACATTCCCATTTTTAGTTATTTTATGCAATCTTTCTGGGGTCATATACTATCTATGTAACATTTTGTAAAAGTTTTCTCTTAAAGTTTGGGGGGTAAATTTTATATCAGTTTTCCATACTTTTTCCCAAACTTCTAATTCGATTGGATGTCCCACATTCTGAGCCCATTCAGCCATTGCATCTTTAACTACTTCTGATTCCATTTCTCTTTTCAACAATAGTTTATAGAATTTCGAAATTCTTTTCTTTTGATTTCCCTTCATCAGTAAGTCCAATTCATTCTCTTTTCTCTCAAATCCATACAGTTTTTGATCCATTTTAAACCCTTCTTTTAGTTGTTGTCATAGGAACCAATTTAACTTACCCTGAATTTAAAAAAAAGCCCATCTCTGGAATTGAGTTTTGACCTTTCCAGCTCTCAAGCACCACTAAGTTACTCTATATAGGGGGGCAAATGCACCTGAAAAATATCCTGTCATGGCTATCTACTACACTTGATTTACTTACCAAGATTTTCAAGAGAGACACTCAAGTGTTAGTATGACAAGATAATATATTTCAACCACCATTGGATAAACTGTCACTAAATGTCCTTAGGATATAGAGCATTGTGTTCAGTGAGTCTAACCTGCTTTCCCTGAGGCAGGCAAAACTGGGATTATGGAGATACAGCAGCAGCAAAAGAAATATGAGAGAAATGAGAAAAATTATCTTTCTGGATATGGCACTTTTAGTTTGTTACTATTTTACCAATGGGGGTCAAGGCTCATCTTGAAATAAAATACTTCATATATAAAACAACTATATGTAAATGGTTATATAGTTAAATATTTTAACATGGGAAAGGGTTATTGAATAATGACAACCAAATAGATTAATATTTCTAAACCATTTTGATATTTTGATGTAAAGGCATGAGCAAAGCATATATTAACTGAAATTCAAAAAGAGAGAGGGAGAAAGAAAAAAAGAAAAGATTGTATCTAGCTTTTGTTACTTGCACTTTTCATTGAGATTTTCATATGTTCTTAGGAGAAATTCACTTACATTTTATTCTATATCTTTTGAACTAAAAGTATCAACACACCATGAAGTTGCCCAGGATAACTGTTTACTGAAAAGAATACAAATTTCACTTGAATCTGAATCAAACAATTTCTATATCAGTTAGACAATGCAACTGGAAAATGTTATAATTTCATTTTAGTCCTGGAACATATGCTTTTCTTAAACTTTTAATATTTGATTTGGTAACAGAAAATGCTGCCTTTATTGACCCAAGGACGTTGTTGTTGTTGTTGTTGTTGTTTGTGTGCCTTCAAGTAG
This sequence comes from Ctenosaura bakeri, assembly GCA_948474755.1. NCBI lineage: Eukaryota > Metazoa > Chordata > Lepidosauria > Squamata > Iguanidae > Ctenosaura > Ctenosaura bakeri. The sequence continues at coordinate 176,460 of CAOLHI010001668.1, forward strand.
TTTTGATTTATGGCAACCCTAAGGTGAATTATCACAGGGCTTTCTGGGGCTATGTGTGTGTGCCACATCCAAGATCACCTGTAAGTTTCCATGGCTGAGTGGTGGAATCCAATCCTGGTCTCCTGGGTCACAGTCCAATGCTCAAATCACTACATTATGCTGTATCTTGACACACGGACTACTATGTTCTAAACAACAGCTATCAAAATTCACTAGCAGCTGCACAGAATAGCAATTATTTGTCTGTCAATCTCTTCACCTGCAGAAGACATCAACTTCCTACAAATATGGCCTCACAGGCCTTCTGTTAAACCCACATGGTATAAAAACAATATTCTCTTTCTATCCAAGAATGCTGAAGACATATGAACATGTGGTTTTTAAAAGGTATTTGGAAATGAAAGGAGGCATGAACTGAAATTCCCATCATGAAGAACAGTAATCAGAAACTACTGTTTAAGAACTGACAGAACAGGGTTGTTAGGCAACTGATTTAAAAGTCATAAACTAGGACAGGCCTTTCAAGCTAAGAGCATGAGCTCAGTAACACTTCCATGCTGCTTATTAATTGCTTAAAAAAAGATGGGGATATAATATTATTTTGGTTAGTAAAAAACATCAAAAATACAATATTATCATTGTCTCAAGGCTCAGCATGAAGCAGATCAAAACTAAATACAAGGCAGCAGCCTAGCAACTCACAAAGAAATGTTCCGTGATTTAATACCTGGAATAAGTCCCGCCAAAGGCTGATTTTCCTCATCCCCATCTCGGTAGGCCTGCCACCAATTTGGGTCTTCTTGGCTGATCACATGGAGTATATCTCCCTTTTGAAAGGACAGTCCTAACTCTCTGCAAGGGACATAGGGGTCATCAGATGGATCATAATCAAAGTGAGCTTTCACGTGAATCTAGGAAACAAAGAAGTATAAAAATAAAAATGGACCAGTAATGCCAAGTATTATTCTCCAGTAAGATATTCCTTTTGTACACAAAAGATTCTACTGTTACTTCAGACCAAAATGAATTGCTCATACATGTAACGAAGCGGAACCTACCAGGATGCAAGACAATGAAAAAATTAAATTAAAAAAAATAATATTCCTTTTTCCTACACTGGACAACAAATGGTCTTAACAAAAACAAACAAGTTAAATTAAGAAACTTTGCTAAAAACAGATTATCACTTGTACTAAGGACTTTTTTTTTAAAGTAGCAAAGAAAATTATTCTACATAGTAAATATCTGTAAGAAAGACATAGCTTTCCTAAGCACAAACGGCACAGACTTTGTTTAAATCGGAGAGCTTTAAAAAGGGCATCACTCTTTGATCAACTCTACTGGAAAATTGTCTAAAATAAGAGCATTAACAATACTCTAATTCAAAAGAGATACATCGACATAGTTTTAAATAGTGTTTTACAGTTTCCTGTAAGAGTTGGCAGCATACTAGAAGTATGCACACAAATTCTGAGCTCCTGGCAATTCTTCCAATATGTGCTGCTGGCAGAAAGTTTATTTATTGATTGATTTTATTTATATCCTTTCTCCTGGCAGTGGGGCTCAAGGCAGCTAACAACACTGAAACAGTACAAATTAAAATGTCCTTGAAAATATGAAAATTAAAAAAACAAACCATTTACAAAGTCAAAACATTACATGTTTATAATATCAAATACCTTAAAAAAACTACACCAACCTTAAAACAGACATGCGCAGCATCAAGATCCCCAAACCAGTCAATTCATAAAAGGCTCATGGCACAAAAATGTCTTAGCTCACTGTTAGAAGGAGAGCAAGATCAGAGCCATCCTAGACTCTCTAGGGAAGGGGTTGCAAAGGCTGGGAGCAATCACTGGGAAGGCCCTCTCCCTTGTTTCTACAAAATGCACTGGAGAGGGTGGTGGGACAGAGAGAAATGCCTCTTTGCATAATCTTACAGTTCTAGTGGGTTCATAAAGGGCGATACAGTCCTTCAAATAACCTGGGCCCAAACCGTAAAGGACATTATAGATAAAAAATAGCACTTAGAATTGTGAGTGGAAACAGACTGGCACCCAGCAGCGCTGCTGCAACAAAGGAGTTGCGTGCTTCCTGCAGTCAGCTCCAGTTAACCACCTGACTGAACCTTGTTGGTCCAAGTGCAGTTTCTGAGTACTTTTCAAAGGCAGCCCTGTTACCCAGGTTTCATCATCAGCTCTACATCGAGTGCATTACAGTAGTCCAAATGCGATGCAACCAAGGCATGTACCATTGTGGCCAGATCTGATTTCTCTATGAATGGGCACAGTTGCTGTACTAGCTTTAACTGTGCAAAAGCACTTCTGGTCACTGCTGAAACCTGGGCCTCTAGGCTCAGAGCTGAATCCAGGAGTACCCTCAAACTGTGAATCTGTGGTTACAGAGGGAGTATAACCCCATCTAATTCAGGTTTACTCCCTATTCCCAGTTCTGCACCTCTATTTTATCTGGATTAAGTTGCAAATTGTTTGCCTCATCCAATCCATTACAGCTGCCAAACATAAGATCAGCACAGGAATAGCTTCCTTGGAACTATGTGGAATGAAGTATTTCATTTTGGAAGACCAATTATGCCTGTGGAAAGCTCTGTATTATAACTCCAGATGAGGTGTTGTGGGATGCAAATTTTTTTAAAAACTAATCTCCACTAAAATAATTCTATTACAAAGCAACACAGGCAAGTAAGACCCAGAAAGAACAGGCTGCTTATATAACTGTGGTTGTTCGAGGGGTCATCTGTCCTCTCACACAATGGGTTTTGTGCCTGCACAGAGCCACCTATGGAATGTTCTAGAGCTCAATAGCTTGGTGGAAATTCCTGTCCCCCTCTCAGGTACCAAGCATGCTCAGACTCACCAAGCTACCTTTCCTTTCAGTTTTGAGTCCTCCACCATGCAGGATCCTGGAGAAGAGGGAGAGGTAGGGTAGGTTTGTGTGAGGGCACAGATGACCACTAGAGGAACCACAGTTACAGGTAAGCAACCTGTTCTTCTCCTTCATGATCTTTGTGCCTCACAATATGGGTGACTGAAAATTTTACCCGAGGAAGAAGGATCAGGTCACTACAGGACAGAAGGTAGAAGAGCCCTGCTGAAGCAAATGTCCTTCCTGGCTTTGCAATCCAGGAGGTAGTGCCAAATGAATGTTGACGGCTGAGTCCAGCTAGCAGCACAGCAAAGTTCCTGAAGAGGATGGCCACAGAAGAAGATACTGCCCTAGTGGAGTAAGCCTGAAGAGCATTAGGGATTGGGGGCCTTGCTAATTCATAAACAAAGTGGACAGTCTTAACATTTGGAGATTCATTGTGCAGAGACTTTCTTGCTCTTGTGCCTACCGCTGTAGCAGATGAAGAGGGCAGAAGACCAATGACAGGCAGCAGATCTCTGCTTGTAAAATGCCAGGGTGCAATGAACATCCAACGTGTGAAGAGACTTCTCCAAGGGTCAAGGTAAAAGGTAGATAAGATTATGTCTTGAGTTAGACGGAATTCAGAAACTACCTTTGACAAGAACAAAATATCCAGCTGAAGAACAACCTTGTCCCTATGGAACACAAGGAAGGGTTCATCTACACGGAGTGCTGCCAGCTCACAGGAACAGCAAGCTGAGGTGACGGCTACAAGAAAAATGGTATTCAGGGTAAGAAGTCTCTCATCAACGGTAGCAAGAGGCTCAAATGGGTGCCGAAGGAGACGAGACAAGACAAGAGATAGTGACCAGAGGGCAGTAGACAAAGATACTGGCGGGCACAAATGTGCGAGCCCCTTGAGAAATCTTTTGACAACAGGGTTGGTAAACAAGGTCTCACTAGAGTCATTGATGGGCTGACTGGTGACAGCGGTGGCCAAAATGAGGACCAAAGGACCAAAATGAGCTCCTGGTTCAAGGCAAGAAGAAAATAGAGAATTATCATGAGAGAGGCTGGAGAGCAGGGCTGTGCTTGTGAGGCTGCAAAGTCACAAAATCTTTTCCACTTGTAGTGATAAGATCTCTTAGTAGATGGCTTCCAGGAAGCCTGAAGCACAGCTTGAAGAGTGAGTGAAAACTATCACCATGCCGTGAGTTGAAGGAGAGGAATGTCCGTGTGGAGGACTTAACTCTCAGAGTGAGAGACAAGATCCTTCATGGCTGGGAGACACACGAAGTGGCCCTGAGAGATTGTCAGCAGTGACCCGAACCATAGTTGGTGACACTTGTACAGAGTGACAAGAATGGCATCAGAGTGATCTGCTGCTATCTTAGCCACCACCTTGGACAGGAGTGGAAAGGGAGGAAATATGTATAGGAGATATCCTGTACACTTGAAGAGGAAGGCATCTCCTAGGGATCCCTTGGACATACAATCATAGAATAATAGAGCTACAACAGACCACAGGGGCCATCCAGTCAAACCCTCTGCTATGCAGGAACACCCATCAAAGCACTCCCAACAGTTGGCCATCCAGCCTCTGCTTAAAAACTTCCAAAGAAGGAGACTCCATCACATTCCAAGGCAGCATATTCCATTGCCAAACAGCTCTGACTGTCAGGAAGGTCTTTTTGAGGTTTAGGTGGAATCTCTTTTCCTGTAGTTTGAATCCACTGTTCCTTGTCCTAGTCTCTGGAGCAGTAGAAAACAAGTCTGTTCCCCCATCAACATGACATTCTTTCAAATATTTAAGCATGGCTATCACGTCCCCTCTTAACCTTCTTTTCTGCAGACTAAACATCCTTAAGTCGCTCCTCATAGGGCATGGCTTCCAGACCCTTCATCATTTTGGTTACCCTCCTCTGGATATGTTCCAGCTTTTCAATATCCTTCTTGAAATGAGGTGCCCAGAGCTAGATATAATATTCCAGATGAGGTCTGACCCAAGCAGAATACAGTGGTACTATTACTTTCCTCAATCTAGACTCCATATTCCTATTCACGCAACCAAGAATTGCATTGGTTTTTTTTGGCTGCCGCATCACACTGCTGACTCATGTTCAGCTTGTTGTCTACTAAGACTCCTAGATCCCTTTCATATGTACTCTTGTCCAGCCAGGTGTCTCTAATCCTATATTTATGCATTTCATTTTTTTCTGCCTAAGTGTAAGACCTTACATTCTCTCTACTGAAATTCATCTTGTTAGCTTTGGCCCAGCTCTCCAATCTGTTAAGCTCATTTTGAATTCTGATCTGTCCTCTGGGGTACTAGCCCTGGAAGAAAAGTGGCAGCATTTGGTACTAATGGCAGAAGCAAAGATCTCTATCTGAGGGGTTCCCCAGCAGTCTGTGATGAGATGATAAACCTGGGGAGAGAGTGAACACTCATGTTGCCATTCATGTTGCAGTTCCTTGGACCTGCTGAGATCATCTACTAGGAGATTTCTATTCCGGCCAGGTGAATGGCTGTCCATCAATTGGATCTCCAGAGGCACCAAGTCCAGAGACAGAATGTGAGGTCAGGAGAGTATCAGGTCATGTACCCCCTTGATGATTTATATAGGTGAAGGCCATGGTATTATCCAAAGTGAACTGGACTACCCTCCCAAGGCGGAGTCTCTCGAAGGACTGGGGAAATTTCAGAATGGCTAAAAGTTCCAGTGTGTCGATGTGTATGAGCTTCTTGTTCTCAGACCAGCGACCGTGTGCTCTGAGAGTCTCACAGTGGGCCACCTAGCCCATGTTGGAGGCATCTGTTGTGACCATGATGGACAGTTGTGGTGGTTTAAATGACACTCCTAGACTGAGATTGTGGAGGCATGTCCACCATCTCAGAGTACTTCTGATATAAGAAAGACCAGTCAACTTCTGAAACTGACTGTCACGGATGGGTCGAATTTGTGGATGAACCACCACTGAAGAGGACAAAACCTCATGTGGGCAATCAGAATCATTTTCATGGTAATGGCCATAAGAAGGCGTTGGCCACAGTAGGTGGTAGACCTGGGGTGGGCAATGATGTGTCATGTTGCTCGCTGGAGAGCAAGAGCCATTTTGGGAGGGAGAAATGCCCTCCCTGCATGGGAGTCTAGGGATGCCCCAGTGAAGTCCATCTGGTGAGCCTGCGAGTGGTCATCTGAGTCTGCAGGATGCTTCTTTTTTACTGGTCTTGTCCTTCTATTGTGGTGGAGGCATTGGTACCAAGGATGGAACCATAGCCAGAGTGGAAGCCAGAGACGTAGATGCTGCAGATGTGGTAAGTGTTGCCATTGATATTGAAGTAGGTGCCACAGAAAGTGAAGTCGTTATGGAAACTGGAGGAGCCAATACCAAAGCCAGGGGTGTTGATGCCAAAGGTGACAGTACTGACATTGAGGCCAGGGTCATCGGTGCCTGCAGTACCAAGATTGGTACCGGTCAAGATTGAGGAATCTGGGAGACCGTCATTGACCCTGTGAAAATCAGGATGTTCTGTGCCACTTACTGAGGAACTTATAGAGATTGTTCCCAACAGTAGGAATGGAGTCGAGAAGCCCAGTTTTTTAGAGTCCGCAAAGTAAAGTGTTTGTAGATTTTGCAGCGGGCAACGTTATGCTCCTCTCCCAAGCAGAAAAGACACTGCTCATGAGTGTTGCAGAGGGCAACTTTCCAGTTACAGGTAGAGCAGTGTTTAAATAAAGAGACGGAAGCTACAGAAAGAGGGAATGGCAGAGGGGGGAGAGGGAGGAGAAGGAAAACAAAGCACTGAGAAAGATTATTTTGAAAGAAGAAGGCACAAAATAGAAAGGTATATGAATGGCGTGAAGAACTGGAGAAAATTAGCAGAAGAAGTAAGTTACCAAGCTCCAGAACAAATGTGAGGAGTGACTATGACAGTGAACCAAAAAAAAAAAAAAAACCAACTGAAAAGGAAGGTAGCTTGGTGGGTCTGAGAATGTGTGGTATCCAGGAGGGGGCAGGACTTCCCACCAAGCTACTGAGCTCTAGGATATTCCATTGGTGTCTCTGCACAGGTGCAAAATCCATTGTGTAACGGCACAGAGACCACAAAGAAGAACAGAAAATTCTGGGGTAAAGATGGAGACTATATGCAAACTCTGCATGCTATTTTAGATGACCCTCACTAACAGGAAAACCTATGTCTTCACACATGAAAAAACAGCTCAACCATTTGTTTGAACTCAAGAGCTGGACTTGTCTACTCTCCTTATCCACTTATGCTACCTGTATTTATGTTCACAGACCACAGAAGCAGCTCTGATTTCTCTACCCAAGCAGTTTTGTCAGGAAAAATGTAGAAATACAAGGCAGCTGCAGCTGCATATACTTTTCTGACTGTATCTAGAAAGTTTACACTGGTTGTGTATCTCTTTCAAGTTCTTTCCCCCAATTCCTACTTAAAATATGACCAAACACTTCTCTGTATTCATAATTAGGAAGATATTTTTCCAAATACCAGTAATATATAGGCCAGAACCCTCAATAGTACAGCACAGTTTACTAGTTACATGTAGAACTACATTACAGCTGGCTTATTTAAACTCTTAAGATTTAGCTTCAAACCACTGCTGCCCCCTCCCCAGCCATCTGGTGGCTAGCAAAGCACAAGGGTGAGATCAGAGATGAGTCTGGTTAATCCCTACAGCCAGACGTGAAATGATTACATCATCCATCAAGGTGTGCTAAGATCCTCCGGTCTCAGGAAATGATGTAATCATTTTGTGTCTGGCTATGGAGACACAGCCATATGCTTCTTGATTCCTTCACAACAACAACCATGAGATGGACATGTTAGGGGAAGGATGAAAAAGCTCAGTATTACGACCTAGAGAGGTTTGGGAAGGCAGGAAGGGAATTCTGACCTCAGCAAAAAAATGGCATATGCAAGTATAAGCTGGATTTAGGTCTGTGTATGCCACTAACAGGATGCCACCCATTGACACCTGTAAGTATTGCATCAAATTTTGTTGAAGTGAACCATATCAACTTTAAAAAAAAAAGTTTTTTTTAATATGAAAACCCTGGATGCGTGTCCCACATTTCTCCCAACCATCTATTTAAAAGTTTATCCTATTTATATGGGATAAGATGGCCATTGCCACTTCATGTTCAATGGAAGATCATTCGTGTCTGAAAGCAACTATAAATTATGTCCAGGTAGAATGGACAGAAATGGAAAAGAGAGGAAAAATACGTATAAACACTACAGAAATAGAAATTAAATGAAAAAAAATATTGCACTGGAAATCTTAAGGTATAACGTTAACACCAGAAATGTAGAAGTGAGCCATTCTCAGCTGATAGCCTTATTCTTCCACTGTGGTACAAACACCCAGGGCTTTTCCACCCCGAAACAATCTATGCCTAAGACCTATGCAACTGTTGTTTTATCACCACCACCACCACCATCATCATCATCATCGGTGGGGGGAAGCTTTCTATAGTTTGAACATAACATAGAAGTCAATCTGAAATAGGATGCATAGTAAATGAGTTGCAGTCGAGTTATTTGAGAGACAGGCTGCCTGTATACTAGTCTGCTTTTCTTCCTTCCTACTCCCCACTATACTCCTTATAAACATATCAATATACTGGTGATCAGAGAACTTTCAGGAAAGGCTTGATATGTAGCAGAGGGGAGCTGAAAATCAGATGGTATAAGCTTGGATGATCACAATGTGATTAGATTTAAGCATTAAATAGTTATATTTAATCATCCCCAAAGCCATTTGGTCTACCAGCCTATCGTATCTAATTTTTCCTTGTTCTTACACAAGGGAGTTTACTCTCTTATACCATTACTCTTGGATATTTGTAGGGTTGTAACTGTACCAGAAATGATTTTAAATATTATTTCTTTCTCCTCCCTGCGAAACATTTATCAAAGAAAAGGTGCTGCTTCATAAACTTTTTTCCCCACATAATACGTCACATATTTGAAGGAGTCCAAAAACTGATATTCTGGGGAAACTCCTTTAAAAGTGATGAAAATATCCATTTCCAAAGCACAGGTATATTTAAATGTAGCCTATTGTTCAATATATGAGATGCATTAGATCTTTAAGCAACAAGAAAAACAACAAAATTTAAACATCAATAGAACATCAGTTTAGCTTGTTATATGCAGTAAATGTACTGCAGTCACATACCACAGTCTCTTTAGTTGGTGGTGGTTTGCTCTGCTGACTGGGAATCAGCACAAATGTCAGAGTACCATGCATGTCCGCCTATGAGGAAAAGAATTAATGAATGACAATTTAAAACAGCCAAGGTTAGCAATAATCTTCAGTTTATATGGTATATAACAATGACTTGAGCAGGGAAATGGAATTTCAAGCCACTACTCTTAACTTTTTGTCACCCTAAACATCAATTCCAGTTTCTCAGCTTCTGTTTGGATGTACTCTGGAATATTTCTATGAGTGGTTGTTCCTTTCATTACCCAAGCCCACCAGACAAAGCATAAGGAGAAATGTGTAACAAGAACCACAGCACATATTTTAGGTCAGTGCTGGAAGATGGAATGCTTGTTTAGGTCGACTTTTGATCTGATCCATTAAGGTGGTTCTTATCTTTATATCTCAATTTCAGCTCTTATTATCAACAGGCAGAGCTGCTCTGGACACTAGATCTATAAGATAGATGTAAAGTTAGGAACAAGACAGAACAAGAAAGATGGAATTCCTAGCATTGCATGGTAGGAATTTTGCATGCAGAGCTAGGATGAGGTAGAAGAGTGCGTGCATACCACATTTTGACTTATTTATCTGTAGCAATGTCTATGCCTACAGTGCTTCACAAATAATAGGGAAGACAGAGCCTTACCCCAAGGGGCTTACAATCTAAAAGAGACAGAGGAAAACAAGACAGGAAAGAAGGGGGAACAGAAACATAAGCAAGGAGGGGAAGAATGCAATTGTTTCAATTATGCACAGTTCGGATTAGGCAGAATAAAGTAAAAGGTAATATGTCTTAAGATTTCAAAAAGCAGCTTGAGGGACCAAGACAGGAAAAGACTAGGCACTGTGCTTGCTGTTTGCACGAGGGAGCAGCAATTCAAAGGGAAGCAAAAGGAAATCTGAAAATGCAAAGAAAATAATGGGACAACAGAGGAATAAATCCTAGGGTACACCAGATTCTGTGTCGCGGTCCATTCCATTGTTTTGTTTAAATTAGCCCTTTTGCTGCACTTTGCACATCTAAACTACAGTTGGAATTATTTGGATGGAATTCTGTTGGTGAAGTATGCACCAGATTACATGTCTATTATGTCCTCTTTTTTTAAGCATTGCAAAGGAAGTACTCAATACTTCCATGTGCAATGTCCACCATCCTGGAAGCTTCCACATATCAGTGCAGGCTACAATTATTCTCTGGGCTGGGAGAAATGGCACGAGATGCCCAGGCAGAGTCTGGCTGCCCTTCTGCAACCAGGAAAAGAGGGCAGACTTCATTGTCCTGGATCTCCAGCTATTCACTAGACACTGAAGAGGGTGAAGTTGGTTCTCAGCTGGGAATTGCCTGGGTGCTTCTCACCACTGTACCCAATCCTGCCAGGTAAATGGCAGCCACAGCATGTTCTAGCATGCATGAAAGCTGCTGGGTTTGAGGGACAGAGTAAAGTATCTGGAACTTTGTGGTCAGAATATTATCTTCTGTCTGCGCAATATAGGATCTTGGCCATGATGTTTAAGTAGGTGCAATCACCAGATATAGGAGTCAAATGGGACAGAGAATAGCTGTTGCTACTGGTATTTGAGAATTCCTTAGAGACATCTTTTTGGCTTTCACTGCAAGACAGAATTCAACACAGAATGTGTCTCTCTGGATGTTGTTGAATTTCATCTCCCACCAGCTTTAGCCAGTACAGCTAGTGGGGAGTATACTGAATGCTGCAGTTCAACAATGTCTGAAGAATCACATGATTCCCACTCCTCTTTTAATGAGGTAACAGTTTTTTCCATATACCACAGAGAATGGGAGCTCTTCCCAATATGTCTGAGGAACTACAGGGAAGACCAACTGGTATGAACATATCCTTAAGCTGGGAAATACTAAAATATAAAGGCAGAATTCTAGCACACATACCAATCAATCAACTATATAATTCTAAATACTTAGCACAAGTTACTGAAACCTGTTTTAAAAAAAGATTATTGCTTCTAGTACAGGACTGTGTTAGACCTCCATGGGAGAAGGGGTTTTAGAACTGGTATTAGCAGGTATTAATGTCTCTCTCTGCTCTTGTCATTTCTGCTTGACATAGTGAGGACATTTATCAAGAGGTTAATCTCTTGTGACCTTAGATAATGTAATGATGAACAGGATGTTTGCTAGGTATGCATACTTAGCTGTTTCCTAAGTACGCAAAAGCCAAAACTTTAAAATCCTGGAATTCAGGAGATTTAAATACACAACTAAAGAAGTTATGTTAGATAACAAATTATCATGAAAACAAGTAACAGACTCAACATACCAGTAAGTCAAAAACTTCATTAACATCTTTCCCACGAATTTCAATTCCATTAATTTCCAGAACTTCATCACCTTCATGCAACAGACCACTCTTCTCTGCAGCACCTCCTTTCACTATTCGACTAATAATGACTGAATCCATTTCATTGCGTACTGTAGCACCCTGTATAAATGAAGCGACAACTTAAAAGCATCAAATATATTTTGTTGCCAAAGTATAGTGGTTAGGGACCAGAAACAAGACAACTTGGGCTCATACTTTCTGTCAACTGCCTTGAGCTACTCTCTCCCTGTCCCTGCCTCAGTAATTTTTTACTCAAAGAGCTGATGCAACAATAAAAAAGGTGAGAACTGTGTATGTTGAATGGTACCATAAGTTCATCAAATAATGGACAAAACAGAAATATAGTAAATAATTAGTGAATGCAGTTCATCAAATTAATACAAATCTACCATTAATAAGCAATACTTTAGCTTCTATAGTAAAAAATTAGAGGAAACCTGGGGAAAAAAGATAGCAACACAAAATGCCCTCCGACAAGTTTAAAGCAGTACACAGACAGCCAATCAGTATACATCATTTTGTGACAATCTCTCTTCAGGAAGGCTTTTAACAACTCATTTATATTGTATTTATACTGATTCTTTCATTCTTTAAATTATGCAACAGATTTTAATTGTTTTATTATTGTTATTCTGGATCTTCTAGCTGCACTTGAATGTTTGTTGCTGTGAAAATGATATATAAACGATTTGTAAAAAGATGCACCTCAGTGTATTTCATGTCATATGAAAAGAATGTATACATTTTATTAATTCATATTAGAACTTATATTCTGCCCCTCCAGTGCTTGCACAGTACTCAGGGCAGTTTCCATCAGAAGAATAAATCACAAAAAAAATACAACATTCTGTAAGAAATAGCATGGTGAAATTAAGAGGTTCTAAAAGATAACAAAAACACTGAGTAGGAAATTAACAACTTGATAAAATACAGGCCAGCCAAAATACAAACATTTCTACCATCTGGTAGAATATAGCAATAATGGATCTTACAAGGCAACTGAATATCACAGCAGAAAAAAAAGTCTCAGTTATAAAGACTGAATCAGTATTTAAATCATTCTAGCGCAGCAGCTATCAGAACAACATCAAACAGAGCAGAAGCCTAATCACACACATGGGCTTTATCTGCAGCAGCTTAAGTAGTAACTATGAAGCTAAATGAGATCTTGTGCCAATCATTTTGCCTCTGGTTACCAAAAATGTTTGTTTCCCCTTAGTAACGAATGTGTTATGTCAGCACCAATTTTTGTCGGTTTCAGGGCTCAGAAGGAGTCACACACTGCTAGTCTATTCAGAAGAAATGAGGTTTTTTTTGCCATCCTCCAATTCTATGAGGGATTATAGTCAGTTGGTTATGCAATGGCAAAAGAAAAAGGTAGTTACAGGTTGGGAACTAATGTGATAGTGATGAAATGGGCTGTTGATCAGGCTCCTACCACCAGCCTCACAGTAACTGTAGAAAAACTGGGTTGTGGTAGAAGAGCATAGGCTATGTAGTACAGCTCAAGCATAGTATACTGAGTTATAAATTATAAATTGTACTGAATTATAAATTATTCATGGAGCAATTCTGAAAAACACAAAACAGCTGAAAAACATTTATATCCTTCATATAAATAACTATGGTACTGCCAAAATGCTATCATAAACTGACTTTCAAAGAGAGTGTATTTTCAGCTGCTGATCAGATTTGGACTGTGCTTTATGCAATAAAGCAATATGTCATTAAATCTAATTTTCTCAATAAATGCTTCTATTTACATAGAAATAACATGTGAGAAACTACACGAACCTTCTTGCAAAGAAATACAACAAAATTTTCAGCAAAAATTGAGAAGATGAGCCAACACTGGTCATTTCTCAGTATTACATTCAGTTGTATCATAGAATGAGTAGAACAGTAAGAAAAGTTTGTTGTGTGCTTTCAAATCAAGTTCAACTTATGGTGACCTTACAATAGGGTTTTCTTGGCAAGATTTATTTGGAAGAGGTTTGCCACTGCTTTTTTCTAAGGCTGAGAGACTGTGACTTGCCCAAGGCCATGCAGTAAGTTTCCATGGCCGACTGGGAATTCAAACCCTGATCTTCCAGAGTTCTGGCGCAACACTCAGACCGCTACACCACACTGGTTACCTGCACTTATTTTTCTTATACTTGAGAGTGTTGTAATACTCTTTTTTTCCTTTTACTCTTTTTTTGAGAGAAGAATATGTAACAACATCAGACCAAGTACTATGAAAACCTTATCTTTTTCTTGAAACTTGTCTCAGTTTACTCACCAATGGAATATCCCGAGCCTTCTCAATACGAACTATTTTAACTGTCTCTCCTCCATAGACACCAACATTTTCATAAATCTTTTCATCAGTTAGTGGTTCTGGCTGCATTTCCTGCTCAGCAACTTTATCATGAGCCAAAAGTAGTGCCTAGTGAAAAATAAATAATACCAGTTATACTAGGCTTCATTCACACATTGGAGCTAATTTGTACAAGTATGAGAGCTTAAAAATTCTATCAAGCAAATAAAAAGTTCAGTATTCTCTTCTAGTTCAAAAGTGGTTGGGCTGTCATGTAAAAGAGGCTACAATTAAGAACCTTTAGTTATTATGAGCTACACTTTATACTAGCAATTTGTACATATAGTATAACACACATAGCGCTACAATTTGCAGTTTACACTACAGAAGTTTTCACAGAAAAAGAAGTAGGTTTCAAAGGCAGAGGGAACCATTGTGGCAGCTCCATAGTGCCACTATAGCACAAACATAAAAAAAATCTCCAGCTTTGCTCAACATGAAACTACTATTATTTCTTGAACCACCAAATTTTACCATATGGAGAGAAAAAACAAAACCCTTAAGCTTCTGAAAGCTTTTTACATCACAGAGATGAAGAAAGCAATGGAGATGTATTATAATTGAAAACCATGATTCCTACCTGAATATGAGGGGCATTCAGTAAAGAATTAAGTTCTACTCCATCTTTTTGATGGCTTGGTTTCAAAACGCTCTGTACCTGAAAGACAGGAGAACACCAAAAATATGATGCTAAGCACACCACCTACAAGGATGCCTTTTTTACAACCAGTAGGGGGAAAAATACATATTACATCAGCATACAGTGGTTTCCAAAGCTATTTTTTAAAATCAAGTAAACATAAATGTAAGAATGTAAGAAGAGTTGTTTTATTCATAGTGGCTATAGCTGCCTACAGAAATCTTGCCAGCAGGACATGACTACAACTCATTCTGCATCTCAGCTTCTCCAGCAACTGATACACAAAGGCATAATGACACTGATATTGCGAGTGATATAAAGTCATCCTAATTAGTACTCATTCCTAGACTTCTATGAATATATCCAAATTCTTAATTCTATCCAAAATTGGCAACTGTAACTACATCTTGCAGTAGTAAATTACAGTTATACTAGATACTATGTGAATAAGCACTTCTTTTTATCTGTCCTCAATTTTCTACCATTTAGTATTAATAGGTTACTTTATATTCCAGTATTATGAGAGAAGGAGAGAGAGAGAGAGAATTTCTCCCCATTTACTGTCTCCATATACTGCCATGTCTCCCACACAACACCCCCCTAAATTGCAAACTTTTTTGATTAAGTGTTGCTCAAGTTTGCCCCTTTTTGTCCCCCATTCCAGTTTAACAATATCTGTTTTTCAGTGTTGTGACCAGAACTGTCAATGGTATTTGAGATGCAGGCACACCAAATGTTTATATAAAGACAGTATAACATTGGAAATTTTATTTTCAACTTCTTCACTAATTATGGTCAACGCAGAATTAGCTTCTTTTAAAGGTAGCTACGAATTCAGTTGACACTGAACAGGACCTGCTTTCTTGGTTACTTGCTACCACTTCAGATCATTTCAGAATAAGAATGTATGTTTGCAAGCACAAATTTTCAAAGAAAAAGCAACAGCTTAAGAATAAATAACCTTTTCCTCTCAACATAGCATACTCTCAGGGCTGGGTTCTGAAACATGCAAATTTAGGACTGCCTGGGAATAGCAGCAGCACTGCAGAGAGGAGTTAAAGATCTCCTCTTGCCACTTCTCTGAAAATTCCTCAAGTATGCATTCACTGAATATAGGAGTTGAGAAAATGTGACCCATGGGCTGCCTGCACCCTAAGCCCCTTTCTGTGGGCCTTAACGCCCCTGAGGACAAACCTAAGCCCTCAGACTCTAATTTCTAGAAGAACAAGCCAGGTTAAAAAAAAAAAAAATCACTGAAAAATTGATTAAACTTGCTACACAGCAATGCAAAACGCAGTGATTTGCCACTATCCATGCTTGAAAGTTCTCTCAAATATGTGAAATGAAAACTATGCATTTTTTGCCAGCAGTGTAACCCACCTGAAGTTGCAGGGGTGACCCCAACTGCAGTTGCCTACCCTGATGTAATTCAACAAATATAAGATTCCATTGCTAATCATATTTATACAGTGGAAGTGTTATCCTATCTCTAACTAAAGAGATAATTCCCGTAACTAAGTTAAATATTGAATAAATGGTTTTACAATTCAATCTATTTTTCCATAGGTTGTTTTGATATGGCAACTTATAATAGCACATGAAAAAAAATTATAAATAGGAATCACCATGCATATTTATATTTCAGCACAGATCAGCTTAGCACACACGCTGAAATTACCAGACAGACACAGAAATTTCCGACAGAAACAAATTCTGACAATAATTTTTGCATGTTAAAGGGAACAGTATTATCTTCTGTGGTACTGCTGCACTAGCTCTGATTAGAGATGGGAAGGCTCAGAAAAAAACCAGAAAAATTCGGGGGAAAATTTTTTTTTTTCCTGAAGCCTTTTTTGTGTTTTTCCAAAAAATTGGAAAAGTTGAAAAAAGGAAGAAAATCAATTATGGAATGTTTTATTTTAGTATGATGAATAAAATCTTCAAGACAAGGTGTTCATATACTCTCCAAATCATTTCTAAAAACTATGTACAGTATCAGATTATTCTAATTTCTTTGCACTGAGGACAAGCAAGTCCTGGGTTACAAATTGAACTCTCTAATGCAAGAGCAAGATGCATTTCTACCTTTTGGGGGCGCTGTTATTGTCACAAGAGAAGAAAAAGGTTTCAGTTTCATTTTTGCTTGTGGGTGAGTCTGTTTAGTTCTTTTCTGTCCCTCCCTCCTGCACCCTTTCACATACTTTTTCCACCTCAATTCTTTTTAAGGAAATGGGTGCTTTATATCTATTCTTGATACTGTGGAGAAGAATTATAAATAATTTTCTTTGTTACTAATGTTGATGGTTTTTTCCAGTTTTTAAAAAATTGATCTTTTGCCAGCTCCACGTAAACTAGCAAAACCAAAGAGGTTCTGTACATTTCAGGATATTATTGTTCCATCTGTTACAAATAAAAATGTTTTAAAAAATAAAAGTAAATTCCATTTGTAATAATTGTTTGAATACAGTGTATTTTAATATACCCATTGTGATAATATGCCAAATCAAATTGTACATAGTCATATTTTATGTTCCTAAAGTAACAGTGTAAAAAGTGCTGGTGCATTTTTTCAATTTTTCTGAAAATTTCCATTTCCCCCCCAAAAAACCTGGTTCTTTCCCATGTCTTCAAAATTTCTGGAAATTTTACATCTCAAGCTCTGAATCAACATTATTTGTATGGGAACAGTTGTTTTAAAAAGAACGCGACCATGCTAGAAGCTTGTTTGGTGTGTTCTCCTGATTTGAAGAGAGGCCAATCAATGGAGCAGTTAACTTGACTTAATCGTATCACAAACAGCTTCTGCACAATTTTATTCTTAGAAGAAACATTAAAAATTCTAAAATACAATCAAAATCGATTTGTAAGTTACACACATGATCTATATTAACAAACAGATGTGGTATTTTTACAACAATTTACACTAGTGTCCTAGTTTTCAGTAAATTAGTTACATTCAGTAAATTAATTACATCTATGTCTGGATTTTACATAACAAACTACTGTAGCTAACATGTATTTTACTTTTTTTTTTTGTATGCTAACTTTGAACTTCAATATTTTGCACGAAGATTCCTTGCTGACCAAATTATGACTCAAAATGTATCAACTTTCATTTGCACCAAATGTAGCACTACTGTTTGTGCAAGGAGAATCCTGAACCTACTCCTCTAGATTGCACTGCCTACAGAATCTCTCCAGAAGATATGGGCTCTCTCAGAGGACACAAGGCAGGAAGCTAAAGGGAGAATTGGGGTAAACAAAATGAAGCCAGTTTACTCACGTTGATTTTCTCAAAAATTTTATTTTCCATAATTTCATAATTCACTCTTCCCCAGGTGATCACAAGATTAAATTCAGAATTTATTGTTACAAAAGAAATGCTCCATGAACCTAGTTTACTAATTCCTACAACAAGAAATTTGTGAGGCCTTGACTGAAATTTATTTCATATATTTGCAAGTTAATGATAATGAAATACTTCTGACATAACTGAATTTAAATATCCAATTTATCCATAGTAAAGCCTATAACTTCTTTAAACAAAAATTACCATTAAAGCTGGATGATTATTTTATCAGGGTTGTTTGTTTATAATGTTATAACAGAAAGCAGATAATAGTTTATGTAGCTAAATTTCCTCCTGTTTTTTAATTCTGGAAAAGTTGTAAAATATTCTGGCTCTCTATGTCCTTTTTTCCCTTTTGGCTTCATTTAAACAGATTGATGAAATTTTGTAGTTCATTTTCTTTTCCCCAGCTTTATTAGATAGGATGTGAAACATTAAAAAAAAATTAAACAATACTGTCACTTTTATTACTATAATACAATCATACAGATGTTTATTTTGGCTATCTCTCTGTCTGACTATTCTTTCATACAGTTTTCAGCAACTGTTTTCATACAATCTGTTAATTTGAGAAAAAAATTCCTACATAACACATCTGTTTTTAAAAAAATTAAGTGGCATATCTAACTAACATCTTTTCCTTCCCTCAACTTATGTCCATGGAGAAAAACTTTGTAAGTAAGGAAGGACAAATTATAAATTACTATATGTTCCTGAAATTATGTGGCCTGGTTGTGAAGGCATGGGAGCCCTCCATCATGTTTTGCTTTTATAATAGTCACAGCAATTCTCATGTGAAAAGAAACCTCATCAGAATTTTTTTTGGCTGTCAGGAGGTAGTGGTAAGAAGAGAGATGAAAGATTCCACTGCAACTCTATAATGGTAGATAGGTCTTCTGTAGCAGTGCCAGCGGTGCTGGAAGCTAGTTTCAGGTTTTCCTATTTGCTTCTTAAAGTACCGCAAGAAGAGTCTGTGTGTGCTTATTAGGAAGAGTTTGGGTCAATAATACTTACTGAAAAGTCCCTCAAAAGATAATTATTTTATAGTTTGATGTTCAGATTTGTAAACAGTCATGGCTAAAACATGTTTTAGCCATGACTGTTTAGCCTGTTAACAGTAGGGCATTTTTGATGTCCAGTTCTTTTCCTGAGTGGCAGCTACACACCGCCTTTTATTTTCCCTGGGAGCAATTCCTGGGAGTCTTTTGATTTGCAATCATTACCTGTGCAACATTGTTCATTTTGGTTTAAAACCACCAACTGAAAAAAAAACTGTAAAGCAAACTTGGGCATATTGAAAATTTTAGTCATTGCATGTTGATGACAGTGAGGAGACAATTTCTTGTCTGCGCCAGTAAGTACAAGTACAGTGAGGAAGGAGGCAGAGCCAGCATGGTGTAGTGCTTTTGAGTGTTGGACTGTGACCCTGGACACCAGGCTTTGATTCCCTACTCACCATGGAAACCCAATGGGTGACCTCAGGTGTGTCACATACTCTTTACCTCAGAAAACCCCATGATAAGGTTGCTTTAGGGTTGCCATAAGTCACAAATGACTTGAAGGCAAACAACAACAGGTGAGGAGAGAAGTGCATGCTGATAATGGATATATTAAAAGAAGGAAGGTCAGTGGGGAAAATCCCATGTTTTTGGTTAAGCACTGTGTTGCAGGCATGGCATATATCTGCTAGCTTGAGAAATGAGGCAAAGTGGCAATTGTCTCTAACTCCTTGTTCTCCATACAGCCTCCATATTGTTCCAAAGGGCTGGAGGATCCTGTGGAACACCATGCCTCGTGGCTCCAGGCTGTAGTGAGCAAAGGGAGAAAAGGAGAAAACGATTCCCATTTGTTCTAGTGTTACCAGAACTTTGGCTCTAATCCATAGCATTTAAATAACTATATGGATTAATTTCAGCATTAAAAAGGCTGAGTGAAAACATGTTCTTGTCTGGCATACCAAAATTCCCAAGATGATTAATTCTGGAACAGTCAACAACTAGAAAAACTAGTTCTGTTTTAGCTCTATTTCAGCTCTACTAACTGCTTTAGTAACTGCTTTGCTTCTTCATGATAGCTTTACATATGCTAAAACATACTGTCACTCTAAAAAAAAAAGTTTATTACAAGCTACACAACGAGAATTTTAATATCTTGTTAACACAGCACAGTGTTCTGCATCACAAACTACTGTCCTGAATGTAGTTATCAACTAATTTTTGATC
Organism: Ctenosaura bakeri; assembly: GCA_948474755.1. Taxonomy (NCBI): domain Eukaryota; kingdom Metazoa; phylum Chordata; class Lepidosauria; order Squamata; family Iguanidae; genus Ctenosaura; species Ctenosaura bakeri. The sequence goes on from CAOLHI010001668.1 coordinate 196,497, forward strand.
ATCAGTACTGAAGCTATGCTTCTCTAACCGTAGCTTCCAAGTTTGTCAACTTTAACTGGCTTTAAAATCAATTTAATTAAATTTGATGTTCAGCAGCTATTTTTATAACAGAGACAGAGTGCACCACATTATTTTAGGGAGTTAATCTCCACATAAATTCCTTAAGCCTGAACGCTTTACTTAGTGTTCTAATTAAATTAAAGTTTCAGAAAAATAGATATATCATATTTTCTTTGCTTTATTATTACAATTACGAATTGTCCTCACCAACACTTGAACAAATGCTCATACTAGTAACTACCTTCCCCTCCCAATTATTCAGCATTATCAATTATATACTACTATATACTATTCTGAATCTGCAACCTTAGATCAATTAGTCAGAAAGTGTCCAGAGTGTATGCACAGTGTAGGGAGGCACATCTTTTCTTCTTGGTCCTCACAGGCATCTTGCACTATTCTCCATGATGGATAAAAATGAAGAGTTCTGCACTGCTCCTCACTGCTTTTCTGGTTTAGGATGTATTTATTCATCTGTCCATAAATTTCTTCGATGCAGGAACATATTTTCTTTGCAGAAAACTACTTTCTGAGCAAAGATACACATGATTTTTCTGTGCAGAAAACATGTTTCTATGCTAATAAACCATGTATATTTCTATTCACATAAATACTTCCTAAAATGCAAATAATTCTGCAGTCATCTTATGGTTGCCTGTATGCTAGCCAATGGGTCTTCCCAAGCAACAGGAAACATCTTTCTTTCCAAGGAACAAATAGCAAATGAATATTCTTTCCATACCTAGCACACAGTATCCATGCAGTTACCCAACTGAATCTGAAATTTCTTCCCAAATCTGTAGCTACAAAACCTCTAAAATCCTTTTCCAAATTCAAATTCGTGCATTCTTGAAAATGCCAACAATAAAAAACTTATTTTAAGTTCACTGACAGTAATGCACATGAACTTTAGACTGGATTTAGGATTTGGCACCTGCTCGCAGAAGGTCCCTTTGCTCAATTTGTGTGATTCCCCCTTTCCATACTACAGCTCACTACACTCAACAGCATCCCATGAGCATCTGTGTAGTCTTTTCAGGGGACTACTGTGGGAAGGAGGCACTATAAAAGTGTATTTCCACCAGCCAAATATGTCAAAACTGAGATCCAACTCTGCAATGTGTGCTTGTGGACACGTGTGACTTTGTATGTCTGCACGTGCTGATCATGTAAAAAATATAAATTGTCAATCGTGCAACACTGAGAAACGTGTACAGTTCATGTTCACCCCCAAGTCCCTGTCTTCTTCATGTCTGTTTAGTCATTTTATTATTAGACGAGAAAAACAGAACCAATAGATGGCAGACACAGAAAAGAGAGATATTCAGCTGCTTATCTGAATGGTAACCAAATGACAAGCAAAACTCAAATCTATATTCCAGATATAGCTATGCTAACTTAGATCATGCATAATTTACTTTTTTTGATATCTTTATATTTGAATTATACACCTATGACTGGTAATTCTGAATAACCTGACAATTAGTAATTTAATCACCGGAAGGAAATGTATATAATACATACCTCTTGTGCAAGCTCTTGTGCATTGGAGATAAGAGGATATGGAGGGCTGGCTTTGTTCATATGCACAGTAACAGCATTGTGTATCTTAAAGGCATTTTGAAAGTCAGTGTTTTGCACAAGCTGTAAAATTAGAGCAATTTCCTCTTGACTTTGGGGATCTAACAGTGTGTGCTGAACATGCTTAAGTGAAGACAGAAGCTCATCAACTTCTGAAAAAGAAATATTTACACATTAGTAAGTTTGGAAGTACATGGGACCAGATATCAGCAATCAGACAAACTTTGTGATTAACAGAACTGTTCTTTTTAAAAATTTCCTTCACTAATGAAAGCTGCACTCTGAAGAACCCATGCAATCAGACACAGCTTGGAATCTGATAAGCAAGATCTCATAAGTTACAAACTAAAAGTGCCTCCTAAAAATTATCTGTATTACCATATCACCATCTTTATTATAATCCCATAAAATGTTGGAAAAATACTAATTTTACACTTCAGGTCAAGTCATAAAATACTAGTGTCCAATAAGTCCCAAATTCCCACTAGAAGATCATTAATTCATTAATTATGGAATTGTTAGTATCTTTTTTTGTTATAGGACAGAATTCACTTTTCCAACCCTATGCTACCTTCCCTGTGCCAAAATATGCAGTACAAAGAAACTGCAACACTGGGAATACGAAGCATATTTGTTAATATTTCCATCCTTGATGAAAAAAGATGCCCTGACACTTAAGATACTTAGCAATGATAATGAGAAGAGCTACTAGAATTCATCTGGGAAAACTGGTATAAAAACAAAAGTGTTTTTTCTACACAGAAACATGTTGTTGGGCAAAGATATGTGTTCTCTATGCAAAAAGCAGTATTTCTGCGTAGGAATCAGAATCTTCAGCACAAAATACATTGTCTCCAGTGCAAAATATACTTTCTTTCATACATTAGTATTGACTTTGACACAGAAAACTCATTTTCTATCCCCACACACATTTTTACACAAAAATGCATTCTTATATTCTTGAGAAGTAATGAAAAAAATCGCAGGAACACAGTAAGCAAAGATTTACACCCTAACCCAGGAAGTTGGTCAGATAACCTTACATGCAGTGCCATTGGATCTGAGTATTGTGTACAAACTCCCACTGACATCAGAACAGGGCCCTACAGAAATTGCTGATTTCCTCCTACAAACCCCAGGCAATAAAGCAAATGCTCAAGCATGGTGGGACCTGTAATTCAGCAACAGACTCTCTATTCAACCATGACAGAGCCTGCAATTTAGTGACAGGCTCTTCGGAGATCCCCAAATTCCCTAGCTGTGCATTAAAGGAACAGAGTAGGATCCCTTAACACACACACACACAAAACAAAGCAATAGATGCTTCTGAAGTAATTGGGTTGTCACACTGGTAGTCACCACCACAAACCCAATGTTAGTCATTCAGAGTCATCAGGAGTCATTCCACATATGCAACTTTTAGCTGGTTTAAGGAATAAAGCCATACTCATCCCCGGATATATCTGATTGCCTTCTGAAACTTCATGTCATTCCTCTAGAGTTTCCAGTACCATGCAAGAATAATTTCTCTATAAAAAGCTAATTGCACTCATGAAGCCATTCTGCATATAAAGGGTTCTTAATCACTGGTGTATCACTATGTCATATTCAGAAGATTACACACAAGAAGAAAAAGTACACACTGATGCCAGCACTACTGAGGTAAAGTTAAATCTTCTTTCCTTGCTAAAAATCCAAAGAATTTACTTAGGGAGGGGAAAAGGAAGAAGAGAAAGCAGAGAAATAAGTTATCACAGCACATCATCAGTTCCGAAACATGAAAAGAAAAGAACAGAAGACAAACTCTTGAAATCATATTTTTCTCACCTCATTACCTTTCAAAAGTATGAAATGTGAGATGTCAAACAATTTTGCTACTAAGCCTTAGAAGGGTTGTAAACCAAGTAACACCTAGAATTTAGTGAGAGGCCATATTTATTTTAGCTAAAACAACAAAACCCAAGAGTAAAAAAGGGTGGCTAATTCTAGACTTGGAGAGTGAATGCTAGTATTATCTTGAATTATAATATTTCTGGAACGTTGTTTTCCCCTGTCAGTCATATATGATGGCTATACTACTTTTAGCCTGCTAAATAATTTGCTTCTTTATGCTAACACTGACCCATAAAGATCCTGTTATCCTGTTTATTCTCTTTGACATTCTCTCTCCAGCAGACGCAGAACAAAGAACACAGACCACAGTTCTTGGTCTGTGTTCAGTTCACGTACAGTAAGACAAATCCTAGTTTGTACCGCTACAACTTAAGGTTCCAGAAGAGCGGACTGTAAGACCCCAACAGTGCATTCTTATGCCTGTCCACTGAGAAAAATGCCTCACTGAATTCAATGGGACTTGATCCACATAAGCATATCTCATTTTACAACCTAAAGGATGTACTTTCCCACTTCTCAAGTGAACACCGTTAGTGGTTTAAAAAAGAATGCTATGGTTGAAATGATACAACAGCAAATTATTTCTGCTAGTTGAGTCCAGGAAAGAGTAATCTATTCTGCCTTGCTTCAAAAACAGTCACATATAAAAATGGCATTACAAGTTTATCAATCAATTTGATACTTATGCCTTAATATTGGACAAACCCCCACGTTTCTGATTTAAGGCATTAATCAGGGTTATACATTAATACTTAATCCCCATTCCCACAACTGTTTCCAGTTAAACAGAAACAAGTTGAAATTCAAAGCATCATATTCTGGTATGCTGCCTACACATGTAAGTTTTTAGCTCCTCTCTTGTGGCAGCAGTGCACCAAAGTCAGAAGCTTTCTGGAACAGCACCTCATGAAGTGGAAGGAGCTGTTGCCAGAAGTAAAATACTTCCTATCCTATGCCTGTTTAGAAGTGCACACAGACCTCTGTGCCCTGGACAAAATGCTGCAGTTTTCTTACAACAAAGCAGTTTCTTCTAATTAATACAGATCTGTTGAACAACCTACCTGATCATCCTTTTATTTTCTGCTATGAGTTAAACTACACCTTCTCTCTGGCCTCAGCAGTGAGAGGAATGTTTTCAGTGTGTGTATCATTCCAAAGCATAACAGAAAATGAAAAAGATGTGCAACTGTAGGGATGGATAAATTTTCAGCATCAGAGGAAAGGAGAGAAGAAGGAGGGAAAGGAAATTGTTGCTGGGTCACATTAAATAAATGTTATCTGAGGCATCTCTGGAGAAAAGAACAGGCAATAATACGTATGCTATCAACTGAAATTTTTTCTTGTTTGGGGGCAACATGATCTATTAGCAAATGAAAGACTTGCTTTTCACGGAATCTGCACTGCCTGGCTTACAGATTACAAACATTACTCGCAGATATGTTCGGTTAAAAAAAATGTGTGGGAGAGAGAACAGCCTGAATTCCTTGCTTTATTCTCTATAACACAAAATTCAAGTTGTAACTTATTGGTATGTTGAAATTAAATTAAAGAAAAAATAAAAACAGGAGCACTATTTAGAATGTAGATTAATTTTTACTGAACACTGAGCAGTAAATATATTACTATGTGTAACCCTACACATGGTAATATATTTACTGCTCAGTGTTCAGTAAAAATTAATCTACATTCTAAATAGTGCTCCTGTTTATTTTTTCTTTAATTTAATTTCAACATACCAATATTCAAGATTATTCAAGACTTGAGGATATATTTTTGTATAATAAATTTGTAAAAGAGCAGCACATTCCTGAGTCACATCAGCAATCATGTATTACTTCTTCCCAAACAAATAAAAAATAAAAATATAACTGTTCTCTTCACCCACACATCTTAGCAGAATTTGACAGCTTTCAAGGCAAGCTAAAATTTTGGTCTAACGTTTAACTAAACTGTCTGATGTACCCAGAAAGCAGAAGAAGAGGGCATGGCTATACAAAATGTAAGTTTAAAGAAATGACTGTTCAGCTCTTTACTGTTCATCTTCTTTTACATTTGTGTAAGCTAAATATTTAACAGGTCAAAAAGTTGAGATCCAGCATATATTTCATTTACAAAAATGTTATGTAATGAATTTCCCCCATGAGTTTCTCAAATACTGGATTACCATGAATTCATGTTCATCTTTTGATTTACTATATAAAGCTTTCCAGCTGCTGCTGCTATTATTATTATTAGTAGTAGTACCACCACCACCATCACTACTATTTGTATCTTCCCTTTCTCCCAGAATTAGGACTCAAGGTGGCTTATAGTCTAAGAGCAATAGAGTTAAAAACATACAAAAAACATCTGGAGGAAAAAGTTTGGGAACTACTGCCCTAAAGGTACCAGATCCTGTCTGATATTGGAAGCCAGGCAGGGTCAGCCCTAGTTAGTACTTAGATGAGAGACTGCCAAAGAATACCAGGTACAGTAGTCTATATTTCAGAGGAAGAAATTGGGGAAAAAAACCCTTTGAGTATTCTTTGTCTAAGAAACCCCTATGAAATCCATGGGGTCACCATGAGTCAACTGGCAACTTAAAGATGCAAGCACACACATACACACTGATATGTAACACTGATGTTAAGACTTGATAGTTAAGCTTCTAACAGCAGAGATACCTGGCCCTTTATAATCTGTGTTAAGACAGAAATGGACATTCACCTATTAATTTGTTTCAATTTCACAAGGCTGAGGGCTAAATTAAATTTAAATAATTGCATACATTTAACAAATGCAAACAGAATGAAAGGTAGGGACAGGCAGGCTGGTAATTAGCCAGCTCACAGAACGTAACCTTTTCCTCCTATGCCACAGTCCCTCAGCAAAAGCCTTTCTCTGAAAGTGATATTTGCCTCACTGGTGCTGGAAGTCCCCCACTGGTATTGAATATCAAGTCCCAAGTCAGAAGAATTCTAGTATTCTGGAACCATTCCAAACGAACCAGCTGGAGATCTTCTCAGCATAGACAGTCGGATAGTCTATGAACATGATGAAACGCTGTTCCAGCAACAACTTTAAGGTGGCTCTACCCTGTGGCAACCATCTGGTTTCAAAGAGGACCACAGATGAATCAAGAACTACGTAGAAGGTACCCTTAATCAATCCTAAGCTGTAAACACTGCCCAGATGGTTTCTTCAAAACTGTGCAACAAAGAACCATTTCTTCTCTGTTGCCAATAGCACCATCTGGCAGAGTTTTTCTTGTTAGTGAAAGGATTCTCCTCAAAGATTAGGCCATGCTATACCTGCTGTGATGGCTTTCACATATATTAATCCTCCCTCCGTGACATTTAACTCACGAGAACAGAATACTCATAAGTGAAAACTGAAAGGATTAAAACTTGGTGGCATTTTTCACTTGGAGCACTATGAAATGTGGATCTTCTATGAATAAATTAAACAGAAACAGACTGGAGAAAAAATGATGGAAAGAATACTGAAATATTTACTGAATTTGGGTATAACAAGCTTGGTTACTGGTCTGTGAAAATCAAGTGAAGACTGACACATTTTCAGGTAACTCCTCTCCTTGCTTGCCATCACAGCTACAATTTTAGTTTGCTTGCTTAAGTCACATTTATGAAGACAAAGGGCCACCAAAACTTTTTAAGAGGGAATTGAACTGGCATGTTGAAACATTTACCATATTATAACTAGCAAATTATGTATTCAAGATATCTACTCAGTTGTTAACAGTCTACATTCGATGCAACCATTGTACCTTCATAGATATACTGACTATCCCTGATAAGATTTTTCCAACTCCTGCATTAACAGATACTCAAGCTTCTTACCTAAAAGGCCATCTTGCATAACAGTAGCATTTCATTACACCATGTTTTAAAGGAAGGTTAATTACAGTTGAATGAGATATGTGAATTCACAAACCATGGTTTGGAAATAAACAAGAAAACACAGATGGGTCTCCAACATAATGTTCCAGTGTTGAGTACACTTGCTTAGAATTCAAACCACTCACACATATACCATGACTTTCCTTCCCGACAGGCTATCTGGGGTGAGACCTGGGAACAGTGTTTCAGTAGTTATACTCCTACTTGAATGTCAAATTGCAGAAGTTGGTACTGGGGGAATTAATACACACAACATTCATTCTCTCACCCATGGGTTTTTAAAATTTACATGAAGCCTCTAAGTGAGATAATTCAGAGATCTGAAATGGTATACCACCAGTGTACCTAAAACATGCAAGCAATTTTAATCCTACATCCAACTGGCAGCTGATTAAAGTAGAAAAGTGGTGCTTGACATAAGTAAGCATTCAGACGACAAAAAATAAAGCTCAATTGTGGCACTGTTTGGTAGTGGTTCACTGGTCTAGGGAGGTATAAAGCAATTTGATGTGGCTACATTAAAGCAAGGATGAGAATTATGCAGTGCTCCAGATGCTCTTGGACAGCAATTCTCAGCAATCTTCTCTAGTAATTACATTGGCTAGGGCTGCTGAGAGTTGCACTCCAGCAACATCTGGAGAATCATGCAATTCCCAAACTTGGGCTAAAATTTCACACTTATAGTTTAGCAAAACTCAGAACTAATTTTGTTACCAGAGGGCCTGGTGGTATTTGTGGCACAGGGCACTTTCCACTAAAGTCTTCACTCCACATTTGCAAGTCTGACCTTCATGAATTTGATTATTTGCAAGCATGCATGCCTCCCCCATTCTCCTCCTTCCATTCCCATGCATTTTGCCTTGGCATGGAGAACTCACATCAACGCACGATGGATGGGAATGGGGAGTGAAGGAAGCATCATGCGAGCCTTCCCGCCCTCCCCATCACTGGAGCTCCTCCCTTCCCATTCCCATGCAAAATAAAAGGGAACGGGCATCGAGGAAGCTTCATATGGATTCTCTGCACTAGGGCAAAATGCATAGGAATGGGAGAGAGTGCTCTGGAGAAGAAAAGGAAGGTTCATGTGAGCCTTCCCTTGCCCCCCATTCCCTTTCATTTTGCATGGGGAAAGAGGAATTCCAAAGTGGGAAAGAAAGGCTCGTCCTGGGCTTCTGCCACCCTTCATTCCCTTCCATTTTGCATGGGAATGAGGAGGAACCTCAGTAGGGAATGGGAGAGGAGTTATTTGCAGTTTTTCCACTTTTGCGAGGGTTCTGCACCTCGAATCCTTGTGAAAGTGGAGGGGCCAGTGTACTTTTGACTGGTGAGCCAGTTGCAGTCTCTCCTGGATAGAGACTTCCTAGCAAGCTATCCATACCCTTACAAATTCCAGATCACAGTACTGTAACACATAATGCATACTGTCACATATAGTGGAGCTATGTTTGAAGATTGCCTGATAGCTACAGTTCGTTGTAAACACAGTTATTAAGTAGCTAAATATTGCTGCTTAGTGCAGATCTTTCCAAACTTTTCATGTTGGTGACAAACTTTTTAGACATGCATCATTTTGCAACACAGTAATTTCAGTTTTACTAGCAAACTGGAGGTTAAGCTAACCCTTTATAAGTGATACAGACACATACATAAATTGTAATAAAATGTTTGGGGGACAGATCTCATGACAATCTTGCATATACTTTTAAAAATATTTGGTTTATAAATAATAACATATCTTTCCAAGATTGTAGGCGACACACATATACACTTCAGGCGACACACTAATGTGTCATGGTACACCGTTTGGAAAACCCTGGCTTAATGGGAATACTTCACAAATATTTAGACTGGTTCATGGCCCCGTTCTGAGCAGAATTCAAAATGCTTACATACCTATGTGAGTTGAGACACAGGTGCCTGAAAAAATACATACTCCCCAAAAACCTACAAGTACACTAAGTTGACCTTCAAAACTCTTTTTCCTACTGCGACCATGAGCTAGAAAGCTGCTGGAAAGAGAGACTTCTTTTGACTGTGGTGCCAACTTTGGAACATTCTCTCCAGAAATTCCTCAACTAGTCACCCTCAAGTATTGTAAACACCATAAATATTTATAGATCAACCAATAAAAGCAACATTCTCCCCTTAGTGTTTACAAAAAGTTAAGATTTTGCACATGATCAAACTGCATACACATGCACATGTATGCACACTGATAACCAGATGTCACCAGGTCCAGAAGCTCCCACATCAAAGGCTGCCATAAGAACATGTTAAGACAGTTGTAAGTATCATGCTCTTGATTCTGTCAGTAAAAATGGAAACCCAGCTGCCTTAATCACAATGATAATGCATGCTGTTTTGAATCATCAGTGATTATTAATTCTATTTTCAGATAAATTACAAGAATATGCATGATTGAAAAGACTATTTAGGGATCTTAAGTTAATATATTTCTATGTAGGTTTCATTTCACTCAAAAGATATACATACCTAGGACCTTCACAGCACAATGGGGGCTCTCCAAAATAACATTTTCACCTGTGTCAAACATAGGGTTGTCTATGCCAATTTTGGGAGGAATTTGAGCTAACTTCTTCAGACGCATAGAAGAATTAAGGTCCAGTTCCTGTTTCTTTCCTTCTTCTTCCCTTCTTCGCCTCAGGTCCTCTTGCTGTTGTCGAATTCGCTCAAGTTGAGCACTCCGCCGCAATGGCATCATCCTGGTGCCCAGATCACTAGGGCAATCAACTGCCATTTCCCTGTGCTTCTGAGGTTCCTCAAATGCTGCAAGTTCCACATTTTTTGTTTCATTGTCAGAATCTTCTGTTACATGTCCGTTCATATGAGAGGTTGTCATTGTTGTATGTAATAAGCTGTACCACTTCTCAGACATAAATTTTATTATAAAGCCTATCTTCTTGAGGGCAGCGTTTAAAATCCATTATAATGTAAGCAGTTCTTTCTATTTATGACTACAACAAGATGAAGAGGCATATCCAGCATGAAAATCTGAAAAAATATATATATAAAGGAAAAAATAGAGTTAGGGTAGAAAAAGCTAATTCCTTTACATAGCATTAGCACTACATTCAGTTTCTATCAATTAATTAGCAGGAATACTTGGGGACATAGATGCCCATATTCTACTTCTGTGGTAAAAAGCTGGTCACAATCGAGTGGGACCCACTAAAACAAAATGTTAAGCACTGCTTCATATGCCAATAGAAATAATTGCACTGGTACAAGGAGAGGAACCAGCTGTCTTAACCAGGGTTCCCCTGGGAAATCCATGCAAACTTAGAAATGCCCAGGGCTGCACATGCAATGGATTAGTATATATGTACGTACACACACACACACACACACTGCACTCATAACAGGATTAAGCTTACAGAAGATGATTTAATAACTAGTAATTATTTTTGAGGATTTATTTCACAGGACAGTTAGTTGCCTCTATTTCATTACATAGACTTCCCTATCAGTTAAAGTCCTTGCTCAAAGAACCGTTGATAGATACCTTGTTTTTCCTCTAAGTTTCTTAAGGCTCACAGCTTTTCAAGAACTATCCTGGCTCTAGAACTACTTCACTTTTATGAACTGACATTCTTGTGTCCCACTTCAACTTACTGTAATTTCTTGCTCTCTCTCTCGCTCTCCTAATATCTTAGATACTCACAAGAGAAAAACTGCTCAGTTTTTAAATTAATTCTTTTTGTTATGTCCATCAACAGTTTTGAAAATTATGATTCTCCACTGAGGTCAGATTGAATAGATTCTTTCTTATATAAACAACATTAAGAGATTTCTCATTTTGAAAATATTAAAGCACTTGATAGAGCTAAAATCAATTAGCAGGCTTCAGTTTATAGCACAGGATGTGCAGTTTTTTAAAACTACTTTATTGTCTAGTCTGCTTGGCTATTCAATTATTTCATTAATATAGTAGGACTCTGAAAATTGGTTTGACTATGATGACTACTTCATTCTTTCCAAATTAACAAAACAAGTTTCTGTTTACACTAGTTAATTACCTTTAACTCCCATCCACTTAAACTTCATAAAAGAATCTGAAGGAGTGTTTTAAGAAACCTTGTTCTTTGCCGTAGATTTTTTAAAAATGGTAAATAGTGGGCATAATTTTATCACATGCGAAAACTGAAGCTTTCTATTCTCATTTAACAATATAAAAATCACCATGCTCTATCTGAAGTTCCACAAAAATTCACTGTTCTCTTTCCAATAACTAGCCAGCTGCTGGATGTGAATCTGTAGGTCACATATGGAAGCTGTCGGGGCTGTATCATGTAAACTGCATGAAGCCAGAAAGGGATTTTTATGTGGCTCTTTGGCTGCCAAAGCACCAAAAATTTTTGCCCAAAATTTTGCATTCTAATACTGGTCCTCCCCAACCCCAAGTAGACAATCACATTGCAATTTGCAACTCAGTCAAAGACAACTTCTAGTTCCTGGAATGTCATTTTAAGTTACCAATAATGGCACTGGCGCAGCCCATACGGCGCCTGATGGAACTATAAATGGCCTTCCAATGGTCTGTACATGCCTGCCTCTGGTGCAGACTAAAACCTGTATTTCTTCTGAAATCTGACACTTAGAGGTATGTGTGTGCATGTGCTTTCAAGCTGCCTGTCAACTTATGGTGACATCATGAATTTTCATAGGGTTTTCTCGGGCAAGGAATATTCAAAGGTGGTTTTAGCAGTTCCTTCTTATGAAATATAGCCTTCAGCACTCAGTATTTGCTGGCTGTCTCCCATCCAAATACCAACTAGAGCTAACCTTGCTTATATTCCAAAATCAGACAAGATCTGGGGCCTTCAGGGTATTTAGGCCAGCTATTTAGATCAGCCACTTATAGGTATACCAATGTGGCATAAATACATTCTAAAATGTCACAAATATGTTCTATAAACTTGATTGCTCTTTAAAAATGCTATTTAGGCTTAGGACCACCACTGTATGTTGTAAATTCATGCAAAACAAAGAGGTGCTTGCTCTGGTATTGACTCTTCACAGCATCCAACAAAAACAAAAGCAAAGTAGCAATAGTTAGTGTTAAACCTATACTAAGATGTGGTCAGGATTTTATAAGCAAGCATCACTTATCAACATTAACTAGGCACACAGCATCTGATAAAGTTGTGTCACAGAGTAAAATCTCCAGTTAAAAAGGGCAGGGTTATGTTAGCAGGAACAACATTCCTCTAATTTAAAAGCAAGTTCTGCCAAGTTATTTTATACAGTCAGTTCTCCATATTTGTGGGTTTCACTTTTGCAGGTTTGATTATTCACAGATTACTTGCTGTCACCTCTGCTGCCTCTCTATGCCATTTTTACTAGGGACAGCAAGCCTCGTGAGACTGAAAATCTGTGAAAGAGGCTTGTAAGTCCCTATTAAAAATGGTGTGGGGCAGCAGTGGGGGTGGTAGTAAGCTTCACCAGCTACCCACTTCTGCCTTGTGAAGGAACCCTGATGCCCCAAAAGAATCCACGGTGGGTTGAATACAGTGATCATACTTTTTTGTGTGTTAAATATGGTTTGGGAGGGCCTAGAGTTATTCACGATTTCCCCACTTTCAAGGGCGTCCTGTGCCCCTAACTCTAGTGAATTACAACTACTGATTATATTGTTGCTATGTGCCTTCATGTTGTTTCCAACTTAGGAGGACCCTCAGATCAACCTATCTTGGGGTTTGCATTTGCCTTCCACTGAATCATTTATACTACCACTACCAATGCCCAGGTGATTTCAACAGATTCCATTTAAAGGGAAAAAAAAGGTTTCAGGATAGTCTTCTGTGATTTATCCTGTTCAAATGGACAATCATAAAGAAAATGGCCATTCCTATTTAACATAAGTGAAACGTTTATATTAATAAAATTCTGCTTCCTAGCAAACCTGTAAGTATCTTAAACTTTTGTAAATGAATGAACTTCAAGATTTCACATCTACCAGAAAGATATAAACTTGATATCTGCAGAATGTAAGAACTGCTTGTTATTATAAAGTCATAAAAAAAAGGAATTCTACCTTTCTTAGAAATACTTAGAAATATTCAGATATTTTTCTCAAGTATTATATAGGCAGAAGAATTAAGTACGTTTATATAAATAAAAACTTAATACCTTAATTGTAATAGTCAAGTTCTGATCAAAGTTAACTACTGTGTGTCTTGAAAAGGGTACAGTGATCCTTAACAGAAAGCAAGCAAGCAAGCATTACAGAAATATGCAACATTTATCAAATACCCACTCCTATCAACAGACTCTGAAGTTGCTCAACTGGTTTTTGCATTCTGATTTTGAAGTTTCTATAGACAGCCTTAGGAAGTGGCTGTGTGATTCCAGCTCCACTTTTATTTCTTTCCCAATCCAAAGTTTTGCGAGCCATAAACAAACAAACAAACAAACAAACAAACAAATAAATAAACATCAAGAATCACAATGTATAGACCTTGGTCTTTAAACATGTATTTTTGAAGCAAGAGAGCAAGGAGAAGTCCTGATTAAAGTAGGTAACTTCAATTTTAAATTAGTACTATGCATTGCACAACCTGTAGGAGAACATAACGCACTAAGTTTCTATTTCTTATAACCTCCTGTTTACATTGCATTGGCCACTGAGAACAAACATTACAAAACAAAGTTCCCTGGAAACACCATGACCTACTGTTTTGGCTCATATTCAGTAACAAACTAAGTTTTGAACCATGCTGCTGATTAATAATAATAACAGCTTTATTCACACCCTGACTTTTCCCCAAAACTGGGACACACGGAATCTTAGAAATTAAAATAAGCACAATATAATTATAAACATACAAAGGGTCACATAAAAATAGAATTAAACTATTAACAATATTAAAACAATTTAAAATATACACTTAAAAAGGACAAAAAGCAATTAGAACAGTAATTTAAAACAGAGATGGGCAAATTGCACCCTGTAGTGTAAACTGCATACAGTGTTCCAAGGTCATTTTTGTGGCCTCCAGAGGCATTTTTGGCCTGCAACTACCTTTTAATGGGAACAGGGGCATTCTCTTCACATTTTTGTCCCCTCTCAGGCCATTTTAGGAGTAAGAGAGGTCTTTTTTAAAAATAGGAAGTGAATATGAAGTGAGATTTTCTGTTGTTAAAAAGACAGCTTACATGCATAAAATCACCCAAATAGGCCTAAAAATATGTGAAAAATGCTCCCTGGGCCCCCTCTATGGTATTTGGGAGAAATATGTCACAAAAAAATTATTAAAAAAACAAACAAACAAAACACTCCAATCAATTTTTCAAGGAGTACAGCCGTTCCAAGTTGGGGTGGGTGGGTAGCGCAGGGTCCTAGCCTCCCACAATTGCTCACAACAAATTTTAAAAAATAACACCTTCCTAAAACTACTTTCTTCAAAGATATTCTATTCTGAAATCCTGTTGGAATAAAAAAGCATTTGCTTTCTGATGTATGAATGCAAGAAGGGGGGCACTGTAGCCTCTTTTGGGACTGAGTTCCAGTAAACCTTGGGGCAGCCACTGAAAAGTTACTATTTCATGTCACCAATGACTACCTGTGAAGGTGGTGAAACTGAAATAAAGGCTTCTGTTGGAAGATCCCAGGCGCAGGAAGGTTCATATAAGGAGGCAAAATCTGTCAGATTGCCTGGGCCTAACCCATAGAGGGCTTTATAAGCCAAAACTGGCATTTTGACTTGTGCCTGGGAATAGACCATAAAAGAAAGTCTTGCACTGATACGAAGTTCTTCCCTCACGCACTGTACTTATATGTTTTCTGTTTTGTAGCAAACCATGGTGTGCTATTACATTTAAACGAAGTAACAATGTACTTGCCCTGCAAACTTCCTTTACAATATCAACATTCAGAGCAACTAGAAACCTACCAAAACATGCAGAGGAAAGGGAAAGACTAATGTGAACTCACAGAGCAAATTTCTGTGCCTTAGTCTGGTGTTATGTGAATCAATCCTTAACGATTCAGCTTTTGCTGCTGAGTAATGGAGACAATCTTACAAATTTTTACACATAAGTCTGAGTCAAAGATTAGGTAAACCCTAAGCCACCATTGCTGATTTGCAAACAGAGGACCACAGTACTAAGGTCTGACACACAGAATAAAACCAATTTTGTCAATGCAACTATCAAGTACAAGTTTTTTTAATTAATCCTAGATCTTACAGAAAGAGATCAAGACTGTAACACTATAGTACTAGATACTGTCATTCAGTTTCACCACATGTTTTAGATCTAACCTATTATGCTTCTGACACCATGCTTGCAATCAGTGGACTGGTAGAAGAAAGGGTGAGGCTATTACCTCTGCTGTTTCCATCTTCTTGCTGCAACCCTGTACTCTCTGCAAAGCTGGTCCAGAAGGCTGGAGAATGCCTCCAGAACAGTGCAGTCATTGGCACTGACAGCCACTGAGGGGAGGAAGAAACTGTCAAAAGTCACGTTCCCCATTCCAGTGGGAAGCCTCTACTGAATCCAAATTCCTTCAGCAAATAGATGGAACCCTGAATCTTCAGTCAGGCATGTTAAGTTCTAACCCACTGATCTGAAAATTGAACTCTGCACAATAAACACTGAAATACTTGTGGCGGGAGGTAAGTTTATGTTACATAAAATTTGTACAAGTTTTTCAGCTCCACAGAAGTTGACAAAGCTAAAAGAATGCAGTACCTTACTCATTCTGGATCTCTTTAATAAATCTGAGTTACAAACTTTACAATTTTACAAACACGGTAAAGTATCAGTGAAGGTGAATTTTCATCATCTTGAAGAATGGCAATAACCTTATTGTAACTTCATAAACAAACTTAACATGCAAGGGCCCACAATTTGTTGTTAAAAAAAATCATACCCATCAAATTCAGGAGTATGAAATATTTTCTAATATAATAGAATGAAACAGGTTTAAAATACAAGTTCAAAGGCCATGATGAAGACAAAGGTTTAAAATTCACTGCTAGTTATTGCAGCAGAACAAAATCTGTCCATCAGTCAGTGTTCATAGCCCCATTAGGGAATCTAATACTATCTCATACTAAATTCAAGTTCAAAGTCAATTCATAATTTTGAACAAATAACTTAAAACACTTAAGTCTGCAAAAATGACTACATGAATGGAAAGTTGTAGCATGAAGTATATGAAGCCATTTTATCTCTATTTCGTTATT
The DNA here is from genome assembly GCA_948474755.1 of Ctenosaura bakeri. NCBI lineage: Eukaryota > Metazoa > Chordata > Lepidosauria > Squamata > Iguanidae > Ctenosaura > Ctenosaura bakeri. The sequence continues at coordinate 213,139 of CAOLHI010001668.1, forward strand.
TGCCAGCCATATGAAATGAAGGTGCCAGGACTGAATAGATACTTAAATAATGGAATGCAGTTTCACTCCCTTAACTTTCTCTCTTCTTGCTTCCCCACCTTTGGGAAGCAGCTGGAACTTCTCATTTATATCAAGATTAGCATTCCATTGTCACACTCTGGAGCTGAATGTTTGTTTCCACAGCAACAGTTCTCCAGCTACCATGTAACTCATGCAAAGAGAAAAAAACACACACCCTTACATCATGAAATCACACTCAGACTTTACTCCTTCTATTTTTTTTTCCTCCTATGATTTCAGATAACCGTGATTAGACATTTAAGCCTGTTAAACAGAAAATGTGATGACTGCTCATATGCAGAGCTCTACAACATCTTTCTACTAGCTATATCAGGCTCAGATGACAGATGGCTAAACCTTCCTAGTAAGTAGTAGTAATGATGCCAAAATCTCTAAAGAACAGCACGTAAACTATCTGCCCTATTTACGTCAGTCATTCAAGACCACCTAAAAATGGAATGACTAAGGTGAAAATACAGTTTAAGCAGTAGCTATATGGACTCCACTACAAACAGGGGGGAAAATCATTTTAAATATAACAGTACTATGTACACATTAGTAAATTTTACGGAACAGAGTGGTTAAAAAGTTTGGTTGCTACAGTCCCTACACCCTGAACAGATACTCCCAAGATACACTTTCTATTGAGCCTATCCAAACGGATGGGACAAAAAGTTCACACAGCTAAAGAAATTCCTTCCATCTCTCTTCCAACAACCAATGACATCCATTATCCAGCCTGAAGGAAATTAGGTAGGAGTCATAGCAGTTTTGCAACAGAGGTTTAGCTAAGCTAGATTTATCTAGGTTTAGCTAAGTTATTACAATTATTTAGAAATATCCTTACAATATCTTATCATTTGTATTATTCCAGTCAAGAGTCTAATACAAGTATCTCAACCATATGTTAGAAGGAAACCTTGCACTTGCATTATAATTAATGCTAGCTATCCCTACCTTTCCATTGATTGCATGCTCGTGTGAGGCAAGAGGTTATGCTGATAGCAGCAGTGCTGCAGTTAGGATCTCTTATGTCAGAAGGCTTTTCCTGAGGAGCCAGACTAAATGCCAAACAGCTACTGGGCAATAGCAGTAGTGCGGGGTGACACTGGCACAGGATCTCTCAGAGACAAGAGCCTAGGATCAAGAAAGGAAGCAGGAGACTGATTCATTGCAAAGTACAATTTGAGGAATATCCTCACAGAATTTAAAGATAATGTGAAAAAGAGATTTGCATTATTAAGCCTAATTGAATGTGAGCCAAAAAAACTCTGGACTGAGCAGGGACATTGCCAGGGAAGAAGGCGGGGGGAACCCAACAACAAACACTATCTGCAGCCAAAATCAGAAAGAAGCCTCAATGGATGACAGATGAAACTCTACAAGCAGTTAAGGACAGGCAAGAAGCAAAAGCAAAAGGTGACAGGAACAGTCAGAACTTTGAATGCAACTGTTCAATTACAGGAGAACTGCTGTAATAACTAACGCAGAGAAATTGAAGATGGCAACAACAACAACAACAACAAGGAAGAACAAGAAACTTCTTTTACGAGATCTGAGAAATCAAAGAGAAATTTAAACCAAGAGTGGGGAGGCTCTACAACCAGCAGGGCAACACATCACATACACAAATAGAAATAAAAAGACAATGGAAACAATACATGGAAGAACTACATAAAAGAGATACAAGACTGACAGATTCATTCAAGGAAGAACCATATGAAGATCAACTGCCAGTTTTAGAAAGTGCAGAGAAAGCTGCACTGAAAGCACTTGGCAGCAACAAATCACTAGGAACAGACGGCAGCTCAATAAAACTGCTTCAACCTACAATGGCAGAATCTCCTCTAAATCTAACTAAAATCTGTAAACAATTATGGGGGAAAAAAGAATGGCACCCAAATTGGAAATGCTCAAAAGTCAGAACAGAAAGTACAAAGGCAGGTTTGCAGCTGAACATTAACAAAAATAATGATCAAAGATAATTTATATAACTTTAAAACAGACAATAATGTTGTTGAAATAGTTTCAATATTTTTCCATACCTTGGCTCAGTCATTAAACAGAATGGAGAGCGCACTCAAGAAATCTGAAGGAGACCAAGACTTGGAAGGCAGCTATGAAGGAGCTAGACAAGATCTTCAAGTGTAAAGATATATCATTGAATACTAATGTCAAGATTTCCATGCCATGTATTTCCAATTTCTATGTATGGCTGTGAAAGCTGGACAGTGACGAAAGTTGATGGGAAGAATATCGACTCATTCAAAATGTGATGCTGTAGAAGAGTTCTACGGATACCCTGGACTGCTACAAAGACAGATAAACCAGTCCTAGAAAAAAAATCAGGCCTGAACACTCCTGAGAAGTCAAGATGACTAAACTGAGGCTGTCATATGTTGGCCATATCAGGAGAAGACATGACTCACTAGAAGAGACAATAATGCTTGGTAAGGTAAAAGGCAGCAGGAAAAGGAGGAGACTGCATTACAGATGGATAGACTCAATCAAGGAACATATATCCCTGAGTTCGCAAGAGCTGAGTGTAACAGTTGATGACAGGGTGACTTGGAAGACTCTCGTCCATAGGGTTGCAATAAGTCAAGGTCAACAAGATGGCAGTCAACAGCAATCCTTTTTATTGTGGGAAATAAACTTTATCAACATCATCAACATTCATTTAACAAATACCCTGTGATTTCTAATGGATCTGTTATTAAGCAGAACGGTTATTCTATGACAAGCCTTCTGATGCTATCTTAAGTGACTCAGAATGAACTTGTATATTAACTTGACAATTTAACATTGAACATTCAGTTACCTGGAGAAGACCTTCAGTAAACTGACCTATCTTTGTGTAAGGTAAAATCTGGATCTGTGTGTGCAAGTGTGTATTTTGCATATAGTAAGAGAGAAGATGCATTTTTAAACAGTTGCTATACTAACTGATACGCCATTCACAGGACATATGAAGCGGCTTTATGCTGCCAGGACATTGATTCAGCTAGTTCAGAACTGTCTATTCTAGCTGTGCTCATTTTTAAGACACAACTCTTTCTTGTTCTTCAGGTAGAGGTCTTTTCCAGTCCTGCTATCCAAGAGCTTTTCAGTGGAGACAGTAAAAACTGAAAGTGCAAACTTATCCCTTGCCTACTGAGCAAACATGCCTTTTTGTATATAAAAAACATGTACAAAATTATGTTTAGAAGAAATATAGCCATGACATGAATAATGTATAGCTTCATAAATTATCATTTTATATCCTATGAAAGCCTGCTTTACAAGTAAGTTTTCAAAGTTTGTGCAGCTAGCTAGAACATTATGTTATTTACTGATTACACTTTTAATACTGCCTGATAACCAAAGTTGTCTGGATGGTGAACAATACATTAAAAATATTAAACACAAACAATGAACAATGACAAGAGACAGCATAGCATAAAACTCCCAGTGTACATGTTCTCAAGTTGCCTGTCAACTTATGGTGATCTCATGAATTTCACAGGGTTTTCTTATGCAAGGAATATTGGAGGTGGTTATGCCAGTTCTTTGCTCTGAAATACAGTCTACAGTATCTGGCATTCACTGGTGATCTCCCATCCAAGTACTAACTGGGGCTGACCCTGCTTAGCTTCCAAGATCACACTGGACCTGGTGCCTTTAGGGTATCCCAAAGACCATAAAGTAAACCAGCAGGTTAACTTTTATAAGGGCAGGATTTCACAAAATGAGGTACCATCCTCTAGAAAAGCCCCCTTTCTCTTGTAGCCATCCTTACTTGCTTTATTTGGTAAGAAGATCTAGCAGAGGCCATCAGGTGAGAACCACAGGATCCAAATAGGTTGATAAGGCAGATGCTCTTTCAAAGAAAATTGTCTCAAGCTGCTCAGAGCTCTAAATGAGCCCTCCAAATTGGGCCTAGAAATGGGATTGGCATTCACTGCAACAGAGGATGTCCTGGTCTTCAATTTCATTTATTTTTTTTAATTCATCATTTTTTCCTTGCCACATATTACTTACATTTGTCAACTGAAAACCTGTGAACATGTGAACACTCCTGAGGTTGCCCAGTTTTAAACATGCTTAAATCAAAAGAACAGGGAAGGTAAGGAGAAATACTTCTGCAAACACTGCCACAGACATGCACAGGCATTTATTTCTCTCAGTTCTACCAGAGAGAGGAGCACTGAGACAAATTAGAGGACAGTCTTTTAAATGAGAATTGCCAGTGTAATTTTGATACCAGAAGGCCACTTGCCAAAACAGAAATTGGTCTCAAACTGTGAACTACATCATTCACTCCTGTTTTAGATTGAGAAATAATGGCATATAATATAATCATATCATCTATTCCCCATGAGCAACCTAACTGGCTTGTTTTGGAGTAAGTGAAGTTTTTTGGACTGTTTTCAAAGGCAACTGCACATATAATGCATTGTAATAATTCACATGGGAGATTACCAGAGCATCCATAACAGTTGTAAAGCTATTTCTAAGAAAAGGTTGTAGTTGGTATATCAGCATAAGCTAATAAAAGGTTGTCTGAGCCACAATACTCACAGTGATGGAGCTAAAAATACCACCAAGCTATGAACCTAATCCTTTAGGCCCTAAAGTTTAGGGAAAGTATAGTCCACTCTGCAAGATGCTAAACATCACCTAAGGAAACAAACAAATCAGCCATAAGAAAAAGCCATAAGAAATATCTCTACCTTGCCTGCACTGATCCTTATTTGAATGGTCTTCATTCACTTCATTTACCTAGTGATCTGATTCAGAGCACTAACTCCCTTGCCTATACTAAATTAAAAGGCAACATAAGGATCAGTGTCATCTGCATACTGGATGAATGAAATGGAAGTTGCAGTTTAGCATTTGTTTTTGTTTTATTTATACCTTCAAATATGCCAGTGATTTATCACTATGGAATGCAAATCACTGGAATTCCAAAAATATTTTAGCAAATCTAAAGAGTTGATGCAGTGATTGTGCTAATGTACTATATGGTAAATCTAAAATATTTGGTGTGTCGTAGATTCTCCACTCCTGCTAGCAATAAAATGATATGTTATCATCCTAAATGTTAGCCATTTTGATGCCCATGAGTAAGTATTTCACCTGTAAAGCCAGCAAGCTTCAGTTCTGTAGCACCCAGAATAATTAGAAATGATTATGTACCCCCTTAATGCTGCAGATATTTGCAGATAAGAGAACAGTGGGCTCAACTATATGGGGGTAATATATGCAGTTACTTAGATTTTATATTCTCACTTAAGATAACCATTTATATGTTCTTTTCAAACCAAAACCTCGCAACAGTTACATGTTGTCTCATAATCCCTCTTCCTGTATTTTTTAAACCTGTTTGAGGAGAAATCAAAGAAATCAGAGTTTCATCACTGAAGATTATAATGCATTAAAAAAAAAAAAAGGACTAACAGGTCCTCCTGTACCTCTCTCTCAATCTCTGTCTCCACCCTCACATATACACACCTATATACAGTATTATTTGTCACAGATTAGATTATTTGGGGAGGATGTAGGAATACTCATAACTGATACTGCTTTATGTAGGTTTCCAGGAAGGAGGTAACCAATCGCTAAAGCAGAGCTTGGATATATGTGGCCCCTTAGATGTTGGACTACAACTCTAACAGTCAGCACAGCCAATGGTGAGAGATGAGAATTGTATCCCAACAATATCTAGAGGTCCACATGGTCTCCATCCATGAATGGATGTGGGTGGATCACCCCCCAAAATCACATCCTCCCCCATTCTCCTGATCAAAGCCTGTTAATCCCATTTTGCAGAGTTAGATAAAAGGTTTTAAAGGATTTTGATGTTCCAAGATGAACCACAATTAAAGATCAACAACACTTTTACCAGGAGTATGTTCTGACTTCCTTTAGAATATTATCATAAATTCATTTGCTAGAGTTTTAAAAGTACACATTGGCTTTCTCAAAAAAAAAAAGTGTGAATCTTACATATAAATTATGCTTAAGTTAAATGGTCAGTGGCTTATGATCTCATGAACTCTTTCTTGGCTTGAGAGTTTGGACTAAACATAATAGAATAGTCACATGCAATTACTGTAATTCCAAGAATATGGCATATGAAGCATGCTGCGTGAGCTGACAGTTTTTATTACTTTTCCTACTAGCTTTGGGGGATCATTTTGTGTAATAATTTCCAAACTGAGAAAAGAATGTTAGATACAACAGATGATTCTTTCGCTTGTCTTCTCCCTCGAAGAAAAGAGTTATACGTTTTGAAGTAACTTTCACTAAAAATCTGAGAAATAATGCAGTCAGGTATAATGAGGTAATGCCTTCAATTATTTAACTGATGGTCTTTAGTTACCAGCCTGAACACCTCTGGAGCACAGTGCAGCATGGGGAACTATTTTACAAAAGGAAGTGACTGAATTTGCGTTGTGTGAGTTTAGCAACTCAAGGCAAAAAGACGAATCACTTCAGTTTGAAATACTGAACAAGAAAAGTATAAGGTGAAACTGCATACTAAAACTAAAATCTTGGCAAGAGTTGTTCAGAGGAGGCTTGCCACCTTCCTCTGAGGTTGAGACAATGTGACTTGTGCAAGAGCACTCAGTGGGTTTCCATGGCTGGGTGGGGATTCAAACACTGTTCTCCAGAGTCCTAGTCCAATGGTCAAACCACCATACCATGCTGGCTCTTTCACAAACTAAACTACAATTGTACAAACTATAACTCAGTCTATACAAGTCTGAAATATCCCACAATCTCAATTGATAAATGCATTAAAAAGATTTTAAAAGCTGAGCCATAGACTGACTCCCTAGACAATCCTGACACCCTCAGTTTGCCTGCTGTAAAACGGAAGTTGCAGCCTACTTTATAGGGATATTTTGAGGATAAATAAGAATCACAGATTTGGAAGAGACCACAAAGGTCATCCAGTCCAACCCCCTGCTATGCAGGAACACACATCAAGGCATTCCCAACAGATGGCCATCCAGCCTCTGCTTAAAAACCTCCAAACAAACAAGAATTATAAACTGCATTTTATTAGAAGAGGCTAATACATCTGAAAGAACAGAGAGCCAGTTGTAATTTTTAAAACTCCAAACTATTCAGGAATGTCACAAGAAAGGGACTTCATGTCATCTCAGGTTACCCACACCCACTGCAGGTAGGAGTGGCCGTCAGTCATCAAATTTGTTTCATTCTATTTATCTTACCCTTACTAGAATTTCCAGAGAGCAATGGCAATCTATTTTACAAGTTTTAAACCCAACTATTTCTCTCATCATGTACTACGTTTTTCAATGCACTAAATAATACGGATGTATTTATGATGGAATTATGGGAAAATACATTTGGTAACCATATGGGACAGATATATGTTATTTTTCATTTTGGTGTTTTTGATAATTCCTTTCATTTGCATATTGAAAGCTAGCTTCAGCTCATGCACCAAAATGATGTAGATATGCCATTTACCTACTGTATGAAAAGTTATGCTTTATGAAGTATGAAATCAATCCATGATTCCATACTATGGTGAAGTACATGGTTTGCACATCAGAATGAGCTGATAGTCTGTGATCCAACAGTGCCCTGAGTTCACACAACCTCTTTTCTGATACAGCTTCACTCCTCATAAGCCAAGAAAGCAAATGGCTAACCTGCATGGTGTACCAGGCAGCTCCCAGCTGGATGCTAGAACTATCTGCTACACTATCATCTTTTCTCTCTGCATCTGTCCTCAGGTCAACAATCCCCACTAAGTATACTGGCAGGACTTTATGCTCTACCAGTCTTACATAGGATTTTTTCACACAGGTTCATGTTTTGTTTCCTTGGACAGTACCAGCCAAATTACTGGATCAGATCTGGTGAGGTTATCTCAAGTTAGAAAGTTTCTGAATGACAGAAACTTACCAACTAAAGGTTTGGCAATCCAGATGTCTTGTTAGCCATGAAGACACCTGATCATAGACAGAAACACAGCTACAAACTGAAAGAATCAAACTCTTACTTTATGCAGGTGGCAGAGATCAGACAAAGCAGGAACAAATACTGGAAAGCATGTGCATGAATCAGCAAAGGAGGAGACTAGACTCCATGTGCTTATAGATGGACCAAATTTATTCTTTAAAAAAGCCCCTTTTGGTATATATCAGTGCAGTTCTCAGGGAAAATGCAGTAGCAACTCCAGAAATCTCTGTTGGATTCATGTCCCTGAAGAAGGCCAAACAATTTATGAACAGGCCAAAATGCACTGGTCTTTTTTAAAGAACAAAATTTGGTCCATCTATAAGCACATGGAACCTAGTCTCTCTCCCCTTTGCTAAGCTTGGACAGAACCTTCTAGGCTTCATTTAGTTGTCTGCCAATACCACCGCATGAATCTAAGCTTGCTAATTAGCTCTGCATCCAGATCTACAATGTCAATTAGTCTCTAATATCCACTACCTGATATTTTAGATTGATAACTTTTTTCACAACGTGTCAGCAATCAACACCATATCTGCAGCACATTATCCTTATGTTCATACAGTTTTCTGGAAATTCACTATGGACCGGCAGCTCGATGGCTCATTGACAATCACTGTGAGCCTTCAGCTGCCAGTCCACAAACCATCATTTTTTGAGTAGCATCATTCTAGACGATTTCTGCTAGTACAGTACACATTCTCACTGTTCTAAAACTTTAACAAAATCAACTTTCTAGATATACTAATGTGACTTGTTTGCTATTGTTATTCCAACAACTGCAGGCTACTCAGCTAAGCCCCAAACCAATCAATTTGTCTACCACTATTTTTCACAGAACTGTGTTCCAAGAAGATAACAAAAATTGCATACATTGGCATTCCTAACGAAAAAATGAAAAGGCATCTGTAACAGTTCAGGATCTCATCCTGCACCATGTATGTACTCTGTGCCCTTTCTAAAATCATCACCAGCCTTTATTATGGCTAACAAACCATAAGGCAAATCAAGTTAATTAAAATACATTATGAAAACAACACTGTATTGCTTAATAATTTACATGAATTTCATTAATATATATCTTACATATCTAAAATGTGTTTATCATCTGAAAAGACCCTAAGTTAAATTAAGACTGTTAAGATCATGTAATTATTACTTCATCAGCTGTTTAGCATCATATTCCTTCACCTTTTCCAAAATCAAGGACACTAATTCTGAAATTCTTGCTACAACTCTCTGGTGAAATGGACATCAGTATATTAGCCACAGAATACTGTTGACCATCTACACAGGCTAACTGCTCTCTCATCCAATACCCCTTCAAGATTAACTACAATCACAGAGTCATAGAACTGGCAGAGACCACAGAAGCCATCCAGTCTAACCCCCTGCTCATCAAGGCACTCCCAACAGATGGCCATCCAGCCTCTGCTTAAAAACTTCCAAAGAAGGAGAGCCTACCACACTCCGAGGTAGCATATTCCACTGCCGAACAGCTCTGACCATCAAGAAGTTTTCCTGAGGTTTTTTAAGTGGAATCTCTTTTCCTGCAGTTTGAATCCATTGCTCCTTGTCTCAGTCTTTGGAGCAGCGGAAAACAAGCCTGCTCCCTCCTTGACATGACATCCCTTCAAATACATAAACATGGCTATCATGTGCCCTCTTAATCTTCTCTTCTGCAGACTAAACATACCCAGCTCCCTAAGCCGCTCCTCATGGTGCATGGTTTCCAGACACTTCACCATTTTGGTCGCCCTCCTCTGGACACGCTCCAGCTTGTCAATATCCTTCTTGAAATGAGGTGCCCAGAACTGGACACAGTATTCCAGATGAGGTCTAATCAAAGCAGAATAGAGTGGGATCATTACCTCCCTTCATCTAGACACCATATTCCTACTGATACAACCAAGAATCATGTTTGCTTTCTTGGCTGCTGCATCACACTGCTAACTCATGTTCAGCTTGTGGTCCACCAAGACTCCTAGATCCCTTTCACACATACTGTTATCCAGCCATGTGTCCCTCATCCTATATTTGTGCATTCTATTTTTTTCTGCCTAAGTGCAGGACCTTACATTTCTCTCTGCTGAAATTCATTTTGTTAGCTTTGACCCAGCTCTTCAATCTGTTAAGGTCATTTTGAATTTTGAACTTGTCCTCTGGCATATTAGCAACCCCTCCCAATTTGGTGTCATCTGAAAATTTTATCAGCATGCCCTCTAGTCCTGCATCCAACTCACTGATGAAGATGTTGAACAGCACTGGGCCCAGGACAGAACCCTGTGGCACCCCACTAGTCATTTATCTCCAGGAAGAAGAGATGCCATTGGTGAGCACCCTTTGAGTTTGGTTAGTCAACCAATTACAAATCCACCTAACAGTAGCCCTGTCTGGCCTGTATTTTACTAGCTTCTTTGCAAGAATGTCACAGGGAACTTTGTCAAAGACCTTTCTGAAATCAAGATATGCTACATCCACAACATTCCCTTCATCTATCAAGCTTGCAACTCTATCATAAAAAGAGATAAGATTAGTCTGGCTCATTTTCAAGAAACCTATGTTGACTTTTAGTGATTACAGCATTGCTTCCTAAATAATTACACACTGACTTTTTAATGATCTGCTCTAGGATCTTTCATGGTATTGATGTCAGGCTGACCAGGCGATAATTATTTAGGTCCTCTTTTTCCCCTTTTTGAAGATGGGGACAATATTTGCCCTTCTTCAGTCTGCTGGGACTTCTCCTGTTTTCCAAAAGTTCTCAAAGATTATTGCCAGTGGTTCTGAAATTACTTCTGCCAGTTCTTTTGATGTCTTTAGATGTAATTCATCTGGCCCTGGAGACTTTAATTCATCTGGTGTAGCTAGGTATTCCTGTACTATTTCTCTACCTATTCTGTGCTGCATTTCTCCCACTTCCCCACTTGCTCCCCACTCCCCAGCTTGAGTACTACTTTCCTTTTGGAAGAAAACTGAGGCAAGAAGGTGTTGAGTACTTCTGCTCTTTCTCTCAGTCCTTCTCACAGTCCCATAGCAATGCTGCTACTGCAGCAGTTGAAAAGAACTGAGTGGAACTTAAGAACCATATCCTCTTGCATTTGTACACTCAACACAAGGAAAGGTACTTTCCTAAATCCATAAAATTCAAAACATTTGGTGCAAAGGAACAGAGCCTATGTGTGATTACACAGAAACCAGAAATAACCACCGTATTTCTAGAATGAGTTTCTGTGAACCCATCACACCTCTCATACTATATAAATTTGCATTTGCAGTAGTATTTTCTGTGGTGTAAAATACAGATTAGTTTGCCTACAACTCTAGGAGACAGCTATGGCATGATTATTTCTAGGGCTGTCTATAGAGATCCAGCATGCAGAAGTTTCCACAATGGGCTTAGACTTGAGTTGTTTTGGCTAAGTACGTACGTCCACTGGGATAAACGAACACACCATCATTGGGACAGCAAAATCACTGATCAATTTTTTGGGAACTTGGAATAAGCTACATATGGTAACTTTTCTGGTATTGTACACAAGATAAAAGCCATGATATGAAACAGCATAAGTAGACTTTTGAGAAGCTTTCGAGAATCTTGAGAATGCCCTGCAGAATGAAACTGTTAAATCTGTGGCAAGAATACTGTTAAGTGAATTATACATAAGCAGGAGATCAGACTGTTCCATCTTTCAGACAAAGAAGAACAGTCACAGGGAGTTTCATTCCTCCTTCTTCCAACAAGAACACAAGGTCCAAATACATGTTTCCTCTTACTTCCGCAGTCTGAGGGAAAAAGGACTTGGATCCTGTCCATCAGCTAAGGGAGCAAGAACAACCTATTTTTGTTCAAGCACAACCTGATGAAGAGAAGATCAGACAGGACTGAACTGCTTCCCTATGACTCACCATTACATTCTACCCTTGCAGAATTGATCCTCCTCTTCCTATCCTTCCCTTCCTCTGTATGTCTTAACTTTTAAGCTGATAAGCCCAATGACAAAGCTTATGTCTTTTTTATTGATGTGATTCATCTTGAGAGAGAAGGATATGAAAAGTATATACAGTAAACAAGTAAATAAATGATATGAAAATGCAGCATCTATCTGTTTACTCCATTATGATTGTCAGTGTGTACAAAGACGCAGTTTCAAAACAGCACCTGCTATCTAATGGACAAATATAGGTCCCCTCTTGAACTACTACCACTACTACTACTACTACAAGCAACCAGTTACTCATGTTAAAAGAAATATGGATATAATGGATAGTCTGCTACTTCAGGTGTACCTTGCATTTGGCAAATCCCTCAGGGCCTCACAGAGGGACAAGTGATAATGAAACTACCATGCCATAAACTAAAATATTACCCCTCAGATTCTATATGGCAAATCAGAGACATGAGTTCTAAAATCAATGCAATATCCTTCAATAGAATAACATCCAGATTTCTGTTGCAGCCCCTATGATAATAATAAAATTTATTTATATCCCGCCTCTCCCCATGGGTCGAGGCGGTACTACAACAATACATTAAATACACTAAAAGCATTAAAGCATAACCAATCCTCCCCACCCACCAACCCATCTAAAACCAACCCCCTAAAACACATTAACTACAATCAACTAACTATTAAAGAACAGGAGGACAGTTGGTGGGAGGTGGTGGAGTACTAGTCTGGGAAGGCCTGTCGGAAGAGATCAGTCTTGACTGCTTTTTTAAAGCAGTCAAGACTGGTAATATGCCGGGTCTCTTCCGGCAGGCCATTCCATAACTTGGGAGCGATAGAAGAGAAGGTCCTCTGGGTAACCACAGCCAACCTAGTTCTGACTGGCTGCAGTAAATTCCTCCCAGAGGACCTTAATGTGTGGGGCGGATTACATGGGAGAAGGTGATCCCGCAGGTAGGCTGGCCCCAAGCCATGAAGAGCTTTAAAGGTAAGAACCAACACCTGGTACTGTGCCCAGAAACTAATAGGCAGCCAATGTAAAGACTTCAGAATTGGTGTTATGTGGTCACTTTTAGGTCTACCGGTGACCATCCTGGCTGCCATATTCTGAACTAATTGAAGTTTCTGGACTAAGCACATGGGTAGCCCTATGTAGAGCGCATTGCAGGTATAAAGTATACTCAAAAGTTTTCTTGCCCTTGATGTTTTTTTTTAAGGAACAGTCTTGCACATTGATATACCTATTGAAAAAAAGGTCAACTGCTATATGATGTTTATATTTTGGGAGCTTTTTGTGAAAAATTAACTTCTGCAAAAAAAATAGATATTTATTTATTTGTGTATAAGAAACTCCCTGTACCATTCTTTCCTGCTGGAAAACTGATTCAGAGAAATGACCTCGACTGTCATTGTGCAGTGGTACCCAGTCCCTTCTCTAAAGTATTCAAGAGAGCCTGAGTCACTTTTTCCTGCAGGAAAGGGCACCTGAGCTTAGCTAATGTGACTGAGTGTAGCAAAAGTGCTCCAGATGCCTTGACCATAGTTGTCCCTCCATCTATGCTTAGAACTGGTAAGGAGATAATTAGGACACTGCCAGAAAATCCCTTCTCACTGCTGTAAATTCAAGCTGGGGAAGAATACCTGTTTCATCATGTTTGCTTTGGATTGTATGTGTGGCCCTCTTGCCATGATCACATAGCAAGCTAAAACCACTAAACCACACAATATACAAGCAAGAGTTTCTAAGTGACAAATATTTAACAACAATGGATACTGCAGTACAGTATATAGTTAAATTTTGCATCTATAATCCTTAACTGCTGTTAAATACATATTCAGAAATACAGATGAAGTTGCTGATGTTTTGCTTCAGGGTGAGTGTAACTCTATCAAAAATAGGTGCAAACATTTCTTCAGGATCCTGATAACCAAGAGAACTTCCATCTTATCTGGATGAAATTTCAGTTTGTTCACTCCAAATCCACAGAAAATACAGTCTAAACTTTAACTCAGAACTATCACTACATATTCAGGATTGTACTAAAACAAAAAACAGAAACAAAGCTTGATTCAATCAGTGGTTTCCAGAAGATATTAAACATCACATGAAACAAGACAGAACAATATAGAACCCGATGCACTGAAAGCCAGGAATATAGTATACAGCAGTCTCACAACATCACTTTTTGAGACAAGTCCCTGAGAAAACACAAGAGCTTCTTCAAGCAGTATACCCTAGACTAATCCAAGTAGAACAGTCCAGAAGGAAATCTAACATACTCAATAGGTCTGCACTCTCCTCTTATTTATATCCTGGTGAAGGTGGCAGTTGACAAAGGCACCTTCAGATAAGAAAAGAGCTAAATAAGGCATTTCAACAAATAAAATCTGAAATTAGCTAGTCTCGTAGCTTTTAAGAATCCAGCTTTAATCCTCATCCAGGTACACAGGACATTTTAGTCCCTTGAAGTCACATTTTGTTGCACAATTTGGAAGAAGACCTAAAAAGTAGGCATTTTATGACATTCTCACCTGAAGTAGTATAAACAGCGTCTTTGAATTTCAGCCGCCTGCCACATACAGTTTTTCAGGGTTTTTTTTTTTTGGTAAAGAAAGAAACAAAAATGCCTGGAACAAAAACTGTCCCAACAAATCTACTGCATTTATGTTGGCTATATTTGCTGCAAACAAGAAGTGCTGACAGCTATTAAGAATAAATGTTTCACTTCATGTGAACACGTTTCTTCTCGTTCTGGGTGTTTGAATATAATGAAATACCCTTGAATCTGCACCCACAAATAATCCTATAGTTACGGGGCATTTTTATACTTTGCAATACTGTCAAATTTTCATCAAGGGTCACAAATACCCCAGATTAAACCACTCAAAAAACACTTCTGTGGATGCAAGTTACAAACAGACAACTTTGATACTGATGGTTAGACTTGGATTACACAATACTTCAGTCAGATGGATTCAGAACTGATTGGAAACCCATGCTCAAGAGTGCTCATCACTGGTTCCTCAAAAGAACAGAATGGTGGTCTAAAGTCAGGTGCTAAAGAAAACTGTTCTAAGATGAGCATTCTTCAAAATTTCTAGCAATGATTTAAGAACAGGTGGACAAAATCCTTATCAAGTCTGTAGATACTTTAAGACAGGAAGGAACAAACATCACCAAACAAGACAAGAAAATAATTCAGAATGACTTTGGTAGAAAGAACTGGACGTAAAATTCAGAGACAAATGCAAAGTTCTCCACAAGGCAGGGATGTCAACAAATTAAAAATGAACAGGTACATGGTATGGGGATATCTCTGGCTAAAGATTAATTAATATAAATATGTATCACATATTCATGTGATAGTTTTGTAACAGATCACAGTCTGAAGGGGAATCTCCTTAGAGAAAACGCTTTTTCAAGCAGGGTATGGACAGCCATTTGTTGGGGAAACTCTAGCTCTGGATTTCTATATTAAGCAGGGGGTTGTACTAGACAATTTCAGGCTGCACTAATTGAAGTATAGTGTTATCATAAAGGTATGACTCACTTCTATTCTGCTTTGGTTAAACTTCACCTGTGGTCCAGCTCTGGGCACCACAGTTTAATGAGAATATTAACAATTGGAATGTGGTGAGAGCAACCAAGATGATAAGGTGTCTAGATACCAAGTCCAGTGAAGACCAGTTGAGGGAACTAGATATGTTTTGCCTGGAGAAGAGAGGTGATATGACAGTCATCTTCAAACATCTGTCACATGTAAGATGCAACATGTTCCGGAGAGATGCAAATCAGTGGGTTGAAATCATACAAATAAAGATTCGTATAGGATTTCCTCTTAGTAAGAATTTTTCAACAGTAGATCAGAAGGTGGTAGACTGTCTCTCAATGGAGATTTCTAAAAAGAGGCTGAACAGACATCTGTCAAGAGTGCTTTAGCTGCTGATTCCTGCATTAGTAGGAGGCTAAACTAGATTACAACAGAGATCCCTTCCACTATTCTTTGAAAGGTCAGTTGTTTAAATCAGAGAGGTTAGGCAAAACTTGCTTGATAAAGTATCTATCTCACTGTAGAGTCGAAGGCTTTCACGGCCAGAATCCACTGGTTCTTGTGGGTTTTTCGGGCTTTGAGACCGTGTTCTGATTGTATTTTCTCCTGAGATGCAGGCGAAACGTCGGGAGAAGATACAACCAGAACACGGTCTCAAAGCCTGAAAAACCCACAAGAACCTACCAGTATCTATCTCACTATTTCTAAAAGTAGTTTTTGCCTCATCTTCTCTCAAAAGAATATATATATATTAATTTCAGTCTCTTAGCCTTGATGTATGCAGGTACAGGAGACGAGAAGAAAGCTTCCAAGAAGTTTGTCTAAATCCTCAAGGTGCACAAAGGAAAAAAAAAGAACACTTAGATGGAATCCTAATGATCAGTGTGTCACATTCTATTCCAGCACTGGTAGTTTATGTCAGAGTGGACAAGAGCAGTTTTATCCACAAAGTGTTTTATGAACCAGACAACAGACTTCAGAGCATTTTGGTCTACTTCCACACTACCAGTAAGCAGTAATATAGGTTTCTCAAAAAAAATTAGAAAATGTTCAAAAATGTATAAACAGCTTTTGAAACTAGAAACTGAAGATAGCCTGAAAAAGAATACATGATATGGTGGACTCAAAATTTTACAAAATTTGCTGTATAAATAGAGAATTTATTCTTCAACAGCCAAAGATAGCTCATGAAGAGGAAAATCATTGAATGTCACCTTTCAAATCAACAACTTTCTTACCAGTAATCATAAAATCCTTTATGCAATAAAACTAAATTTTTTAAAAGAATAAACTGCAAACACATCAGTGATTGAGCATAGTAATGATACAGTCTGAATGTTATTAAGGTACACATATTCCTAAAATGGGGACAGTGTACATGCAAACAAAATGAAACATCCGCGCACATGTTGCTGCCATTTAATAATACCAGACACAAGCACACATGATTCTTCCCATTCAAGGGGATTCTTGAACAAAGCTCTTACAGTTACAGAGGGTCCACTGTATCTCTGTTTTCTTTTGCTGTTATCAAACACAGAAGCTGCAACTAGTCTTTAGCCTCTCCAATGCACAAACGGCATCTCTTAAGACTGGGGCATACTCAGAAAAGAAAAGAGGCAGGCTGTATCACAGGAAAAGCTGCTATATTGTCACAGACACATTTCACACTAGAACCTGACAACATCACACAAAATGTCATTACATTACAAGTCTGTTGCAGAACACTGCCAGAAAAGAAGTTGGCCCATTACTTTAATAGCTAAAATATTAGATACACACTTTTGTGTTCCTCATCAACATAGGTTCAGGACCCTGTCAGCCTAAGTTTTGTTAAATTTTTACATGTACATTAAAGACCTCATGTTTTATGAAATGCATTTCAGTGTGTTTCCTGGTAAGAGATCAGAGGTGAACCAGAATCTGTATAAAATTCATCTCAACAGACACCTATATTGCTGATTAGAGTAGCAACTGCCTTCTAACTCAGCCAGTGTCTCTTGATGGCTTTTCGCACATTCCTCAAGCTGCCTGAAAAGCTGGGCTTGTGAAGAATGTGATCTGTTGAAAACTGATGGAAGGTCTCGTTACACAGAGTGGGGGATATCAGCATGGGAGGTAGCAAGTTCTGCATGTCTTGCGAGTGTTCAGACTGTTGTGGAACCTTAGCCACAACAGTAAATTCACAAGATAAGCTTCAAGAAGTAAATATACCAGAGTCCAGTGAAGTTAAGCAGTCACACACATCAGCATGCAATCACACTGACAGGCAGGCAAACAATGCTGCATTTTTTTTTAATAGCCTGGGAACCACATGGTCACAAAGACAGATACTCTGACCAGCTAAATTTATTTCAAATATTTTTAGGATTTCAGATAGTTTATATAAAAACAACATAAGACTATAATTATACACAATTATATATAATGAGCAATTAAAATTCAAAACAACAAGAAACAAAGCAGTTGGCAAAATCAGTGAGGATAGCACCTCCTGTAACAGCTACAAAAGTGATGCAAAATAAATGGACTGTGCAGATCATAAAAGAAAAAAGCTGCAAACTTGTTTTGAGGAAGCCATTCTGGAAAATATCTTGTTCCTAGCTGCTGACAATTTTATGTAAAGCACCAATGGGACCACAGTGTTTCCCTGGGAGCCAGAAGATTTAAGCAATGGTTTCCTCTCAACCAACAGAAGGGAGAACATACCAAATGTGGCAGTTTGGAGAACGCTACCCAGAAGAGCACTTCTTCCTCCCCACACTCTGGGCTAAGATGATCATCACTACAATCATACAGCTGCAGAATATTAGCCTTTCTAAACTACAATCTGTATGTCCTTCCTCAGCTCCAAAGGCACCAAACATAGGGTTTCTGTGACAAAACACAACTTAACTGGAGATAATGGGGTGGCAGTGGGGCAGCTTCTGTGACACAATGCCTAACCTCAACTGAGGGAGGCAGGCAGGCAGACCTGGGAGAAAGACATGGTTAAGAAACCAGAAGCCCTTTCTGTGGGCCCACCTATAGAAACAGAAAGGCCATGTGTCCTCCAAAATTCAAGCCTAGAGGGCTCCCAGACCCTTGGAGAAGACAGTTTCGTAATCTCTGGTTGGGTGGCATAGTGATTGCTCCTCAGGGCCAACACCTGCCACCTCCATTCCTCTGTTCACCAAAGTTCTGTGGTCAACTCAGGTCAGCTTTGGAGATGGAGCAGAAGTTGATCAACATGTTGGCCGCTACAGGAAAAGGTCACAGGGCCACACAAAACCATTCCTTTCCCTTTTACCTGTCCACTCCATGGGTCCTGCTGGCTTGATCCAGGTTGGTGTCTTGGCCAACTGCACATATCTGCTTTTCATCATAGCATGTACTCTGCCTCAAACTGCATAATCATCATGCTATTGGCCCATGACTGGAAGCACTTACAAACAGTTATGTTTATAAATTTACACCATTCTTACAGATTTTTAAAAAGCACTCCACTGCTCTGACAGCCAGAGTGCTGCAGTGGTTTAAGCACTGGAGTATGACTTTGGAAATCAGGATTTAAATCCCCACAGGCCTAACTTGCCTTAGGCAAGTTATACTCTCTCATCTTCAAAGAAAGGCAATGGCAAACCCCTCTGAACAAATCTTGCCAAGAAAACCCCATGGCAGGGTTGCCATAATTCAGAAATGACTTGAAGGCATACAACAGCAACATGCCCTCCTCCCACTGTCCCTGAAGAACTTGTGTCCCTTTACCTAAGATTGCCCCTGTGATAGGCAAATGTTACCCGGACTTCTGGGGGGGGGGTCCCGTGGGGGACACCTTGATTCACTCCAAGTTATAAAGATTGGGGAAATTAGCAGAGCACTGGCAATAGCAAAACGAGGGGCAAAGTAACCAAGCAGGATCTTTTATCCAACTTTATGGTGTCACGCCAAGCCAAAAAGCCGGACAAACATATCGAATAAATCAATTTTATTAAATGAGTATAGTACCACGCACTCACACACACAAGGCCTATTGAGAAGGAAAAGAGGTGAAAATTGGATAAGGGAAAAACCAAAGGGAATGTAGAGGCGGTGATACTGCACCTATCCTGAAGTCTTCGGTCTGGGAAGCAGCAAGAAGAACAGAGCTCGGCAAAGAGACGGCTGAGGGGATCACTCAATTAACAGAGTGCATGGCGGGGAGTTCTCTGAAGAGATCCTCAAAAACTAGGGCTACTTATAGGGCAGAACGTACCTTGAGGGCAGGCCCTCTCCCGGGGAGAACAATGGTCACAGCAAAGGAAGGAATGCCAAACAATGGCAACTTGGTCATCTGCATGATTGGTTTAGCTGGAATGTAAGTATTCAGTGTTGCGGTTGCAAAGGGTTGCAATGTAAGTTTATGTAGATGGACTTCGCCTTGTAGGATTTTTCCAGAATTACAGTTGCTCAACCTGGGGAAAACACACTAATCCATTCAAGTTGGCTACTTTTGGCTGAGGACCCTTTGTTTATGTGGATTTGAACAGCCTGAGGTCTCCTTGGGCTACATGACTGGGGATTTTTCTGGTCTTGACCTGTTTTCAGTTGTTCGACCTCTTTGCTTTCGTGCCCCATCCGGGCAACCACTCTGGCATGGCGGGCATATCTGATATCAAACTTATAGTCCCCAGGATAGGGTATGCCAGTGGGGTAACACAGATACTAATTGGTCCTTTTCCCAGTGTTTCCTATCCCTTTTCCACAAAGCTGAAATGTAATCTGACCTTCTCCTGTGTGTTCGTTTGCTTTTTACCTTCAGTTCTTTCCAGATATCTCTGTAGGATGTCAGAATGAGGGGCTGCTCATTTATCTTTTCATGAAGCTGGTTGCTCCAATGACTGGGCTTCTCAGTATTCTCCACTACCTGCTCTCATTCTAGTACCAAAAGACGAAAAGGAAGAGTTTAGAAAACTGTACTTGTTTAGAAAACTGTACTTGTTTTCTAAATTAAAGCCATTTATTTATTTGCCTTTTTTTTTTGTAAGCAGTGGGGAAGGATCTTGCACAGACCATTGGATGTGTGGAGAAAACTACAGTGAAGCTGGTGCAGAGCACGTTTTGGGTGAAAGGGCAGAAAATATTTGCTTTCCTTCAATGGGGTTTCACTGGAATTCAATGTGTATCCTGCTCATACTTCATAGGGATTGCTTTGTGGCTTACTTCTGAATAGACAAATACACAGCTAAGCTCTGAATATTAAAGATTAATATAGATTAATACAGAGATCCAGAGTGATGTAGTAGCTTGAACACTGGACTATAATTTTGGAGACCAGGGTTCAAACCCCCACTCAGCCATGGAAACCTACTGAGTGACCTTGCGCAAGTCACACATTCTCAGCTTCAGAGGAAGGCAATGGTAAACACTCCCTGAACAAGTCTTGCCAAGAAAACCAAGTGATAGGGTTGCCGTAAGTCAGAAACATCTTGAAGGTACGTAACAGATTAATATAGACACATAACAAACAAAAGTAACTTTGTCCATTTTTGCCATTAGCTCTTCCCATGTCACTCTTGCTCTTCCCCCCTTCTAGAAGGTACACACTAAAATCCTTTCAAGATTTGAAGGAGGTCTTCTGGCTGAAAAAGGTTCCCCATCCCTGACCTAATGTAATGAGATTAAATGAAGCATTTCCCTCCCCAGAGAACCTTAATTATACAGAGGAATTCATACATGGGGAGACAGTCTCTAAGGTAAAAATTAACGTCAGGTCCTGAAGGACTTTTAAGCTACAGCATCAGAATGCTTGAAGATTTCATTCAGACTGTATTTTTAAGCAACCCAGCTCTAACTGTACTAGGCAGACTAATGTGTGGATCAGAGTACAGATACCCTTTTGCTCTTCTTCAAATCATTTTATCAAAACGTCATTTCTATTGTTATCTGTTAAGATGATCTGGAGGGATATCAATGCATGCAGAGGCCACTCCCCTCTTTGGCCACATGGAAACTGGGAAAGAAAGAGTAATAAAATCCAGGCAATTAAATTTCATAGAATCATAGAAATGTAGAGTTGGAAGAGACCACACGGGCCATCCAGTCCAACACCCTCAAAGCACTCTCGACAGATGGCCATCTAGCCTCTGCATAAAAACCTCCAAGGAAGGAGACTCCACTATACTCCGAGGCAGCATATTCCACTGCCAGACAGCCCTGACTGTCAGGAAGTTCTTCCTGAGGTTGAGGTGGAATCTCCTTTCCTGCAGCTTGAATCCATTGCTCCTTGTCCTGGTCTCTGAAGCAGCAGAAAACAAGCCCTCTCCTTCCTCTACATGGCATCCCTTCAAATATTTAAACATGGCTATCATGTCCCCTCTTAATCTTCTCTTCTGCAGACTAAACATCCCCAGCTCTCTAAGCCTATCCCCATAAGGCATGGTTTCCAGGCCTCTCACCATTTTGGTCGCCAACTACCCTTGAGATTTAGGCTCTTTCTGTTACGGATGACGCTTCCCATCCACCCCATTCTTAAGCAGAGAACACTGAATTTCTCAAGAAGCCTCTGTACTGTTGCACTGGGAAAAATCTTTCAGGTGCTGTACAAGTGAAATCCACCAAATGCAGTCACAATGAAAAAGTTTTACCTTTGTTGGAAACCTTGAGGAGTTAAGTCCCAGCTCCCTGCATCCCTCTTCTGTAGGCTGTTTTGTAGATTTTGGATGCTGTTGTATTAGAAGTAGATAAACTTAAGTTTTGAAGTACAGTAGGTTCCCATATCCGTGAGGAGTATGTTCCCTGACTTAACACAGATGGCAAAAATCGCGGATAACGTGACAGGATTTGTGTGCCATTCTCTGCCAAGAAAGGTGCACATGTCTCCTTCCTCAGTAGGGAGGAGCCATTCTGGATTTCACATGCTTCTCTCTGCCAAGGAAGGTACTTCAGTCTCTTTTTTAGCTAAGAGATGAGTGGGGAGGGGAGCAATACCAGGCTTTGTGAGCCTCTCTCCACTGATGAAGGAGCATTCACCCCTTCCTAGGCTGACAGAAGTATGGGAAGTCCAGCTGTGCCTTGCTGTGTGCCTCTCTTGGCCAGCCACGCGGAGCAAGGATCCTGGCCGCTGGCAGCAGCCATGGCCCTGGAGCAGATTGTGGATGAGTGAATACCAGTGATACAGTTATAGAAGAACCTACTGTACTTCCATTACATTTTTTTAAAAAATTATCAGTACTACATTGTGTCTAGGGACAGGAAAGATTGTACGTTGCTGAGAGGAACGTAGTACCCAAGGAAGAAGTCAGAGGAATGCATTTTGTAGATTTGAGTTTCATCAGTCAGTTGCATCTCTGATGGCAACTCTCTAGTTTATTATGTTACAACAGACTAATGATGACGGCAATAGCAATTTTATTTCAGATAGTTTTTCATTCTAGACTGCCTCAGGAACTGTGAGCTTTTAAAAGTAATTCTTACTTGCATCTGTTCTGAATAATTAAGACAATGATTAAGGCAAGCTGCTATAGGAATCCCCAAAAGTAACCAAAGGGAAGTTGAAGTGCTGTTTTGTCATAGAGAAGAAAGCTGTATGCATAGCAATCCCAAGCTATTCTCTTCTCATTCCCCACTCCAGGTCCAATGAGATGTATTCTAACAAGCTCCTCTTTCTATCCCAGTACTATCACTTCTCAGCACTAAGTAGTACTCAGTTCCCTGGCTGACACTTTCACCTGTAACAGATCTCTATTTCTTCCAATCTGGACTGATGAAAGAAGGGGGTGCTAGTGGAGCAGCAGGTCATGTACTGTCTAGCACGAAGAACTAGCCAGTGGATTCTCTTTTTGAGGTACACTACAGACAATTCTCTGCCTTTTTTTCCCCATTGCACTTGAGACATACATTGCATTCTAATTCACACTGAACTTCAGAGTTAAACAATACCTTTGGAGAATAGCTGTTATAATCACAAAATGTTGGCTGGCTACCAAGACCAGACAAAATTTGTGGGCTAGTTTTTTTCTCCTTTTTTTTGTGATACTGGGTTGTGTCCAACTCTCTATTCTTCAGTAGAATATATTGTCCTTCCTTCTGAAGCCCAGAAGGTTCAAAGAATTTACTCTTGAATATTAGAAAACATTCTACAGCCAATGGAGTTGTAGAGGGAAGGAAAGAAGAGCAATGTCCATTATCTGAGTGGAACTCTGTTAGTATGATGTTAAATGGAACATGTACAATTGGGACAGATTTTATTCAGTTGCTGGCAACATCTTTTTGTGAGGAAAACAGCAATCTTTTTCTAGTGCAGATTCAAAAGATTATAGACTACATATAACTGGCCCCTTCTCACTAACAGTAAAATAACTATGATTCAAAAGATATGATCAGACACCTTCAAAAATGACCAAGTAAGATTTGTACCACAAAGTTCAAAACAAGGGACAATAGGTTAGGACCTGGTCAACCAGTGGAGAGTTATTAAGTGAACATACAATGTAAATTCCATTAGTTCAGGGGACCTGAGGGGACTAATAATCTGATTTAGGCCAAAGAATGAATTTCTCAAGCACCCACAGAAATAACATGGAACTTACGAATCAGACACCACACAGTAAAACCTTCTTTTAGTTTTTTTTTTCCATTTGGAGAAATTTCAGCAGGCATTTAACTCTCCTACTGAAATCAATGGGGAAAGTGCCTCGCTTCAGCTGGATAATTGTCCTTCATGTTCAAAGGAGTTCAGCAAGCAAGAAGACAGACACATATTCCCAAAGCATCTGTTTGCTACTCCAAAGTTTTAACCACATAAGGAGCTTAAGAATTAACCATACGAAACAATCCTAACCCTGAAATTCAAGCTTATCCAGACAAAGTTTCGCATACTATCAAAACCAATCTCAAGTAAATCTTGTATTAGCAATAACTGAAAAACCCACTTAAAACCCACTTATCACTTTATCTAGAATTAATAAATCAAATCTACATATTGTAGCTATTAAACATGCCATTCTGTAGTAAGACTTTGAGATTCAGAACGCAGTTTAGTGTTTATCTTTGCTTCCACATGCAGCTAGGACGTGTTCTTTCTTTCAAAGCAATGATGAACCATGCAATTTTATAATCAAATTTTATAATCAAATTTATTTTCAGCAGTAACAACAACAACAACAGCAGTAGTAACAACAACAACAACAACAAATATCACCAATTAACTGAAAATAAGAAGAGGATATTATTAACATTTCACAACCGTATATAAAAAAATTCAAACTTTTTTCTGAAACATAAAAAAAGAACAAAAAGGGAAGGGAAAAAAGGGAATGTAGCAGCACCTTTAATGAACATAAACCTACTTCTCTTTTTTAAAGCCCACTTTAGATGGCTGCAGCTAAACTGCAACATAAGTTTTAACATATTACTTTAGTTTTAATATTTTATAAATATTTCAGCACATTAGGCCGGAAATTCAAACACATAAAACAAGAGCTGAGCTCCAGATTGACATCAGGCTAGTCGATGCCCTTCTAAACCTTAAACCTTGACTGGACTGAATAAAGTTGTTTCAATGGTCAAAGCAGATCCTTAATGCTACTAGCTCAGGAATGACTTATCGACCACCCAGCAAGAGAAAAAAGCCTATGAGATCAGCTCTTAGCTCATTAACTCCAAAAGTCTCCCTTAATACTACTGTTGCTATCCAAGGGACCAAATTTAGAATTCATCTTCCTGCCTGAACAAAGGCAAAAAAAGTCTCTTATCACAGTTGGAAACGATTCATAACAGTTATTTTCCTTCCTGTAACTTTCTTCCACAGCTGATTTTGCATACAGGTCCCATAGTAGTAACAACTGCTAAACTTTAATTACCATTACAACTAAATATGCAAACATCATCCTGTTATGCAGCATAGGGAAGTCTGAAAACAATTCAGAAATGCAAAACCAAACCAGCTGTATTGCATGTTCACATACTTTAATTTTTAGCAATTGTCTTTCCAAATGCCACTACTCAAACTGACCAAACACTGCAACAATAATATAAACAGCAGACCAAAAAATTGACCTCTCTAAAACAACACAAACTATGAACATGGTCCATCCAAAGTTTTAGGTAATTATTTCAATGACAGAGATTTAAGCATGTATTTAATCCTCTATGACTGAAATAGACAAAATTTGGAAATAATTAGACTTTGGCCAGATAGCATCCCGTATTGTATGCATGTCTGCTCAGAACTAAACCCCATTTGTTTTAATGAAATTGTGTAAAATTGCAGGCTAAATGACATTACCTGCAAGGACTGCATTTACTAGCAGCAACAGAACAATTCTGCTGAGAGAAATCCTTATATAAAATGTGTATCTACAGGTATATTTTCTGAGAAACTGGCTGTATGAAACTCAGTGGGACTTAGTTCTAAGTAATATGCATCAACCGGGAATGAGAAACTTCCATCTAAGTATAAGGAACATGATAGAAATCCAGTGTTCGCCAACACTTCTAACTGTTCCATACAAGTCTATGAAATCATGTGTACTGCTGCTTTCAAGTCACCTGTTGCAGCAAGATAATTTTAAGAGTCTGCCAACCACAACTAATTCTGGTTGAATTGCTAAACCTAATCAGTCAACCTTTTGACTACCAAGCTTATTCAAAGTATTCTTAAAAAAGAAAACAGATTATATTATTTTTGCCTATAATTCAAACTACAGCAATACACCAAGACAATGAACAAACTTACTGATCAGTTTCCAAGGGAAAAAAACAATGGACAGAACTTTTATGCTACCTAACCATATAATAAAGCATCTAAGTATCATTTTAGAACTTAATTCAATTAAAAAGTTATCTATCTTATAATCCCCATCAGCATTTTCATTTTTTAAGATCGGATAAGACAGGTGCCTCTGCAGAAAATGTAGTGAGAAAGGTGAGCCTCACTGGATAGCAGATACAGGGATGTCTGTTTCAAACAGCAGATCTAAAGTTCTCAGATAAAGCATCGCTTTTATATAAGATCCAAGTATTTAGTTCAGCTGGGGAGAAGGTAGCTGCATAGTCCAGTATCTATAGTGAGACAATATTGTATTTCTATTCTGTCTCCAATCCATAGCTAGGCATTCTTTCATTCAGAATGATCAAATTGTCAATAATGCTACAGAATTTTCCTCCTGATTAGCTGGTAAAAATATTAGAATATTAGGTGTTCTCCCCAAACATTAAAAAATTAGTTCAGAAATTTTATACTACCCAGCTCTATATTTTGTTTTAATTCAACTGGCATATTAAAAAGTAACTGTCAATATATGATACGATTGTAAATGGGACTTTCAATATAGTACCACGGAGGTGATGAAAAGAATGGATTACCAACCAGGCCAAGAAAAAAAATTAAATAATTTTGAATGCTAATTTTTCCCTTTTATCTTAAAATTTCCCCAAACGTTTGTGCAAAGACTACAAAAATTATAACTGAGCAAAAACAAATTAAGAAGCCACTAATCTACAATAATTCCCCTCCTATTTTTCTTCGTTATAGTTAGATTTTCTGCACCTGCTCCACAACCTGCTAATACAGGTTAGACACAGACAAGAGAGTCCCAGCTTTCAACAATATTGACTAATAAGAACTGTGATAATATCCACATTTAATATTTTTACACAGTTAAATTAGCCAGAGAGTTTCACAGACCCACCTTGAAGTTTTCAATAAAAACATGGCCAGGGGTTCCTAAACACCCCCACAGTTTTCAACCCATGGCAAATAATTCCACAGAGGTATATTTGTTAATATATGCCCTAGGCGCTGCCGGTACAGCAACAAAATTCTTCCTGCGAAGAAAAAATATGTACGGCAGGAAACACTAATGTCTTTGCAAGGCCAATCTCTCCCCCCACAACACGGGCACCCTAATAAGCTGCGGGGGGGGAGAGTCAGGATTAACCTGTGAGAGCCAACAACGGAAATAGCTGCATCCAGGAACCCGGGAGACAGTAATGGGCAAAGGGGCCTTACTGGAACAATCCGAAAAAGTGCCTCTGTGGCCAGCCGCGCCGGGCAGAAACACTGGGGGCATTTCCGCACGAGTCTGTTATAGCGCGATGATTCCACTTTCAACCTCCTCTGGAATCCTGTGGTTTGCAGTTTCGGGAGGGGCCGGCCGGCCCCTCCCGAAACTGCAAACCCCAGGATTCCAGAGGAGGTTGAAAGTGGAATCATCGCGCTATAACAGGCTCGTGCGGAAACGGCCTGGGTCTCTCACACACAAGAACTGGGGGATCAACGAGAGCAAAGCCACCAGCCGCCAGGACAAGAAGAAAAAAGTACCAGGAAAGGCCACTGTCACTCCAGTCCCAACCCCGGCGTGAATACACACAAACGGGGCAGAAAGAGAGAACAAATACGGGCAGGCGGGAAGGGACAGCAAGGGTGTGAGGCGGGGTTCGGGGAAGAGACTTCGGGCAAGTCACGGAGACTGAAGTTCACACGGGGAAAGCGGGGAGGGGGACGAAGGGACCGAAGCGCCCCCCACGCGCGAGCCGCAGCCCCTCCGCTGCCCCCAACCCGTCTCCCCCCCCCCAGAAGGGACCCCAAGGGCCACCGGGCTCCCCAAGAACACGAGCAGCGACGAGAGTTGACGGTGGGTCTGGGCGCGACTCCGGGGCTTGAGAGAGAGGGAGCTTCCATCCCAGAGAGCTCCCCGCTCCCCTCCCCGAGAGTACCGGTAGAGCGGCTGCGGGGCCGAGAAAGAGAGACGGTCGCCGCACCTTCGTCTTCCCGGGGACAACAACACGGACGAGGCTCGCTCTGACGGCGCAAAGGAAGGTACGCCCGGCCCCGCTTTCTCTCTTCAGGCCCCTCAAGCCAAGAGGCGCGGGCCAGAGAGCGGCGGCGCGTCGGAATCCTCCCCCTCCACCGCGAGCGCCAAGACCAAAGCACCACGACGACGACGACGACGACGGCGGCCGCCGCCTCGCCTCCTGTACCAGATCCCAGCAACGAAACCGCCGTCTTTTTCTTCCCCTCCCCCTCCGCGCGTGCGCATACCCAGCATCTCTCTCTCCTTTGCTCCCACCAATCTTCGAGCCCCTCCTTTCAAGGGTAAGGAGGCGTGGCTGAAAACCTACGCCTGCCCTCAGCCGCTGAGCTTTCCGTTGACGTCACGCGCGCGCTCCCCTCCCTCGCTCCCCTCATTAGGTTTAGCTGGGGTTTGCCGAGCTGAGGGAAGGTTACTTTTGTCCCTGTGAGGGAAGATGTTACTTGGACAAGGAGGGAGGAGCGAGGGCGAGGATACATTAAGTTTTATTAGCAGTATGCTAGGTGGAAACGGAGCAGGTGAATTTTCTTGACTCCATATTTCCATAGTGAGAACTGAGGACTAGCGCCTCGTTTGCGTTTACCTCATAACTTGAAAAACAACCGCCGCCAAGTTTGTGTATGTTCCAAATCCGATTAAATTCTAACTGATAAAATATTTTTGTGGATGAATAGACAGATTTAAAGTTGATTATGTACATTTGCACGTCACCAAAAAGTAAATAGGGTTTTTTGTAAGATAGAAATGTAAGGCATACGGTCGCCAGAGCGAAAACTGGAGAGGGTTCCTGTACCTTTAAATGGTTGTGTAGAAGAAGGAATTTCAGCAGGTCTCTCCCCTCAGGCAACGCCTGCTGAAATTCCCCCCTTCTACACAACCCTTAAAGGGCACAGGAGCCCTCTCTTCTGTTTTCACTCTGGCAACTCCACAACCCAGCATAGTTTAATCAACAAAGGCTGTCACTCGTCCTTAGTATCTCTGGCTCCATGCTTTTATAGTAGTACATGAATACCAAAATAGTCATAAAATAAAAAGAGAGTGCACCATCAGTTCTCATCCCAATTAATAAAATCAGCTCTCCACATTTTCTTCCCCTTCTCACTCTCACAAACCTTTGACCTTTATCATTCCCTCCCCTCTCCATGGCTAAAGCTATCAAAATATGGAGGATGAGGAAGAGAAGGTCCAACCCAGTACATTCCTGTTGTCCAATTCAAAGTTTTTATACAATATAATCATTCATGCGTGACAACTTAAATTATATCACTGAACGGGCACACCTCAGTTGACAAAGCCTCTGACAAAGAAGCTCCTTTTTACAAAGTCCTTTTATGAGAGTCAAACCCAGCCCTCCCCTTTTCTTGTGTTCTGTCTAGCTAGAAAGGTTTCTTTTTTTTTCAGCATTGGCATTGGGAGGATGGTGAAGGAGGGCCAGAGAAAGACAGACTTTTAATGTATTGCAGGAGCATGTTTGCAGTAAACAATGCAATAAAACTTATCCCAGGAAAGAATGATATTCTACTGTAGTTTTTTCCTAGTTATTGTACCTGTTGTACTTCTAGTACAACCAAAGTAAACAGCTGCCACCAGAATTACTTACTGAGCCTGTGTGAAGAAAAGTGGAAAGCAGATTAGCCTGCTTCACCATCTATACTGGCATGTTGATAAAGCATAGATCTATAAATTTTGCCACCCAAATGGAAATCGTAAGAAAAGTGGATGCTGTTGAAAAAAATATCATGGGATGTATTCTGGATGAAGCTTTCAAATGGTTTCTAAAAGGTTCAAACAAACATAGACTCAGGTTGCATAATTTTGGTGTTCTGTAGAAAGGCTGCTTAAAACAGTAATTCAGGGGGCTCTGAGCAGATGAACTATATAGGACTGTAGCATTCAACTGTGTTCTGTAGATCAGAACTAAACTATATTTTGTCTTTTCCTAGTTAAAGAAAAAAAATCAAGGCATATTCTTCAAAATGGTGGCAACATCTTCTAAACGTGGAATGCTTAACAGTTAATTCTTGAAGAGAATGTTTAAAAATTAAGAACCATTGGTAAGTAACCTCTCTTATAACAAAACAACAGAAACAAAGACATTGAGAACTGCAGTATTTGAACTATAGATATTTTGTAGAAATAATGCAATGAAATGTTGGTCTGAGAGTAAATGTGCCCCAACTTCATTCTGTAGAATACTAGGGGTTATACAGAAAGTGATCATAGGGTACTAGTGGGCAATCCAAGCAAAGTTAATGCTCAAAATTCTACAACAAAGATTTTTACCACACATGGAGCAAGAAATGTCAGATGTCCAAGCTGGATTCAGGAAAGGAGGAGGCAGTAGAGATCCTGTTGCAAACACATGTTGGATAATGGCATGCACCAAGGAATTTCAGAAGAAAATCAGTCTGTGCTTTACAGATTACAGCAAAGCATTTGATTGTATAGATCGTGAAAAACTATGGAACATTCTTAAAGAAATGGGTGTATATGTTTGATTGTCCTGATGTGTAACCAGTATAGAAGACAAGAGGCTACTGTCAGGACAGAAAAGGAGAGACAGAATGGTTTCTAATTGGCAAAGGAGTCAGGCTGTACAAACTGAAAAGAATTCATCATTATTGGACAACTAGGGACCAAAGTTACATCCACAGGGACTGTATCAGGTATGGCATCCAAGCTGAAATGGATCTGGGTGATTTTATCTGCAAAGTGCCTTGCGTATTCTTCACAAGGGGCTATCGAGTGGTTTGCATTTTCTTTTCAGGGTCCAGAATATAAGAGACCTTGGATATTAAGACAATAACCCTTTATACAAGTTCTTATCCACACAATTTTAAAGTAAATATCCAGAAGATATACTGAATAAATCATTACAAACTTGATATATGTTCAGAAACTTCAGCTTGCTGAAACTTCAGCAAGTTCAAAACACTGCGTTCTAGCTAGGCTGCTGACGTGAGCTGAGTACAGGGAGCATATAATTCCCTTGCTGAAACCAGTGGGTTTCTGGGCAGAATTTGAAGTACTGGTTATGACTCATACAGGTTGGGACCAGCCTATCTGAAAGACTGTTTCTCCCTATACAACCCAACTGAATGTTAAGATTTTTAAAGGAAGGCTTTCTCTTGATCACACTACCATCAAAGGTGTGGTGAGGACTAGGGCGAGAGCATTCCTAGTGGCTGCTCCCACACAATGGAATTCTCTTCTAAGAGAGGCTTAGTTGGCCTTTTCTCCTTTTGCCAGCAAGCAAAGAAGGAACTTCTTCTTTAAGCAAACTTTCAGCTTTTAATTGATTGGGATCATACAGTGGGTATGCTAGTTTTAATATGTAATAGGTTTTTCATATTTTTTCTGTTTTTAATGTTTTTAAATAGATAGTTGTTTAATGCTTGTTAGATGTTTTTATGCAGATCATTTTATCTATTTTTTTTTAACATACAGTGTAAACCACATTGGGTCCTATGTGGGAGACATTCAGGATATAAATTAAATAAAAAAATTATTTCCAAGCATTGTTGAATGGCAACCACATACACTCAAAAATGAAGAAAGTAATGCAGATAATCTCTTCTTTGTCATAGCTGTATGCCTGATATTTAATGACTTATTTAGTACAGGCTTTGGATGTTTACTTAGAAATCGTAATGATGAGAACATTAATGTTCAAAGCACTTTACTACATTCATGGCTGGAATGGAATATGAACTAGAGGCTCCAAAGTCCATCTTTCCCTCTTTTATAATTCAGTAATGAATAAACTACAGACAACCTACATCACACATTTCTTAGGTAATATCCCTTATGATAATACTGCATTGGCCTTTCCTTCAGTATATCATTTGCCAGTAGCATGATTCTGTATAGAACCCTATTTTGGACAGAGTTGCACTTCATCTGAAGAAACTGTTGTAGCAGTTTGAGAGTATTCTATGAACAGTTTCTGATCACTAAAATTACAGTGTTTTGTTTTATTTTGGGAATACGTGAATCCTTTACAAGATTAGGCTGGTTCACCAGCTGCTTCCCTACCTGGACAGAGATAGCCTGACCTCAGTGATCCACACTTCAGTAATCTTCTGTTTAGATAATAGTAATGCATTATATGTGGGGCTGCCTATAATGATAGTTCAGTAATTGCAATTAGAGTAGAATATAGTTGCTTGACTGTGAACTGGGACTTACGAGTGCATGATGTGAATGCTCTACCAAAAAGACTTCAGGCTCAAATCAAAGTACTAATTTTGACTTTTAAAGCCCTTCATGCATTTAGATTGGAAAAATCGTCTGCCTTTACTCTGAGATCTTCATCAGAGTGCCTTCTCTGGATTATCCTGTCACCTGAGGTTTAGTGGGTAGAGAGAGGATCTTTTCAATGGTTGTGCCCTGTTTTTGGAATATTCTGTATCTTCGGAGAGGTTCACTAGGCAGTTTTCTGTTAGTTTTCCAATGCAGGCAAACAGCTTTTCAAAATTTCCACAGCTCTTTTAGATTTTTAATTTGTTATAGTCTGTTTATTTGGATATTGATTTATTTGTGTGTTGTGTGCCTTCAAGTCATTTCTGACTTATAGTACCCCTAAGGTGAACTAATTGTTGGCTTTTCTTGGCAAGGTTTATTAGAAGGGGATTTTCTTTTGCATTTTCTTCCACAGCTGAGAGAATGTGACTTCCCAAAGGTTAGCCATGGGTTTCCATAGCTGAGATTTCAAGCAGAACTAAGAACCCTGGTCTTTCAGAGTCCTAGTCCAACACTCAAAATCACTACACCATGTTTGCTCTGTCTGTTTTATGTAGAATCATTGGACTGTAAGTTTGGAAAGAATGCCTGCCAATGCAGGAATTCACAACTAAAACATCCCTGGCAGGTGGCCATCCAATCTCTATTTAAATGCTTTTAACAAGGGAGAGTCCACCAGGCTTAGGTGGCTGTTCTAACGAACATAATGTATTAAATAAAATAGCTATGAAATTGTAATAGGACTTCTGGTCTGAATGGTGTTGCAAAGAGTCACCTAGGATGATTGCTGTCACATGGTTGCTGCCATGAGCGGTTATTCCAGGTATTTTTTTTCTTCTCTGAGATTGCTATGATCATTGCCTGGACAAGTTACCTTTTTGGAAAGAGAAGTCCAGAAGGGGCTCAAAAGGGACCTCATTGCACTAGTCCAAGATGCCCAAAGTGCTGTCCACACTGGTAGGGCGATTAGGTGGAGGTGAGGGGGTCGCATTGCTGCCGCGACTGCTCAGAGTATGTTGTTGAATTTTCAACACAAGTGACACTGAAGACTTTTTGAAAATGGAGTCAAGGAATGAACATTACATACAGTAAACTCAAGAACTTACCCAAAGCCTGAACAAGATAATAACTCCAGCATTTGAGATATGATTCACGGACACTGATATGTAAGCTTACAATTTAAAAACTCCATTGTGAACAGTGGAATTTTTCTATGTTTTTTTTTTTTGTGCTGTCAAACTATTACTGCAGGAACCAGTGTGAGTAAGAGCTTCATAATTTTGTAACAAAGATTTTCTTTTTTTCCTGTCAAATTTCCTTTTAGTGTTACTTTGTAATTGAAAGACTGGAAAGAGATGAGCACTATATAGTTCATTTTGCTTCTCCTCATGAGAATGAGAATTCTCTCATGAGAATTCTTGCATTAAAAAAAAGCGACTGGTCATAATTCAACTTAAAAGGACTATTTAAATCTCACTGATATATCTCTTGTTTGAAAAGTCCTTGCTTAAGAAATATTGGCAAATTCTACTTTATATGGTCTCGTTTGCAAGAATCAAGTTTGCTAAATCGTGGAAAAGTAAGTATAGGCCTGAAATAGATCAATGGCTTATAAGTTTAATGGAAATGAATGAACATGACTTGTTGGGTCATCACATAAATAGGAAACAGACAACAAAATTCAAAGAAGAATGGATTCCAGTTACAAATTATATAGGAAAGAGATGGGGATCTATAACTAATGATATCATGTAAAATCTATTTTATTTTCTCTCTCCTTTTTAGTGACCACATTTACATTATTAACAACTTGGAGACAATAAAAAACCAATCAGACATGATTTTCTAAACCTACCATAGGATGAACATATATCGATTGTAGATAAAGTTTAGAGAAATGTACCTAAATGAATAAACATTGTGATGAAGTTTATAGGAAGAGTAGAAATAGATAGATAAACTGCGATCAAACAGAATTGAATTAGTGCAAGTTGAAAGATGAAGGTAAATAAGGAAGTTTTGGATACACTTGTGTAAAGAATGTCCAAGGAAAAGGGTAAGAGGAGGGTTTTTTTTTAAGGGACAGAGATAAAGATAGAGATTATACAATAACTATGCTTGTAACTGTAAAAACTAGTCTTGGTTCCTTTGTAATATTTTAATTGCTATCTTATTTTTACTTTTTTATTTTCTTTTTTCCTTCTTTTTTTTATAAAAAACAATAAAAAAGAAGCTGTAATAGAGATGTTGTGGTTTTTTTAAATATTTTAAATATTTGATGCAACTTACCTTAATAGTGGATTTGCAGGGCAGTGTATAAATCTAAATAGTTTTTAAAAAATCCAAAACTCTGAGAGTTTCTTCTAATAAGAATTATTTTGAAATATCAATTCATGTTAGCTGCTGCCTGTTTTAAAATAAAGTAAATCTTAAAAAAGTAAATCATAACTGATTAAATTTGGGGCAGGGAAATGTGCAATTGAATAGTGCAGCATCAACAGCTGCAGTGAGAAGACGTGCCTACTTCAGTTCTCGGTTCACAGCTCCACTTTTTAAAGAAAAGTTATTTTAATGAGCAGTTTCTGGAGACAGAGCAAATTATCCTGTAACTGACCTAGGAAATTCTCTTTTCCATTAATTTCTCAGGCAATAGTTGAGAACATATTTGCTAAGCATAAAATAAATCTTGTCTATAGATTCTGAATAACAAAATCCAATGAGGATGTTGGAGGTTGTATAATCATTTTTCTTTTTACAAGATAGTGGAGTAGTTGAGTACATTATGTCACTGACTGAAAAACAGGCCCTGGTTTTCTAATTTTTGAGAAGCAGTTGAATCTAATAATTACCACCAGTTATTACAAATTCATGTATTTCATTTGTTCATCTGATCATTTGTTTCTGAAAAAGAAACTTATAATACATGCTACTACTGAATTTAGAATCAAACAACGTTAAGAATATTTAATCAGTAACTGTAAAACAGAGATTCCCAAGCCTTTTCAGACCTTGTTCAGTGGATTATAATGAATGCCCCCAAACAAATGACTAAGACCCAGAGAAACCACGGATGTGGGAAGGTAGCTTCAGTGTACTCACAGGGTAGTAGTGGATGGTAATAGGACTTCATTTTCTTTTTGTTTTTAACTCCTCACACCTGCTATGGTACAACTGCTGCACTGGAAAACCTTCAAATTGTAGAGAGGTCTTGAAGTACAGAGGGAATGGCACTAGCAAGAGTTAAAGAGCCCCAATGTACATAACAGAGATTTGGATGCCAGCCAGTGGCAATAGTATGCGTTTACATTCCAGATACTAAAATTTGTCATATTTCATTTTTTAAAGTCTCCACAGTTGTACTGTTCAAAACCATTTCAATTTGCATAATAAAATAGTTATCAAAGGATTTTCTTAGAGTATCACTTGCAGCAGCAGATTCTTATTTATCCACATGCTGTTCATCTAAATAAGGAAATACAAAACAGATTGTAAAATTTCCTTCTTTGCTCTGTATTCCAAGGAAACCATTAACATACCATTTAGAACTGCTGGAAACTTAGGTGCTACTGTGAGAAGGAGTTTTATTTTTCCACAAAAAGTGATACCTGCCTGAACTCTGTATTGCTGTTGAGAAATCTGCCCAGAAACTCTTCATTGCACTCTTTGGTATGGTTGAAGACACACGGTTGGATAGAACCTTCAAATCATTTTGATGTTGCTTTGCACTGTTGCTAAGAAATTGGACTTGACATCAGTTTTATGTTAATATGTAATCTCTAGTTCATAGCTTTCCTAAGATCCTGGCATAGCTAAATGGGGGACAAAAATCCCCACACCTTTCTTTTGTTTTTATACGGTTCCAAATAAAAGGATTTACTAGACACAATTTTGCCAGTAGTTATACTTGAAGGTATTGGTATGCTATTGCAAATAAAGGTTACTATTCATCCAGAGTAAAGTGTACCATATTCCATTCTCATCAGTCATCTGGATCCAGAGAAACCTCATAAATCTGTAATTTAGTGGATGCTCTCAGTCATGGAAGGAAGATAGGGAGATCAATCTGCCTGTCTGTCTGTCTGTCCTGTCTGGAGGACAGGATCAAAATTCAAAATGACCTGGAGAGGACAGGATCAAAATTCAAAATGACCTCGATAGATTGGAGAGCTGGGCCAAGGCGAACAAAATGAAATTCAACAGAGAGAAATGTAAGGTCCTACACTTAGGTAGAAAAAATGGAATACAGAAATATAGGATGGGGGACATGTGGCTGGATAGCAGTACGTGTGAAAGGGATCTAGGAGTCTTCACAGATCACAAGCTGAACATGAGTCAGCAGTGTGATGCGGCAGCCAAGAAAACCAATGCAATTCTCGGCTGCATCAATAGGAGTATGGTGTCTAGATTGAGGGAGGTGCTGGTACCACTCTACTCTGCTTTGGTTAGACCTCATCTTGAATACTGTGTCCAGTTCTGGGCACCCCAATTCAAGAAGGACATAGTCAAGCTGGGGCAAGTCCAGAGGAGGGCGACCAAAATGGTGAGAGGCCTGGAAACCATGCCACATGAGGATAGACTTAGAGAGCTGGGTATGTTTAGTCTGCAGAAGAGAAGGTTAAGAGGGGACATGATAGCCATGTTTAAATATTTGAAGGGATGCCATGTAGAGGAAGGAGAGGGCTTGTTTTCTGCTGCTCCAGAGACCAGGACAAGGAGCAATGGATTCAAGCTGCAGGAAAGGGGATTCCATCTGAACCTCAGGAAGAACTTCCTGACAGTCAGGGCTGTCTGGCAGTGGAATATGCTGCCTCGGTGTGTAGTGGAGTCTCCTTCCTTGTAGGTTTTTAAGCAGAGGCTTGATGGCCATCTGTCGGGAGTGCTTTGAGGGTGTTCTTGCATGGCAGGGGGTTGGACTGGATGGCCACTGTGGTCTCTTCCAACTCTACATTTCTATGATTCTATCTATCTATCTATCTATCTATCTATCTATCTATCTATCTATCTATCTATCTATTTCTCTGTTTCTCTCTGTTGAAACTCATTTTGCTAGCTTTGGCCCAACTCTCCAATCTGTCATGGTCATTTTGAATTCTAATCCTGTTTTCTGGGGTACGAGCCCTGGAGCAAAAGTTATGTATTCAGAATACTTCAGTTGTGGCAATGGTGTTTAACACTTTTTCCCCATCTTGTCATGCATCCATAATGCAGGTGATGAGTTCGATAATGCGGGCGGTCATAGTTATGAGGTACTAAGCAGCACCTGTAGATGACTAGAATGAAAATACACAGAAGGTGAAAACAAAAAGAGCCCTGCTCCCAAACTGGGCATTTGTGGGGGTTGGGATATTAGTCTTTGTCATGGTATACTGTTTCCTTAACTGTGATCCATGGTACAATGTTATTGTTATTCCAAGAATTTATACTTGGGCATGGATTCCTCCTTGTACAATTTCAGAAACTATCTGTCTGGCATACAACATGGCTTAATTATCTGTGAAGAAGGGGACAAGGTCTATTTCTCAGGCAGTGGTGTTTCATGTAAAATAAAATGGCATTACTTTTGCGAAATTATTAGGCTGCTTTGAAACTCCAAGGTAACAACTGCAGTGCTTGAGTAAGGGTGAAATTACTTGGATTATTCTGATCCTTTGCTTTTGTTGCACAGCTATGGGATGATTCCATTTTCAGTAAAACAGGGGGAAAAACCCTATGTTTTATTGCTCAGAAAAGAAAATTGTTAGGCATTTCTTTATTTCTAGTTCAGTTAAACAACAACAACAACAACAACAACAATAATATTGCCCCCCCCGATCTTTTGAGTTATCTAAAAGAAGCTAGTACAAATACAAGGAATAGATGCCCTCCTCATTGCAGTTACTGTTTACTGGATGTAGACATCATTACCAGGGGACAGGTTTTGTTTGCTCAGGACCATATGCTAGATTCCATGTGTACCAGCTCATAGGATCTGTGCTCTTAGACCTTGATTGCTTTTGATTACTAGCCTACATTCTCTAGCTACTAGTATCTAGAGGAGGGGTGGGAAGGGACTAATTGATCCCCCTAAATCTCCCCAACAGGTTACATATGCCTCACAGCAAACCCAAATACTTTTATTTTCCTCTGCAGTCCCTCTCACGTCACATCACTTTCTATTGCCACTTTGAAAGGGGTTGCAGAGGAAAACTGAGGTGTTTGGGGGCTAGTACAGTTTTTTTTTGGGATAGCTGTCAGGATGGAGTAGGGATATATGGACCTCCGGTGAACTTTGCACATTCAGTCTATGTTGCCTCTAGTTAAAGACTCTGAGGAAGAAGATCTGGGAAGGACCTTGGAGAGCATCTCCCTGGAAGAATAAATAGCTGTGGGCTTAAATGGACCAAAGGCAGTTTATACATTCAGTAACTGAAGTGAGGGTCAGATTTTCTGTCCTTTTGACTATATGTCCTAGATTGTAGATTGTAGTTAGATTTTTCCTATAGAAGTCAGTGGATGTCACTGACTCGTCCAGTTCCAATCTTTGTAGTTTTACTGCACTATAGATATCACTGTTTTAGATTCTGTTTTTTTTAGCATAATGCTAGAGTAGTGGCTTATAGATATACATGGGAAAACATTGTCAGATTGGAGAAACCTGGACCCTGAGATTTCAGGGCCAAAACTTGACACATGGGGATGGCCTTTGTGGTATTATAGGAGGAAAATCAAATTCTAGTTTTAGTGGTTTCTTCCCATTAATTGTTTCACTGGCCACTACTGCTTCATCCCCAAAATGCCAAAATGTTATCATAATAATGTTACTAATAATCAGTAAATATTTGGGGAATGAGAGGACATGATGATGGTCGTGGTGGTGGTGGTGGTGGTAACAACAGCATCAACAGTTCCACTAACCAGCCAGTTTTATTTATATCAATCTATTTAGAAGCAAGCCCTATTGAGTTTAATGTTGAGAATCTAGCATATCCCAGTCATGACTTTCAGGGGTGTTTTTTGGCAGAGAGTGGGACAAGGGGAAAAGAGTTGGAGAGGCAAAGAGGGAGAGGAAAGAAGATGGTGAATGTAGAAAAGAGAAATCAGGATAGAATACCGGTAACGGAGAGGGAGCAGGGACAAACTGGGAAGGTGAGGAGAAGAAAGAGGATGAGAGAGGGGAATGGGATTACAAGGGGAGGAAGATAATGAGTGCAACAGGAGATGCTGGAGGTGGGAGGAAAATGAAAAAGCAAGATAAGGGGAGATTGCCAGGAGACAAAAAAGGAGAAAAACTGGCAGAAGATGAGAGAGAAAATGGGGGAAAATATTTAGCCATGAGTTTCTGGGGAAAGTGGAGAAAAGACAGGAAAGAGAAGGACTAGGGAGTGAGAAACAAGATGAGTGCAGACTGGAGTTCGAGGGGAAGAAGCAGAATGATACTGGTGGGGGCGGGGGAGGAGGGAAGAGCAGGAAGAAGCGAATGCTTAGCCAGGAGTCTGGGGGCTGGGAGTGAAGTTAAAGAAGACAAAAAAAGAGGGAGAAGTAACACCAAGAATTAAAAGAGAAAGGAATCAAGTGCCCACATAGAAACATGGCACAAAGTATTTGATTTTTTTTTCTATTAGTGGTGCAAAAAGGAAACTGTATTATGACTTTAACCTTTTAATGTAGGGTGAGGTACAAGTTGCTGACAGCAGCAGCCTATTTGGCTGGTGGTTCACTGGATGTGGTACAATTCTGTGTGCCCAGTCAGGTAGCCACAGTGGCAGTCTAGCAGCAGCTATGGCTCAAAAACTGGAATACTGAGGCCAAGTTGAAACAGAACCTAGCTTTCACTCCCTTCCTAGGCTCAAAGTTTTTTGGGGAATCCCTGGAGCCAGCACTGGTGGAGAGCAAAGACAAGAAGGTGTCCTTGCCTTTGGAGATGAAGAGGAAGGATAGGAAGTACTTTGGGCAGGGCCACACCTCCTTTTGTACACCTAAAACTTCTTTTTCCCCCTCTGCTGGTTCTTCCTCTCAGGCAAGAGACTCTAGGGTGTACAAGCCCAGGTGGGGTGAACAAAAGTTCAAGAGCTGGAACTAGCAGTCCAACTCAATAGGAAGGTAACACTACAACAATGGAAGAATAAACAGACTTGATGCTGTCCGTCCAGTAGGGGGAAGGTTGGGGTATTTAGTGCATGTGTGGGAGAACTCCACCTCTGACAAGTGGGTCCTAGATACCCTAAGACAAATTTATCTGATAAATTTCCAAAGTGATGGGGGAAATCTAAAGAAAGAGGGCCTGGTAATCTTGGTGGCACCAGCATGTCCCAGAAGAGGAATCTGTGGCTCTTCTGACCAAGACAGACCTTCTCATGCAGGGGAAAGTCTGTTACTCCATCCAAACTGGTTGCAGCTTCACGCATGGAGATTGAATATAACATGCTAAAGGCTTACGGTTATTTGGATAGGGTCTTGGACACCATCCTTGCTTCCCAGAGAGCCTCCATTAATAGAATTTACAGATACATTTCTCAGTGTTCCACAGGTGGTGCATGTGTAAAAAATAGAATTTGTGCCAACCTTCGGTTGCTGACCTGCTGGACTTTCTTCAAAAGAGGGCATGGATTGGGGTCTAAGGCCAAACATGGTGAAGAGGCAGGTTACAGCTATCACAGCCACTTTATCTTGCAAATAGACAGCTGAGATCTCAGGCCATCCCCCACCTACACAGGTTTCTGAGGGGCTTGTCCAACAGGGCACCTCCTACCATGCACTGCTTCCCCTCATAGAATCTTTATATAGTTCTGACGGTGCTGATGGTGTCCCCCTTTGAACTCTTGAAGGAAGCATCAGTGAAGCATTGCTCTTGAAACGTGCTCCCGCTTGCTGCCATCACATCAGCCTGCAGGGTGTCTGAGCTGGGTGCACTGTCAGTTCACAAAGACCCTGTAGTTCTACAACTGGACCCAATGTTCATTTCCAAGGTTAACTTCAGTTTCCACAGAGCACAGGAGGTGATTCTACCATCCTTCTGTTTGAAGCCCAGAAAAGAACTAGAAAGATATGGCACACACTGGAAGTCTGCAGAGGCATCCAGATCTACTTGAAGAGGACCAGCAGTTTCCAGACCTCCAAGGCCTTCTTTGTCTCCTTCCAGCCACAAATAATGGGAAAGAAGGTGTCTTCTGCCACCTTGAAGAGATGGATTAAGTCATTCATTGTGGCCTGTTACAAGTCCTTGCATATGACAGTTCCAGAGGGTGTCATGGCACGTTCCACCAGAAGCACAGCCACTTTGGTGACCCTATCCACCAACACTCTCCTGACAGAGATCTGCCACTTGGAAGTCCCTCTCAACCTTTGTCAGACATTACAAACTGGACAGCCGCAACTCTGCTGAGGCTGCATTTAGGAGGAGGGTACTGCAACAAGTGGTGAACTCCCAAGGTTAGGGGGCAGCAGCACTTCCCACTCTAGTTGCTGGAGGTTCTGGCAAGACCCAGTTGTAGAAGCTTTGACTCTTCTCTGCTGGGAAAAGGAGCGTTGGTCTTACCTGTGATACATTCATTTCCAATAGATAAAGGAAAGAATCTCCTTTTTACTCTATGGTGCTGGCAAGTTCACAGTATTCATTAAAATGTTTTTTTCTGCCTTTTATTCAGTGCCTTAGGTTTTCTTGTTAACTTCAAATGTTTCATTAAATTGTTTATACTGTATGTTCCTGTTCTTGACAAGCCCTTTCCTTTTTTCTTGGCTGGCTAATGACTTCCAGTAGTCATATGACTCCCCCCATATGACTACTGGAAGTTTTTTTGTTTTCATCCTGCCCACTAGTAGCAGTGGGAAAAGTCAACCCAATTGTAGGAGGTTCTTCTTTGTTACCTGTTATGATGCCAGTACCTCTGTGCAAAAGTGAGGAATTAAATTAGCTCAAAGAGGAGGCTTGCGAGAGGGGTGTAATTTAATGAGACCTTTCTACCAATGTTTACAGACTCACGCAGGAAAAGCACCAGCCAGAGATTCAAAAGTAAACTAAAAATATGTTTTATTGTGGGGAATTCATTCATGCATGCACACAAGATACAAACAGTCACCAATTCACATAAGAGCTAACTGAAGGATAAAGGGAGGAAAAATTATGGATAGAGAGGCTGAGGGTTTGGGGCTATAATTACCTGTCCAGAAGAGTAGTGAAGAAGTTGAAATGTGGCTTAGACTTATGTCTAAGGGCAGACCAGATCAGGATTTAGGGCAACATAGTGGAGTCTAGCATTTCATCTGACTGCATCTGACTTTTCAAAATCAGGGGTTTATATACTCTTATTTCTTTCTCTGAAGCGGTGTGAGTTAATTGTTTTCTGGCAGGATAAACAAAAGGGGTCTGGAATAGACTGATTATTTCAATGTCTTGGTTGCGTAGGGTTTCTGGGCCAGCCTTTGGTAGAATATACACATGGCAGGGGTCCTTGCCTCTGCACCTGGGCACCTTATTATTTTCTGAGGTTGGCAGTTGATAGGATTAGCTCAGAGCTATTAAGTCAGGTTTTATGACCTGGCCATGCTGTGGTCATGTCTGACTTATTCCTAGCCAATGTCTCTTTCCACATGGTCTTTCCCAGCCATTAGGGTGTTAAATGTACATGTTATGCCGATTAATATATTTTGCCAATTAGACTATATCAAAATGTGAGGTGTACAGCCTGGTAACATCCCCAGATTCCACTTCATTGTACAGCCCTCAGGCTCCCCTGGGCTTAGACAGCTCACTTGATCCTCTGCTGCCTCTGGAAAGGTAATTATCACTCACTTCACCCCAAACTCTCACTCTCCAACATTTTCCTCTTTTACTTTTGCTAGCCTTCTGTGATTGTGAGATTGCTTGAGTATTGCATTTGTTTGTGAATTTCCTCCAAATAAAAACATTATTTCTGATCTACAACTGGTGTCCTGCAGCTAGTACTGGTATACACTGGTGAAAAGATCCTGTAAGTTTACCCCACCTATCACACCCTTCCCTTCTTGAGCTAATTTCCCCACCTTTTCAGGGAGGCACAGGTACTGCTGGAGGACCTTTTGCAGTAACATCCCCTTAGCTGCTGGAAATGAAAGTATCACAAGGAAGATAATGTTCCTTTTAACTGAATCTGTTTTAACTTACTTAAGCTGCCTTGAATCCCAAGACTGAGTAGAAAATGGGATACAAATAAGTTAGTGATTATGGTAATGATAACAGTGATAGTAGTAATATAAGTCAGATTCAAGGAAATAGCAAATAAGGATAGTC
Source organism: Ctenosaura bakeri (assembly GCA_948474755.1). Classification (NCBI taxonomy): domain Eukaryota; kingdom Metazoa; phylum Chordata; class Lepidosauria; order Squamata; family Iguanidae; genus Ctenosaura; species Ctenosaura bakeri. The sequence continues at coordinate 256,940 of CAOLHI010001668.1, forward strand.
AAAGAACCATGCTTGAAGATCTAATGACAGGTCTGTCAAAATAAGAGGCAAAGACAGACTCCTGTGACAGACTTGGCTCTGGGCTCTGTTCTTCTCAGAGGCTGCACAAAGAAAGCCATAGGGACATAAATCTCTCAGGATTTTGAAAGATCTGGAGCTCAAGACAGATGTTGTTTCCAGCAGGCTTGCTCTCCTAGGAATCAAGCTTATGTGACAGAGATACCTGGGCTCCACATAGATCTCAGCTGTATGAATTTCAGCAGCTGATCTTCCACGGGGGAAGATCCTTCCCTTGGCAGATCCTCTTCTTCAAAAAAGTCCTCATTTGTATTCCATATAATGTTCCTTCTGATTGTAACTATGGCAATTTGGCTTGTTGTACAAGTTCCTGTAGAGATTCAATTGTAGTCTTTGCAGTTTCATGTGAATGTCATATAGTTTATAAGGACCGCAAATATGGTTAGAAATAACTCTAGCAAATATAAAAACTAGTTTGCAAGGCCCACAAATGGGCAGCATCAGAAGACAACACTTCATAAAGTACTGCCTTTAAGACATAATCCTAGCACTTTGTGGAGTTAGGTAGATGCAAGGCAGTCTTGTCACCTCTGATAGATGGTCGGAAAGAACAAATAAGACCAGTCTCTTTCTTTCCTCCAGACACATGTCTCAGATTGAGATGGAATTGGTTCCTAATTTGGATCTTCCTGCAACAAAAGGGAGGTTGCTATGATGACAGCAGTGTCCTTATCTTCACTCCAGAATTCTTGGGATTCCACCTGTTACATCAGCTACTCATGTGTTCCTCCTGCTTGTTGCTGCTCTTGAAGGCTGCAGCATTTACAGGGAAATTTTCCTCCTCCACCAGAAATGTACTGCCAATTACAGATCTGGTAGTAGTGGATATCTGCATAGCACTGCTCGAGCTTCATTCACCTGTACTATAATGACATTGGTTCTTGGCTCTGTTGTCAGTCATGATACAAAGGAAGCTATAGGGACACACCACTCCTTGGACCTCACCAGAACAAGGAAATATAATTTTTAAAACCTGTTTAGTTACAGTTGTACTTCCACCTCCCAGGTTATTTATATTACAACTGCACTTAAAAGGAAAAAGAAACAAGTTATTTTTTTCAGGTACTTTGCTGGGAAAATAATAATGTAAAAGCTACAAGCTCTTGACCTATAGTAGAAAACACATTCTCTTTTCCACATCATTGTGGCCTCAACACTTACAAGAGAACATGAGCAAGAAGCACAGCACAGGCCAATACTTAAATTGGGCAATATTTTTGCTCTACCATTTAGTGAGGCCACACCTCAGAACAATGAAAGTAACTTTTAAATGATAGTTATACCAAACATGAGTGAAGTTATTCCTCATTAAGTTACATTTATAATGTAACATAGATTTGATATTTGAAAAAGTAAAAGTCATTAGTTACCATAATTAATTGTTTCCAAATTTTGGACCATAACCCCACCACTTGTTTTCCTGGAGTAATTTTTCTATGTTTTGAGATTGTGCAAGGGACTGTGTGTGTGGCTGGCCCAGTAATACAGTAATTGAGAGGTGGGCTAATATGGACTAATAGAAGTATGGACTGATAGATGATAGAATGAAGAGAATCAGCATATAATTGTTTACTTACATGTATACTTACAGAATATTAGACTGGTCACTCCTTTTGTTGAAAAATTTACTGGCTAATGCTATAGGACAAATGGCTGATGTATTCTCAGCTGGCAGAGAAGGAGCCATGTATGAATGAATTAAATCCTGTCATCACCCAGGCTAGGCAAGATATTGAGTTATTTAAAAATAAACTTTGTTGATCCTTATCTCCTCCTGCTTTTCTTCTTCTTGCCATGAGGTCGATGAGTAAACTTAGTCCAAGACAGAGAGTCCCTGTTGAATGAGTTGTTGATAGGTGTGCAGGTATCAGATTACATTTAGGAGTACATACTAGGATGAAGAGGCAGTGGTGTCTCCAGTGCTCCTGAAAGCCAATTTCTCATTGGCGAGGCATTGACTAATAGCTAGCTTCAAGCATTCGTTCTGTGAAGGAGAAGTACATGTAGAATGTGACTTCACAGCCACACCTCTGGCTATACCATAATGGCAGTGGTAACCATATACCCAGTGTTCACTCAGTTGTGCAACATTCCAGAAAGTGAGTCATAAGCTTTTCTTTGTGGATGACCACATGTAACATATTGTTGTTGGAGCCAGTGCTGTTACCAAGCTGTACACCCCCCACTCCTTGATATGGTTACTTGGCAAAATATTTAATTGGCATGAAATATAAATTATATCCTGCCATGACTGGAAACTTGCTGGCAAAGAGGAACTGGTTGCGCATGTGTGTTGCAAAACTAGAGCATACTGAGATCTCATGGCATGGCTAGGTCGTAGTCAGGGAAACTGCAGAGATAATGGATTGGCAGATGTCCCTCAATGACTCGACCTTTAGAAACAACTGCACCGGAAACTGCTTCTATGGAATGACTGATTGTCTTTGACCTTCTCCTTTTATCCATTGAAACTCTCCTTTGGTCGCCCTGCCTTTCCCACCATTAAGGAGCTATTATGATTACCATCAGTCCCTTTGTTACCTAATGCTAAGGCTGTTAGCTCATTCTGGACCCCATTGTCCCCTCTTCAGACTCCATTGTCTACTCTGCCAGAGAGCCATCAACATCTTCCCCCTTGAAGTGGAAAAGGAGTATTTAAACCCTGGCTCCAGGCCAGATAACTCATAGTACTTCTGCTAGCTGGTCACCAGTCTGCCACTCTGATTCCCAATTGCACTACCTCTGGACCCCTAGTCTAAGCCACATCATGTTGTTTCTTCTTTGTTGGATCAGTAAATATCACCCATGTCTCCCTAAACTCCTGCTATCTAAACCTTTCCTCTCTTTTCCTTCAGTTAGCCTTGTGTGATTGCGAGACAGCTTGTATCTTGTGTGTTCGCGATTGTGAATTCCCCCATAAAGCAAACAAGCTTGCTTGTGAATCTGCAGCTGGTTTTTCCCTGCATTAGTACCAGTATACACAGATGTAAAAGATCCTGTAAGGCTATCCCCCTCTTGCAGGCCTCTTCTTTGAGCTAATATTCCCCAATGTTTCATGGAGGCACTGGCATTGTTAGTGGACCCCTGAGTCACCCACGTTTTGGAGCAGCGGAGCTATCAGCACCACACATCTTTGAGGTTAGAAGATCAGCTCTCCAGTCCTGTTCTACATGTGATTTTTCATCAGGTGATGCATCAGTGAAGGAAACTATTGCTGCTCCCTCAAAATTAGTTTCTTCTCCATTTTCTGTATGTGTTAAGAACCAGTCTTGTATAGATTCTGACTTAAACTTATCTCATAAACAATTTTGAAATCTAAGGAGAGACATATTTTGTGGCAATGTAAGAGTGCTGGGAATCATTAAGGAGTTTTGGAGAAGGAAGAAGCACTGTTGAGAGTAACTGATTCATTTTGCAAGAGGTTCTGTAGATTTCAGTTCAGTTCTTCAGAAAGAGGATGGTAATAGAGACACCTGAGGCAATTATGGGGTGTAAATTCCTTTTTGATCCAGCTGTCCTTTTAGTTCAAAATTAAAAGTAATACCAAATAAATTAGATCAAATGGTAGGAAAAATGTTAAATCATTGCACATGTACAGATATAATGCAACCAAAACCACCAGCAGGTAACTAGAAGAAAAGTCTGGCATGAACTTCTAATTAAAACATCACTTATTGCATATTTTTTTAAAAAAAATCTTTGGGAAAGACAACAAAATAGGATTCTTTGGAACCATGGAAGAAATGTATTAATAACTAAAATAATAGATAACCAATATACAAAGAGGAGATATTATTATTAATGAATTAATTTATTAGACCTGCAGTGGTCAATAAAACAAAGAGCAGTTTGTATATTTTGGTAAAACAAACTCATTAGATTTTTAAAAAGTTGTCTGTATGTCTGCCTCTTTGGATTCTATATTTGATAAATGAACGTTTTTAAAAAATGAATGTTTTTTAAAAAAACAACAAAGAAGAAATAGTGAACAGTTATATCCAAACACATACAAATTATTCATTTACATTTATTTTTAGGCTGCCTTTCAGGGGGAACCGTTTTTGTTAATAAAAAAATTAATACTTAGAAAAAAAGAAATACCCGGTACAGTTTCAGAAATGTTTAATGTTATGATATTGGAACAGAACAGTACTACAGTTTCAAGATTTATGTCTGTCTCCCATCTGAACATCCTTTTATCTTCACTTTCCTTTGATATCTTGCAGTTTTAGTTCCATTTCATATTGCAAGAGAATCCATTTTTCATTTTTAGTTGTAATAAAGTATCCCAGACTTACTGACATTCTTTAGAATTCCTGTAAAGAAACAGGAGGAACATGAGGAAATACAGCCCAGGAAAGCAGACAATAAAGAAAGAAAGTGAAAAACAAAACAAGATGATATGATTTAGAGCAGAAGAGGGAAAGAAAGGTTAATCAGAGAGAGGGCAGTTACACTAGAAATAGCTAAAAGAATTGGAGGAGTCCAGTACAGCAAGAAGAAAGCAGTGGTGCAGGGAAGGATGGGGGAGAAAAAAATTTAAAGGAAGAGATCAGTTTTTGGTTGTTTATAGAAGTGTTCTCCAAAAACAAACACACACTGTGATTTTATTTCTCCCTCTCTCCATGGTGGAAAACATGACTGCAGACATTTACTGAGGTAAGGAATAGAAAGTGATTGTGTTAAGTGTTTAATGTATATACAAACCTGCTTATAATATAATTAACATTTTATGGACTTAAAAGAGATGTTAGCCCTCATCCAGTTTAACCTAACACTGAGCACAATGTGCAAAAAGGTTACTGATGGTAAAACATGAACACAAGCCTCCTTCTTGGTATGTTTAGGAAAGAAGGAAAGTATTACATTTCCATTAATTTCTTGTGCCACATTCTGACTTTCAGCTGTTGGCCTCTCTCAGATGTTCAGGAGAATCTCTGTTTTTTCTTTAAACAGTGTATGTGCATTTAAAATTGTGGTAGCAATATCCGCTCCATAGATAGCTTCCAGCACATGTCTGCAGTGGGCAATGTGCGAATTGCATGAAGATTGTCACTCAACTTTATGCACATTCTGAGCTCTCCTTCCAAATATCTGAAATATGTTATTGGCTTCATCTGTGTAGTACACATAAATGCTTTAAAGAACATGACTATGAGTTTGCATGAATGTTGTTATGCTCAAGAAATGAAGGAACATAGACATCCAAAAGAGACAAAAATTGGAAGAATCTTCATAGGGTGTTTGAAGATGGGACAATGAACTGAGTTTATATATATACTTATATTGGGTAGTTTGAAATTCTGGCTTCAGTTTTTAAATGGTGAAAAGTATCTATTATGGATGCTTAAAAAACAAAACAAAACAAAAAACCATTCTGTAAATTACACACTATAAATTTCTAATTACACTTTTATCTCAGCCAGATCGCTCCAGAACTACTTGTTGCTTGCCTCCATGTTTTCTCCCATTTAAATGATAATCTTCCCTGTGTGTAAGAAAAAGAAGAAGTGGGAATGAAACTAAGAAACAAAACAAAATCTTTTTATATTTTGTGTTGGTACTTTTTAATTATTAGAGGGTGGGACAATAGTGCCCAGGAGATTCAGATTCAGGCAGCAGTTCCTGTTGGAGAATGGGATAATATTAGCTTTTCTGTTCTTCCCCCTAAATCCATAAATAACCCATGGTTAGGACACTGGAAAATGGACTTTTGATTCATAGAGACCTGTAATTATTCAAGTATGTGCCTTGTTTTTCATCATAGGACTATCTTAGGACAAAAGAAACTTGCTTTTTAGCAAATAAAATCAATAGCCTTCATTTCTTTTAGGCTTCAGGGCTTAGTGATTCTCATTTCTTAATCAGTTATCTTGAGTTTATTAACCACACAATGCCCATACTTGAAGCTTTTGTCGCGATAACTGTTTGAGATGGACAGTACCTTGGGTTTATGTAAGTGTGAGGCATTTCTCAGACATTTTGGACATTTTGGACTTGATGACGATGATGTTCTACCTATTGGTGAAATATTTGTGAGGTTGACACAAACTAAAACATTCTTGACCTCATCATTTTTCAAAGGTCACATCCGAATGTAATTTTTGCCGTCTGAAAAGATGGTGGATGCTGTTAAAGCTGATCATCTTTTGGAAGTGGGGGCACTAACATAGCCTATTATGCACAAATAACCTACATGCAGAAACCTCTTTGGATTGGGTTGACAGCCTGGAAACTACTTTATAGAGGAGTACTACAGAAGAAAGAGCAGACACTAGCACAGAAGGTAAAGGAATGAATGGTTTTAAAGGAAATAATATAAATCACATGAGTTAAGTAGTAAAAGGAGAAAGAGGTATATGAATGTTTTTAAAAACGTAATCTAGTTAGTTCCTCAGAGCTACATTTTGTTACAGAATTTACACATAATTAGACCTATAGGGTGGTAGGTATTTTATGATATTGCCACCTGTAAGAGTTGAAAATAAAGTTCCCAAGTTTCAGTGATTTGCCATATGCAGCCTTTTTAATTAACAGAAAAACAAAACAAAACAAAAACCCCAACAAATCTATTAACAATTGTACTGGTTACATTTTTTTTTAAAAAAAGGGGGCTGATTGCCATCTTTGTTGTGTGCCTCCAAGTCATTTCTGACTTACAGCAACCCTAAAGTGAATCTACCACAGGGGTTTTGGAAGCTGAGAATGTGTCATGTGCCCCAGGTCACCCAATGGGTTTCCACAGCTGAGCAGGGAATCGAACCCTGGTCTTGAAGGTCATAGTCCAGCGCTCAAACCACTACACCACGCTGGCTCTGAGGGCTGAGTGCTACTCAAACAAACATTCCACTCTGCGTGAATATGAGTTTCCTGGCTCTGATTGTTTGGTATTGTGGAATATCCTTGATTTTGTACCCATGCAGTCACCGGTAGGCATGGAACATATTTATAATCCACAAGACATTGGAATGCTCATTGGGGATAGCCCAATTAAGGCATTCAGTGGAAGTATTGGAAGTATTTATCTGTCTAGATAAAGACTAACAGATAGCCTACAGGTCAGTGCAATTTTACTCTGTCATAGCAACAACACACAAAATTTCAGTACATATGCATGAGGATATTCCTATTTGGAAAGTCGAAGCCAGATTTATTTAATCTTTTATAGCACTCAGATCCTAACCAAATCCAGATCCTGATTAGCATTTCCATACTTATGCATGAATTTTAAACAATTTCTGTTATATGGATGAAAGTAAAAGTGATAAGTCATGAGAACACAATGGGAGAATATTTCAAATTGTCAGCAAAGAAATTTAATTCATACCTGAAGTCTGCAGTCTTTTTTCTGTACTAGAAAAAGATTCACGTTCTCTGAAAGCAATAAGGAGAAGCAGAAACTTAAGGATTTTCCATTACAACTGTACTGAAAAACTTATAATTTATATTGGTGTTGCAGGTCTGACCTACACAAACCAGCAAACATCGGTTTCCATCTTTATATCTGCTAAGCAAGGTGGGGCATTTTCAGAGGGTTCATAAAACCAGAGATGGAAAAGTCATCTATACCTTAGCAGTATAAGAGAAAGGTGGGCAGCTGTTGGAGGCCTGGCATCTGCATTGGCATCTGCATTGCCTCCCAGGTGAACTTGGATGTCGCACCTACCCACCATGCTCTTTTTTTATTGTTTGCCCAGAACCCCCCCCCATGTTCCTAGAGAGCAATTTCACAGTGTTCTAGGCCCAGGAGAGATCACTTCCAGATCACTTCCTGTTGGAAAAAAGCTTCTTTTAGTTTTAAACAACAGATTGCCACCCTATATAACTATGTGTTTTTTTTTAAGTACTGTGAGCTGCTTTGAGTCCTTCTCAGGAAAAAAAGTGGGATACAAATAACGACGACAACGACGATGACGACGATGATCCAAAACTGGGGGCATTTTGGTCCAAAAAAAAAATTGGGATTTTTTTTTTTTTTTAAATTGTGGGGTCTGGGCTCCACAAGAATGATAGGAGATTTGAGAGGAGCTTATCCTTCTCACTGCTACTTTTTTAAATGTACTGCTCTTCACCCCCAATTTACTTTAGCTGGGCATCAAGATTAGAAATAAATTGGATATGTGGTACGCTTCTAGAAAGAAGTGATAGACAAACATAGCTTTAGGAACCCATGTTTGTTGATGTGACATTTAGTATTCTCAATTTGAGAAATGAATACTATTGCCATTTATCTTCATATAGCTATTTTCTAGTGGAGCTGTTTGCTTTGCACATACCTTTATCAAAAGTATGCAGAAATATAAACACACAGGCCTGTATGTCTTCAGCCTATAGAGCCCCTTTGGAATTACTGATAAATCCTAGTTGATATTTTGCAATGCCATAAGTGTCCAGTTGCACAACACTCTAGTCAAGGATGCAAATGACCTTTCTACTTCACTGACAGAGAAATGATCCTTTCCAAAGGGGGCAAAGGGTACATTGACCAGAATGTGCAATTGTAAAATCACCTGTCCTTGTTCACATAAAGTACATTTAAAAGTGTTACAACAAAGTTGCAATCATCTTTCTCTAAGGTCATCAACAATGCTGCAGTCTTGGAAAGCTGCGGGAAAGCATCCGATTTTATCCCTCCTCCGAGACCTGTCTACCCAACTGTGGAGTTTCCCACAGGGTCTTTCTTCTGAGGTTAGAACTTCTGGCCTCAGCAAAGAGCAAAAATGGATGTAGTGGTAGGCAAGGAGTGAGAGGACCCAGATCTGTTGGATCAGCAGCCCTGTCAGTTCCAGAAGATGCCGCTAACATGGAGACAGATGCACATATTTAAGCATGTTTAAAGCTATCTCCTCTCTCATTTCTTGCAAAGCAGTTTTGATGTTGTTGTTGTTGTTGTTTTGGTTAGGAGACACCAAATCCCAAAATCTGTGGAAGAGATAGCTAGCTTGAAAACTGATATTTTTCCCCAGCAGAACTTGGGATAGACCAAAGCCTATTGAATTCTTTGTCCCTAGGACTTCTTTTTAGGATCACATTTCAAAATTGTTCCATCGGAAATAAATTCATGTCTGGAAGCTCCAAATTTTTGTACAGTATTGATTGGATTACATCATTTCTTTTCTTTAAGGTAGGAAGAGCTGAGTGCCAACAGATCTTGGAGGGCAGCAGCTCCAAAACTGAAATTTTTTTTTGTTCCAAATGCCCCTCCAACAACCCCTAGAAGGTATGGAGGTCAATTTATTCATGTTTTTGGCCCTCTCTGATCACTTAATGCCTGTTCTCCAATAGAATGTGACTAGGAAGTTGGATTATAGGTTGTCCCTGTTGGGGGAAAAAACTTATTTGTAGCTTAGAACAGCCTTGTGGGAGCCTAAAAACATGGAGATTTTGGCCAGCACAGCCTCTTGTATTTGAATTTCAGTGCAAAAAAAAAAGTTCAAAAAATATTTTTTCAAAATAAATTGGACTTTGGAGGCCACAAAAATGGTTCTGGGTCTGCGAGTGGCCTGTGAGTCATACTTTCCCCATCTCTCGTGTAGGGAGTTCCCCACAGAAAACAGCCTTTGGCAAGATGAACTTAACAGGAAGAAAATGAAGCATGTACAACATGGGTCTCTGTTCTATTTAAATAGTTCAAGCTGGTACAGAAGATGGAAAACTCTCTGGTAGAAAATGATCAGTATTAGTACTGTTTATTTTACAGAAGTATGTCTTGATTTGGACACAGATGCTCTTGACCATGAATTCCAGACTCAAATCCTCATTATGAAAAGAGGGTGGGTTTCATAGCTCTCCATACATCTCTTTGTTCAGAGGAGAATATTATAAGCAATGATACAGAAAAAGAGTCCTGAAGGCTGCATTAGATATATAGGTGTAAGACAAAAAAAAAAAAAAAAAGGAAATAGAAATTGGAAAGTAGATATTATGATAATATATCACTGTAGCTCATTACCTTGATTTACTTTTTCTGACAGTCCTCTTCATTAACTCTTTACTATGAGCATCTTTTTTCTCTGCATCTACATTGGTTTTTCTCATGAAGCCAAAGGAAGAAACTGTGGATTGGCTCTGGCTCTTTCGAAAGTCTTCAATAGGACCCACTATATCAGAAATAGTCACACGCTTTGAAGATGCTTTCTTAATTATTTGTGTTTTCACTTGCTCTTGGTTGGCTTGTTGGTTTATGGGAGTCTCTGTTTCATTGTTTCCCTTTTGGAACATTAAGAACAGGAAAGAAACCATGTTGAAATTTCAACAGAAAATTCATACCACTGGGATTCTGCAGAGCTACCTCTGTGAAGAGTGCACAAAGTGACTGTAATGATGTACTGACACTTGCAGAAAGAACATCCTACAATAATTAAATGGAAAAGCAACCCAGAATGCATAACCCAAAAACAGCAGTAATATTTCCCCTGTGGAACTGGGTGAAACGAGAATCTAGGTAATCATTATAGCAGCAGCAATTTTTCTCTAATCACTTCTTAAAGCAGTGGTTCTCAACCTTTGGGTCGCGACCCCTTTGGGGATCAAACGACCCTTTCACAGGGGTCACCTAAGACCATCGGAAAATACGTATTTCTGATGGTCTTAGGATCGATTCCCTCCTCGGTGGTGGTGCGCAAGCGTGAGCCACGCGCTCGCATTCTCCTGCCCCCTTTGGCAGAAGCGCGTGCAGCTGCACGCGCCCCCGCCAAAGGGGGTAGGAGGACGCAAGAGTGTGGCTCACGCTTGCGCACCACCACTCCTGGACCTTTTCCGCACGTTACCTTATCGTGGAGGTGGGGGGGTGCCGTTCGCACGAGCAGGTTCTTGCACAAAGCGCTCTCTTCGCTGCTCCTTTGTCCCGCAGTTGGCTTCCTGGTCACGTGACTGCCCTGCCCCTTCCTTCCGCAGTGCAGCCTGGGAGCTGTAGGCTGCTCTGGGGGAGGAAGGTGTGGGGTGGTCACGTGACCAGGAAGCCAGCTGTGGGATGAAGGAGCAGCGAAGAGAGCGCCTCACGCAAGGACCTGTTTGCGCGAACGGCACCCCCCACCTCCATGATAAGGTAACGTGCAGAAAAGACCCAGGAGTGGTGGTGCGCAAGCACGAGCCACGCGCTCGCGTCCTCCTGCCCCCTTTGGCAGGAGTGCGTGCGGCCACAGCATCACCACATCAGGAGTGGTGGTGCGCAAGTGCGAACCACGCGCTCGCGTCTTCCTGCCTGCTGTTCAGAAGGGACTGAAATCGCTCCCCTTCTCCACTACCGGGAGAACCTCCTGTCTGACGGACCAGCTTGGGGGGGTGGCAGCCGCACAGGGAGCAGGCCCCCTCCTCGCCATGGCCCCTGCCTCGCTTGCCACGGAGGGGGGCACTGCGGAAGGCCAGGGGGCCGCAAGGTGGCACTTTTCCGGGGGGCGAGCTGCGCCCGGCGCAAAAGACAAAGGCGCTGGGATTCCTCTCCCCCCGGCCAGGGTCGACACTCTGGAAACTTTTCCCACACTGCCCCCCCAGTGGAAACAAGAGCGAAGCAGAAGCAGAGCCCAGGGGGGTTCTCGGAGTTTTTTCCCAGGGGAGGCGCGCGGCTCCTCTTTCCCTTCCTGCCCGTGCCCCCCATTCCTAGCCAGCGAGGTGGCCTTTGCCAGGTGGGGGAGGCATTGTAAATAATAAATAAATAATTTTATGGTTGGGGGTCACCACAACATGAGGAACTGTATTAAAGGGTCGCGGCATTAGGAAGGTTGAGAACCACTGTCTTAAAGCATTGGTCAACTGCTTGTTTATTAATTATTGCTACTTAATTTTGTTGCTGCTCAGCATATGCATTTATGGTATTGGCCTCCTTACTGGTTATGCTCTGCAGTTTATCCTGTATTCTTTTTTTTTGCTTGGAAGTAAGTCCCACTACATTCAATATTTCTGAGTGAGTGTGCATAAAATTGCAGCCTAAACCGAATTATTTTGGAGTAAAAGGACTATAGATTGAGCTATATTTCATATAGAGTATGGTTCAGAAGACTTTTTCACAGCCTTTCTGAGAAGAGAAAGTGTCGTTCTTGTTTTACATAGAAGTAACTAGGATCTGATGGTATGCCACCAATGCAAGCCTTTTTTGAACTTCTCCTTTAATAAAAATATTATTAGCTATGGTAAAACCAAAATAGTGGTCTTCTCTGAAACAACATTCATTTATAAATAATTTTTGATAAGTATGAGATCTGGCAAGTGAACAATTTAGGTTTAGCCTTCATCTCAATAGGCTTCTAAATGGCTCATTGTAAATCAGCTGATGCTAATAGTGATATACCTGTAGATTGACCATTTCTGTTTCAAAAATGGAAGCTATTTAATTTTTCAAGCAACAGCTTCTACAGCAAAATTTGTGTCTATCTGGAATTCAGTTTAGATCAACAATATCATTAATATTTTATGTTACAGAGATTGGAACCAATGCATTGATAATAAGAAATTACATTTTAAAAATGTTATGTAAAATCCAGTACCTTTTCTCTGAACAAAACCCAGTGTAATTTTGAGGGCATTTTCCAGGAAATTATATGGAAGTAGCATTCATATTTGCGAGGTTTTTTTTCCCCTCCTCTTGCTGTTTTCCCTGTCATCCTTGACAGAACTATTTGCTCTTTGATGGCCAGCAGCTGTGGCAGTAAGTGACAGGCAACAAAGAAGAGGAGAGAGAAAGAAACTGGAAAAAACCCCAGTCTTTTAGTGTGTTGCCTCATGGTTCAGAAACATATGTGGAAAACAAAGATTAGCCTGGGCAGAAAATATGAGGAGGTAGGAAGGGCAGATACATAAGCACCACAAATGAGATGAGAGAAGGGGATTGGAGGAAAAGAAATTCAGACAATCTTTTCCTGGACATGTGATTTCTGATTTACAAGTAGTGATTTTTGAACAAAAAAACTTCAAAGAAAGGTTAGAAAGAGAAACATCTCAAGTGGGATATATTCACAAATTCCAGCTTATTAGCCGAGGAATAAGCTGAGACCATTTTTTGACACAATACGTATATTAATAGATGTGTCATCACAACCAGGCATACAACAAAATGACTATTGTCAAAAATAAACTTTCTGAACTCAAGGGCAGTGACTGTCAAAGTAAGCAGATTTATTGCTTTCTCAACTCAGAACTGTTTGAGAACCAGCCTGACACCCCAGTATCACCTCACATGACTGCTTGAAGTTTTACGACATTGTCACAAATTGCATTATTCTGTAGCCTATTATGCTCTGATCCCACCTCCACACTATGTAATTGCTAATATACCTGAGTTTTAATTCCATCAGTGAATCCAAAGAAGTGGATTGAAATCTGCAAAAGTTCATGCTAAAATAAATCAGGTGCTGCTGTATTCCCCCTTTTCCCCCTCCATCCATCTTTCTTTCTTTCTTTCTTTCTTTCTTTCTTTCTTTCTTTCTTTCTTTCTTTTATGGTGAGAAAGAAGAGAAGGAAGGATTAAAGCAATATCAGAAAGACATGGAAGGGGCACATTTTAGGAGGAAAAAACCCATACAGTGGTTGGATAGAAAGACATGCTGAGAAGTGAGAGAAAATCTAAGGAGTGAGAATGGAGGGATAAGAAACAAATACCAAGAGTGGAACATCAACAACCAGGAGACATTATGGACGACAGAAGAATCAGCAAAGATGAAGGAAGATTTGAAGTGACGGGGGGAGAGAGAATGTGAGCATACGTACAGCTCCAAAGTAAAAGGATTCCTAAATTCAAAGATCATTTTATGTGTAATTAATTTTCAGCATTTCAGCTGGTGTATTTTTGGTCCAAAATGGAAAAAATGATATAAATGTGATATTATGTTTTGAACAATTGCAGATAGATATGCAAACCTTGGAAGTTTCCAGAGGAAATGCCCTCCCCACCCTCAAATGGAACTGCTCAGGCATTATTGATTTATGTTGTGGGGTTTTGTGGTATTTTAGGGGGATTTCTATATCTATAATATCTATAATCACTGTAGTATTCATCTGAAAGTTCCAAACAAATCCCGATGGATTTCCACATTTGACACATTGAAGCAACTACCTGGGCTCCTGTCTACTACCCTTGAAAAAGTGGATGACATTATGGATTAGTGCACATGGTCCTTCAGACAGTGTGGACCCAAGTCACAAGAGCTTTATAACCACCACTTTGAATTGCTCCTAGAAATGGAGAAGTAGTCAGTGAATCTATCAGAACAGATACTTGGGTGCTCCCCATAACTGGTCTTGGACATCAGTTTTGCAGCAGCATTTTGGATCTGCTGGAGATCCAAAACACTTTTCAAACTCTAAGTAGAACATTATAATAATCTAAATAAGATGCAACTAAGGCATATGTCACTGTGGCCAGATTGGACATTTCCAGAAATAGATGCAGCTGGTATCCTAGATTTATCTTTGCAACTGCACTCCCAGTCACTGCTGAAAGCTGGGCAATCCAGGCTCAGGGCTGAATACAAGAATATACCCAAGTGCAAGCCTGTGGTTTCTGGAGGAGTGCAATTCCATCCAGCATAGAAGAAATGCTTATTCCCTAATCTGTCTTTCAAGTAACAAGAAGTACTTCTGTTTTTTCTGGATTAAGGTTTAAACTTGTTCACTGTCATGCAGTTCACTACTGTCACCAGGCAATGATTTGGAAATAAATTGCTTCTTCAGGTTTAGTTGGGAAGGAGAAGTAGAGTTGGGTATCATCAACATATTTGTGACAATAAAACCTCAAATTCCAGACAGCCTCTCCCAGTAGCTTCATGTATATGTCAAATAACATGGGGAACAAGACAGAACTCTAATGGACTCCACAGGCTAATGACCATGGGATTAAATAAGAGTCCCTGAGCATTGTTTTCTGAATTTACTTCTCCAGAAATGGGCACTGCAAGTCCCATACCAGGGAGGCAGCACAGAAAGATGCCATGGTCAATAGTACTGAAAACTGCTCAGAAATCTAGCAGAACCAACAGGGATATAATCTCTCTGTCTCCTTCCTAGCAAGGATCAGCCATCCATATGGCCAAAGCCATCTCTCTTGTCATAACCAGATCTAAAACCACATTGAAATGGATATACTGCACCTCTTTCAGAAACCCTGGACAAATATCTACATAAAAGTTGGGAAACTACCACATAACAATGTCATGGAGAAAAGGGCATGGCCAAATGAGGAGACCAAGGGCTAAAGTAGAACTCAGTATTTGATCCTAGGTTTCCCATCTCCAATATGGAGTATAGACACATAATAATTTTTCAAATTTAACTTGAATGAATTATCTTTGTGTAGGAGTTTAGTTTTTCCATAGACTATTCTCTTCCAGACAGAAACACTGATGGGACCATATCTATATCTATACCTTTAAAATGGCCTCAAAAAATGTCTTGTTACTCAGACAGAACTGGTGGGCAGTGCTAACTGACTAACCAAAATACCTCATGAAGAATGTTCCCTATGCATCTTTTGCTCTTCCTTGGTGTCTAATGATACCACTTCAAAGAATGTACTAAGAGATGTTTCTTTTTAAACTACTTTCAGGAACCAAAAAAATTAAAACTAGGACAACAATTGTATAATATGCTGGCAACCTAGTGATTTCCCTCCCCCATACATTTGTTATATGCAATCTTTCAGCCCAAAGCCTTGTTTTCTAAAATTTTCCTGATCTATGATGAGATTTTGCATCTGGTTAATTGGCACTCACTTTCAGTGTTGTGTTCCTGGTGGCACTATTTTCCTCCTGGGATTCAAATTCCTTATATAGAGCATGAAAAGAAGAATCCTTAGATTTAGATTTCAACAGATTGATGAGCTGTGTCCACTGATTGAAGAGATGGGCCTGCTTCTGTGGCGGAGCACATAGTTCTAGGTAGTAGGCACGGCCGCTCACCAGCTTTAGCTTGATACGTCTCTTTTTAGCAGAGTGAACAGAAAGGTCTACGAACTTCAAGGGCAGGAACCTGAAAGGCAATTTTCAGATGAGTACCAGGAAGCTGTTTTTCATTTCATGTAGGCAGAAAAAAGGAAGAGCAGACAATGGGCCTTTCCACACTACACTGTTATAGGGCTATTATTCTGCTTTCAACATCCTATGGAATCCTGGGGTTTGCAATTTAGGGAGGGGCATTTAGAATTCTCAGCCAGAGAGCTCATTGGCCTTAGTAAACTACAAACCCCAGAATTCTACAGGATACTGAAAATGGAATAATAGCACTATAACAGTGTGGTATGGAAAGGTCCAATGCATCTCTAGTGTGGTTTGTATCATGGGTTCTTCTTCGTGGTCTCTGTGCCTTCATACACTAGGAGCTTTAGCGCCTGCGCGGTAGCGTTCGGAAACTTCTAGAGCTTGTTCACTTGGCGGGAACCCCTCCCCCACGCCGGTACAGCGCATGCTCCTCCCGCCGAGCAACGGTCTCTCCTCAGTTCTTTCTCGTCCGCCGTCGCGTACGGAAGGTTCTTTGGTTTGTTCCTCTCACTTTTGTGCTTGGCTTGCTGTTTTCACGGTTTTACGGACTTTTGGACTGTCTCTGACCTCTCTTTCGGACTCCCCCTTCGGCTTTTGGTCTTTTCGGATTTTCGCAGTTTGGCGTTCTTCGTCTTATGTCCGCGCTCTTCAAGAAGTGCGTGTCCTGCGGGCGCAAAGTTGCCCTCAACGACGGCCACAAGGAGTGTCTTTTCTGTTTGGGTGAGTCCCACAACATTCGGACTTGCCCAATTTGCCGGGATTTTACTCCCCAAACTCTCCGCAACCGGTCCGCGAGACTTAAGTCTTATTGTTGGGAACAGTCTCTGCGGGCGATAGACGAGACCTCCACTTCCAAGATGGCCGACAAGAAGACGACCACGCTATCGACGGTATCGGCGGCTGCCGTTCCGTCCACCTCGTCGGTATCGGGCTCGGTACTGGCGAAAACGCCGATCTCGGCGTTACCGAGGATCCCGAAGCTGTCGGCGGCTGCCAAGTCAGCGAAAGGATCCTCGACGGCGAGGAAGGCTGAGGCTCCCCTGACGGAGACGCCTGCTAAAAAGCACCCTGCTCCGGACGGAGGCAAGGGCAAGGAGAAGGAGAAGAAGAAGAAGAAGAAGGAGAAGAAGCGCTCCCCGGCTGGGGACGTTCAACCTCCTACTCCTCCTCCTACTCAGCAGCCTTCCAAAGGACTCGCCTGTGGCAGACCCTCCAACCCTGGTGGAGGAGCGCCACCGCCCTCCTAGCCGTCGCAGGTCGGCCGACCTGCAGCAGAGAGAGCCCTCTGCTTCTCCGGAGCGGCGTTCGACCTCCTTCCGGTCCCGGTCCCGCTCTTCCGAGCGTCCGGTGGCCTCGCCGCCTCCTAGGGAGACAAGAGAGGAACAACCTCGCTCGTCTGCCTCCAGATACACCTCAGCGTCCTACGTGGCCAGGTACGCGAGGGAATCTGAATGGAGAGAGCGCCCGGCCTCTTATCGGTCACATTCGCCATCGTACCGGGATCGGTACCATCGTGGCCCGAGTCGCTGGGAGACCTTCCGGAGGTCCCGGTCACCTCGTCGACAGCGCGAATCGCGCTCGCCTAGAGGGGACGAGGCTCGGTACCGTCGACACCGAAGCCGATCTCCGTCGGACCGCCGCTCCTTCAGCCGCTCTCCCTCTCCTCGATATCATAGGGCGAGGGAGCCTTCACCTCGGTATCGGGCGATATCGCCACCTCCTAGGGTCACGGCAACGGCGACGCGCCCTACGGAGTCGGTGGTGACTGAGCGGGCTACGACGACGTCAGCCTGCCAGACTATCCCTGTCACCACTAAGAAGGTGAAGTCAGTGGTCAGCCAGCCCAAGCGGGACGCTGCTACTACCACCGCCCCGGCTGCAGAGAAGCCTAGGAAGGCAACACCTGTGGCGACTGCGAAGGAGCCGGAAAGCGAGCGGCGAGAGGACTCACCGACCTCAGAGTCGTACGACTCGAGTGCGGAATCAGAGGTGTCTGAGGCGGCCTCCCAGGAGTCTCCTCCGCTGGGATTCGGGGACCCGATCCCAGATTCTGCTCCAGAGGACGTCCACCAGTTCTCTGCGATGCTGCTCCGCATGGCTACTACCCTCGGCCTGAAGATCGCCGATGCGGAGCCGGAGGACGACGATCCAGTCTTCTCCGTCTTTGAAGGGAAGCAACCTGCCACGGCCCCGCTGCCTCTCCTGCCCCGGGTATCCAGACTGGTGAAGGCCGCCTGGGATAGGCCGGCCTCGGCTCAGCCGATACCGCAGCGGCTGGAACACCTCTACAGGGTGCAGAAGGATAACGCCGGTTATCTCTTTAATCACCCTGCACCGAACTCTGTGGTGGTCGAGTCGGCACAGACGAAAGGCTCCGGCAGGCAACACACCACCCCGCCAGACAAAGAGGGCAGGAAGTTGGACGCCTATGCAAGAAGGTTCTATTCCGCCGCCTCCTTGCAGATCAGGCTGTCCAACACTCAGGCTTGCCTCGCGGCATACCTGAAAAAGGTGCTCGATCGCCTGCAACCGGCGATGGAGGCGGTACCGGAGGACATCCGCCAAGCCTCCTCCGTGATCTTCAACGAGGCCATCTCCATCGCTCGGCAGCAGATGGCCTCCTCCAGGCACGCAGTGGAGATTGCCTCCCGGGTCATGGCGGGATCCATCGGCCTGCGCCGCCATGCTTGGCTGCGGCCGGCCGACATCCAGGAGGACACCAGAAGGAGGATTGAAGATCTCCCCTTCGACGGTGAGGGCCTATTCAATTCGTCCACCGACGAAGCTTTGGACAATCTCGTTAAAGCGAGGCTGACCGCCAAGAAGATCGGGCTACAGCCGGCCACGCAAGCCCGCAGGGCCTCCACCTTCCGCCCATCCTGGCGACGATCTTCCACCTCGTCGTTCCAGCGTTCGGCCCAGTCTGGACAGTCGAGACCGTCCTCCGGCTCATCGGCCAGACGCACGATTAGACGACGCCCGGCTTCGTCCAAGAAGTCCTCCTCCGAGACAAAGTCTCGGTTTTGACGTGCCTGGCAGGACCTACCAATACCCACTCTTCAGCCTACCATCAGCGCTCGGAGACCGACCGACTCTGGCTCGACATCTCGCGGAGTGGCAATGTGCCACTACGGACTCTTGGGTGCTTTCCATCGTCCGTCTTGGCTACGCCATCGAGTTTCTCGATATTCCTCCTCGAGGCGCTTACTATTCCACGCCGTCGAGTCCGGCCCTCCTGGAAGAGATCCAGTCCCTCCTCCAGAAAGGGGCAATTGAGCAGCTCCCGCAAGAAGCCAAGACCACCGGCTTCTTCTCCAGGTACTTCACGGTACCGAAAGCCGACGGTACCCTCCGGCCGATCCTAGACCTCAGAGGGGTGAACTACTACATCCGCCCCAAGAGGTTCAAGATGGTCACGATACCATCGATCCTGCCCTTCCTACATCGAGGGGACTGGTTCGCCTCCATCGATCTCCGAGACGCATACTTCCATATCGCCATTCGCCCGCAGCACAGACGGTACCTCCGCTTCGCAGTCGACGACACCTGTTACCAGTACAAGGTGCTGCCGTTCGGACTCTCGACTGCCCCAAGGGTCTTCACCAAGTGCATGGCCCCGGTGGTATCCTTCCTGCGGACGAAGGGTGCTTCTGTCTTCCCTTACCTCGACGATTGGCTGTTGGTGGCGTCCTGCAAACAGAGACTTTACCACGACGTCCACATGACGTTGTCACTCCTGACCCGCCTTGGTCTACGGGTGAATCCGAAGAAGTCCCACCTCGAGCCGGCGAGGATCTTGGACTTCATCGGGGCGACGCTCGACTCGACCTCCGCCAGGGCGTACCTACCAGAGTCTCGAGCCCAAACCCTGATCCGGGCCGCCGCTCACGCTCGTACGGCCCCGACGTTATCTGCGAGAAGCGTCCAGCAGCTCTTGGGCTACATGGCTGCGACGACCGCTGTGACATATCTCGCCAGGCTGAGAGCGAGACCTCTTCAACACTGGTTCGTCCGCATATTCGACCCCCTGCGAGACGAACAGACACTCCGACTGCAGCTGCCGGAAGACGTCCGCTCATCCCTCTGATGGTGGCAGTCGCGACGCAATCTCATGTCAGGGATGCCTTTCCAACAGCCGACACCGAAGGTGACGGTAACGACCGACGCCTCCCTGTATGGATGGGGTGCTCACTGCGGCGATCTCAGAGTCCGCGACAGATGGACCGACGACGAGACCGCTCTCCATATCAACGCGCTGGAGCTGCTCGCCGTCTTGAAAGCGCTACGGGCGTTCCGCCACGTCGTAGCGGGGCGGACGGTCCTGGTTCTGACGGACAATACCACCGCCGTCTGTTACATCAACAGACAAGGAGGGACTCACTCCACAACCCTGCTCAACATTGCACTCGACTTGTGGGAATGGTGCATTCGCCTGCATACGCATCCCGTGGCAGTTCACCTGGCCGGGCAGGAGAACACCACGGCAGACGCCCTCAGCAGGGACACCTCATCCCATCACGAATGGTCTCTCTCCGGAGAGGCGTTCAGACTGATTCGGGACCGCTGGGGCGAACCATCGATCGACCTCTTCGCGACCAGGGAAAACGCGAAGTGTCGCCGATTCTGTTCCAGAGCGGGCCACGATCGTGCCTCCATCGGGGACGCTTTCCAGTTTCCGTGGACCGGGGAACTCCTCTACGCGTTCCCGCCGTTCCCGCTGCTCGGCCGGACGATATCGAAGATCCTCGCCGACCGAACCGACGCGATCCTGGTAGCCCCGTACTGGCCGAGGCAACATTGGTTCGCACCCCTGCTACAAGCCGCACGAGACGACCTGCTCCGGTTGCCACCGACACCGGACCTGCTCTCCCACTCCGGCGGCCGAGTCCTCCATCCGGACCTGCCACGCCTGGCCCTCCTTGCCTGGAGGATATCGCACTAGACGATCCCGTGCTCGGTACCGTCCTCGTCGCGGCCAGGAAGGAATCCACCCGTCGCAACTATCAATATAAATGGCGACGCTTCCTGACCTTCGCTAACGAGAGGAGTGAGCCGGTATCGCCCGCGGGGCTCTCTACCGTCCTGCATTTCCTCCTGCACCTCCGGCAACAGGGGCTGGCGTTTCCATCCCTGAAGGTGTATCTCTCCGCGATCGTGGCATACCAACCGCCACGATCGGCTGCCTCGGCCTTCTTCAGGAACGATACCGTTAAGCGGTTCCTGAAAGGACTTCATCATCTCTACCCGCCGGTATCGCCGCCGCTACCGCCGTGGTCCCTCTCGCTGGTGCTCTCGCAGCTGACAAAGCCGCCCTTCGAGCCGATGGCGACCTCGGATGATAGGCTCCTGACCATGAAAACTGCCTTCCTGGTAGCGGTGACCTCAGCGAGGCGAGCGGGTGAGATCACAGCTCTTCGATCCGATGAGCCCTTCACGGTCTTCCACAGAGACAAGGTGGTCCTGAGACCTGACATCTCGTTCCTGCCTAAGGTGGTGTCCAGTTTCCATCTCAACCAGGACATCATCCTGCCTGCCTTCTTCCCGAACCCGACGACACCGTTGGAGCGGTCCCTCCACTCCCTGGACGTGCGTCGGGCCGTGGCCTTCTACATGGACAGGACTGCTTCCTTCCGACAGACGCCGCATCTCTTCGTTTGCTATGGGCGACGTCGGAAGGGCCTTAAAGTGTCCACCCAGCGCTTCTCCAAGTGGGTGGTACGGACTATTCAACTGGCGTATGAGCTCGCGAGGAAGCCTCCGCCAGTCCTGCTTCGAGCCCACTCCACCAGAGCGGTGGCTACTTCTGCGGTCCTCCTGCGAGGAGTTGACCTGCATGAACTCTGCCGGGTGTGGCGACCTGGTCCCAACCATCGACCTTCGTGCGCCACTACAGGCTCGACTGCCGGTCGCGCAGAGATGCCCGGTTTGGACGTGAGGTGTTGGCTTCCGTGCTGTAGGACCTGACCCGCCGTCCGACCGGTAAGCTACACAGTCTCCTAGTGTATGAAGGCACAGAGACCACGAAGAAGAAGAACAGGTTGCTTACCTGTAACTGTGGTTCTTCGAGTGGTCATCTGTGCCATCATACACACCCGCCCTTCCTCCCCTCTTTCTCAGGTCCCTGTAGGTTCTACGGCGGACGACAGAACTGAGGAGAGACCATTGCTCGGCGGGAGGAGCATGCGCAGTACCGGCGTGGGGGAGGGGTTCCCGCCAAGCGAACAAGCTCTAGAAGTTTCCGAACGCTACCGCGCAGGCGCTAAAGCTCCTAGTGTATGATGGCACAGATGACCACTCGAAGAACCACAGTTACAGGTAAGCAACCTGTTCATATGGACTTATTCAGTATATGCAGTAGCAAGAAGCCACATGCCATAGGGGTGAAGAGAACTGCAGAAATGAAGCAATAATTATCATAAGGGAAAAAGCCTGTAGAGGTACCTCTGGTTTTGCACTGTGTTCTGAATAAAGATACAGGAAGTTCTCTATAAGCACTTGCACAGAGGGCATTGGTGCTAGTCTCCATATGTAGGAAAAAATGATATTGAATAGTCATTTGAAAACTTTAGCAGAAATGTTACTAATAAATGCTCAAAAACTGCTTAATTTTTAAACTGCATGCTCAAGAATTATGCTTATGATGCTCAAGAAGCTATACTGGTACAGCACTGCAAGTATGGTTACGCTGATATGGTTAGCACTGATCTAAGTGCTACTCAATGTGCTGGCGCCCGTGCCAGTGGCGGTTACCAAGTCAAGCCACTGGCTACCTGTTCCTGGTGGGTTTCCAGGAAAGAAGGAGACACTTGTAGCCAATAGGGACAAATACGGAGCCAGTCCCTGGCACTCAGGAAAAAAAAAATCAGGTAACTTGAGAAACACTACACTGGATCACAATCATTTTCAAGATTTTATCCACATCATTCTAAATGTTAATGTATCTGGAAGATTTTTGCAAAGTGTTTAAATTTTGTGATGTGGCACCTACCTAATGAGAGTCAGCATGGTGTAGTGATTTGAGCACTGAACTATGACCTTGGAGACCAGAGTTCAATTCCCCACCCAACCATGGAAACCCACTGGATGACCTTGGGGGCATCACATCCTCTTACCCCCAGAAAACCCCATGATAGGTTTGCCTTAGGGTCACCATAAGCTGGAAATAACTTGATAGGAAACAGCAGCAGCAGCAGCAGCAAACCTACCTAGTAATTATCGTAGGGCACCCAAACAATTACCACCTAGTTAGCTGGACATCAATATGAGGAAAGATTCTAGAGCAGATCATTAAACAGGCAGTCCATAAGCCAGAGCTTTCCAAACTGTGTGTCGCGACATGTTAGTGTGTTGCCTGCAGAGTGTAGGTGTGTCGTGCAAGGTGGACAGGGTTCCTCTCTTCCCACTGCCCTGGGCCGAGGAAGACCCTGACGAGGGTGGTGGCCTGGCTCAGGTGGAAGGGCTGCCTCTCCTACGGCCACCGCAGCCACCCTGGGCCGAGGAAGACAACAGTGAGGGCGGCAGTGGTGGGTCAGGTCCAGGTGGAGGGGTTGCTTCTCCCACCACTGCCGCTGCCACCCTGGGCTGAGGGAGACCCCGGTGAGAGCAACAGCAGGCCAGGAGGGGCTGCTTTCGTTTACCAATTTACTTACTGAATTACTGTGTAGCAAAATGATGCACGTCTAAAAAGCGTGTCACCAACATGAAAGGTTTGGAAAGCTTTGCCATAAGTGCTTAGAAAGGAATGGTGTGATCACTAAAAATCAACATGGTTTTCTTAAAAGTCATGCTAAACTAATCTTATTTCTTTTTTTGATAGAGTTACTAGCTTGGTAGATGAAGGGGATTTTGTGGACATAGTGTATCTTGACTTCAGTAAGCCCATTAGCAAGCTTCCCTATGATATTCTTGCAAACAACTAGTAAAATGTGGGGTAGACAATGGTATTGTTAGGTGGATTTGCAATTGATTGACTGACTGAACTCAAAGGATGCTCACCAATGGCTCCTCTTCATCCTGGACAGAAATGACTAGTGGGGTGCCACAGAGTGCCAGTGCTATTCAATATCTTTATTAATGATTAATGCAGATGACACCAAATTAGGAGGGGTAGCAGAGGACAGGATCAGAATTCAAAATTATCTTAACATATTAGCAAGCTGGGCCAAAACTAACAAAATGAAGTTTAACAGGCAGAAATGTAAGGTATTATACTTGGGCAGAAAAAAATGAAATGCAGCGATATGAGATGGGTGACATCTGGCTTGACCACAGTGCATGTGAAAAAGATCTAGGAGTTTTAGTAGATCACAAGCTGAACATGAGTCAGCAGTGTGGGGTGACAGCTAAAAAAGCCAATGTGATTATGGACTGCAACAATAGAAGTACACTGTCTAGGTCAAGGGAAATGACAATACCACTCACTCTGCCAATTTGTTCAGATCCCACCTGGGATATGTGGCCAGTTCTGGTCACCACAGTTCAGGAAGGATATTGACAAGATGGAATGTGTCCAGAGAAGGACAACCAAAAGGTAGAAGTCGTGAAAACCATGTCCTATGAGAAGCCGTTTAGGGAGATATGAATGTTTAGCCTGGAGAAGCAAAGGTTAAAAGGTGACATGATAACTATGTTTAAGTATTTGAAGGGATGTCATATGGAGGACGGAGCAAGCCTGTTTTCTGCTGCTCCAGAGACAAGGGCATGGAACAAGGAATTCAAGCTTCAGGAAAAGAGATTCCATCTCAACATTAGGAATAACTTAGTAAGAGCAATTTGGCAGTGGAATACAGAGTGTGGTGGAGTCTCCTTTGGAGTTTTTTAAACAGAGGTTGGATGGCCATCTGTCAGGAATGCTTTGATGGTGTATTCCTGCACGGCAAGGGGTTGGGCTTGATGGCCTTTGTGGTCTCTTCCAACTCTGCGATTCAGATTCTGTGATTCTGTTTAATCCCATCCACCCACCATGCATTTTCATTGTTTGTGACCATTTTGGCTCAGGTCTAAAGTAACATTCTTTTTATCTGTGCCACTTCATTGCTGCATCCAAAACATCTCCTCCTCCCTAAAACTATTCCATTCCAGCAGTGATTTTATAAACAATTACGTAATGATGATGCCTAAATGTGTGTTTTCCCCATCTCTTATTTTCCCTCCCCCCTCCCTTGTATGACATGGATTTTAGATTGTAAGAGTACGGCCAGGGAGTGTGTGTGTTTTGTTAAAGTGTTCTTAATAAGCAAGGTGCTATGGGATTCTTTTTGCTGAAGAGGATGGTACTCATGCAATAAATAAGTGGAGGGAAACAGGATTCTGTTCTAGATGGACCTTTTGATAGACCCAGCAGGCTCTTAAGTATCTGATTTTTAAAGTTTTATGCATACCACTCTTCATTGCAGTATATTAGAATGGCATTAAAATAATACCCTCCTCAAATATAGCAAGATTTAGCCTTAAGAAGGGGGAAAAAGATAAAGCATCAAAACAGTGTTAAAATGCATGGGTAAATAAAAACTTTTGTGCCTGGCATCTCAAAAAACAATAGCGTTGGCACTAGCGGAAAAGCCAGTCACTCTCATTCATGCCACTTCATGTCAACTGGAGTAGCCACTTGGGGAAGGCTCTTTGGCAAACAGTCTTCATCTACCTGTCTATTCTCAACAAGCCTATTATGTTATAACAATGTGGACAGGGTTTAGTATTATTATGTATCTTAGCCCCCTTGTGAAGGATTAGAGAATCAGGTGCTTTATTTTTAACAAGACTTTGGCCATTTCCGCATTATACTCTTATAGTGTGATTATTCTACTTTCAACATCCTATGGAATCCTGGGGTTTGCAGTTTTGGGAGGGGCCGGATGGCCCCTCCCAAAACTGCAAACCTGAAAGTGGAATAATCGTGCTATAAGAGTGTAGTGCGGAAATGGCCTTTGTCATCAGAGGGGGATGAGAGTTCATCCCATCTGTGAAAAGGAAAAACTGATGAAAAGGTCAAGCGAGAATGGGAAACTTTTAAAAACTTCTTAAGGGGAAAGCATACTGATACAATATCCATGGGCTGACAGAGATTTAATAAACAAAAATTGTGAAACAAGATGGAAAAAAAATGCATATATGTATATATGTTGAAAGGGAGCTTAATTAAGCATAAAGGTAAACAAAAGGTCGAACAGGAAACGGATATGAGTGAAGATAACTCATTGTACAGTAAAAGATAGGAAGGACTGTAAACATAAATGTTTTTAAAGACGTTTAAGTAACCTTACATTTAACCTTCTGACTAAGGGATGGTAAAAAGTTAAAAGGATATAAATTACTTAAAATAAGAGACAGGAATAATAAGAAGGGATAAGAAATTATAGACAATATATGTAACAAGCACGTGTTATTTTTATGTATATTACCCATTCTTGAAATCTGTGGAAAATGTTATGTAACAGAAGTAAATTTTATATGAGAGTTATTTTATTTATAAAAAATAAATTAAAAAATGAAAAGAGTGCCACCAACAGGAAGAATGTTTCTGTTATTACTAATACTGAAAACTTCATCATGTGAAGTGTGAATTCCTGATGAAAAGGGTGGACGAGGGATGAAAAGGGTGGACGTGTGTTATTATTTAGGACAATTATATATCATAAATAGTTATATGGCACTTCAAATGTTGTTGGACTGTAGGTCCACCATTCCTCACACTGAGTATGCTGGCTCGAGCTCTTGGGAGTTGGAATTCTGATTCCCAGCCTGGTGTATAAGAGTCTGGGAATAACCAGACAGATTCTGCCCTGTTTTCTCAAACCAAGATAGAGCAAGAAACTGTAGAACATGCTATCCCCCCCCCCAGTTATTCTGTCCTCATCTTTACCTGGTAAGTACTAGTTCATCTTCAGAGCCTGAGTGCTTTGTACTTGCTGGGCGGGCTGAAATATTTTCCTGGGAGGATGAAGGGGTTGAATGTGCCAGCAAGATCACATTTGGCAATGACAGGTTTGGGCTGGAGGCACAAATGCCCATAGTTACATAGTTGGGCCGATTATGAAGGTAAATTGATTCACCTCTTCTATTGACCTGCAAAGAGATAACAGGTTACTTTAAAAGCAAAACAAATCCTTGCCCAGTGCTGCAGATGGTCAAATGGTTGAGAATATGGCTGGAGTGACAGTGAAAGAAGATATATTACCTATTTAATCAAATACATATTTAATCAGTATATTTTACAGCCTACTCTAGAAGGAAACTAGCCAAGTTCCATTATTTGTCATCACTCCACACCCACAGGATATTTTTATTCAGACAGATTTTTGTTTTTTAAGCTGGCATGTTTTATCAAAGCAATTTGAGCTTTTTGCATTTTGACATCTGAGGAGAGTTCATATAGCCTTTAATGGTTGACTGCAATGATTTATAAAGCACTCTTCAAGTAAAATTGCAGAATGGGTTTGAGCTTCTGTATCATTGTTACGGAAATATAGTTCAGTATGTGTAGCTTGTA
This sequence comes from Ctenosaura bakeri, assembly GCA_948474755.1. NCBI lineage: Eukaryota > Metazoa > Chordata > Lepidosauria > Squamata > Iguanidae > Ctenosaura > Ctenosaura bakeri. The sequence continues at coordinate 284,471 of CAOLHI010001668.1, forward strand.
TACAGCTGTAGGAATCTTGGGGAAGGGAATTTGTACACTTGATCATGTCCTTTCTGGCTTGGAGAGAGGAACCAGCTTCAATAAGAACGTGATTTAAGACAGTGAGAGAGCCTTGATAATGAGACTCCCTGTAAAGAAAACTTGACTGGTTTTGAATGTTCCATAAGTGGGCAAGGTAAGAGTCATGTTTCAGACATTCCTTGATTAATCCGGATCTTTTTCAGTCTGGGGTTGACTTGGTTGGGGAACTAAGATGACATGAATTACTCTACTGGCTGAGGAGACTGACATTGGGAGTGCGGTACTGCTTCCCTCTTCCTACCTTCTTTAATATGGTGCTCCTAATTCCCTTGGACCTTTCTGCACCATCACTCCCAAGATGAAACTCAAACCTCTTAAAATATTATCCAAAGGAGATTACTATGATGTCTTTTATGTGAAGCTGCCTTTGAAGAATGTCTGGAGAATTAGTTATGATGGGGAGATTATTAATTATGTACTGCTTTTTTTTTTTTTTGGTAGCTGCTGCTGTCATTTCTGCTGCTCTTTGGAGAGTCAGGTTTTTAACGTTTCCGTCTACAATATTTTAAATTTTTTACTTTGATATTGGTTCATCTGAAAGGTGGAGTGAAATTTGCTAATCTTCCATCTGTCCATCCATCCAGTCATCCATTCATCCACCCAGCCAGCCAGCCAACCAACACTACAGAAGTGTTGAAACTAGTGTAAGGATATAATATAAATCTTATATATTTGTAAAAAGAAAGAATGATTATTTGTAAATATTTTGTTATAATTTTAATAAAAATAAAATTTAAAAAAAAAGAAACTAGTGTAAGGAATCATAGAATCATAGAGTTGGAAGAGACACAGGGGTCATCCAGTCCAACCCCCCTGCTATACACCAGTATAATTACTCTCAATAATTGCATCTTACTGTAATGTATATGCTTATCATCATATGAAGCTATATAAGAAAAAATCTGAAGAAGCCACTGAAGTGGAGGGGAGCATGTAAGCATTGCAAATCACAACACTAATGAGATTCTTGTGGTTCTTGGACTAAGCATTCCTCATTCACAGAAAATGCAGTGGCAGCTCATTTGTCACTTCTCACAACAGTGTGAAATTTGCCACTTCTTACTACAGTGTGAAAGGTTTCCAGGAATGTAGATAAAGTAACAGTCATAGAATGTAGCATGGATATAACTAGGTTTCTGGTTTTTTTTTATTATTGGACATACTGTATTTATGTATAGAAAGGTGGGAACATGCTTGTATGCAGCATAATTGATTTTCCCCAAGACCAAGCCAGTTCTTTGAATCAAAAATATGCCTGAAACCAGTTTGAAATGGGTACAAATGCTTGGTCTTCTCCAAAAGGACCTGAAGTTGCATGACTATGAAGGCCTGAGCATCTTGTCTCATATGGGGATATTTTCAACCAACACTTTGTTATGACAGCTCTTATGGCTCCTAAAAAGTTTCTCTAAAAGACTCAGCTCTTCTACTCTTACAAAGGCTTTAATTACCCTTCCGGACCCAACTGGTAAACTCTCATGTGCTACTCCAGTTTGGGGAAAAGTGACTTGCAACACTTAATGTCCCTAGCAAGGACAGCTAATAGTGCAAGGTAATGGAATCTGTAAATCTAACAACAATTGGAGAGCCACATGCTCTTCATCACTATGCTAATTATTAACTATAAAGGGGCAAGGTTGAAGGGGCAAGTAAGAGATGTCCCACCAAGAATCTTCTCCATGTCTTCAGTAACTGAAAATTATCACATAGTGTTCTGGATAACAGGCATGATTGTACTGCAGTGTCAGTGGCATCTACATAGCAAAAGATGAGGTTTATAGAAGACATTCATGCTCTGCTAAACTGCCAATCCTCTCAAAAATTCTGGTTACCTGAACAAAGTTGCTCTCAAACACAGGAGCAGATCTCAAAGGAACATATTCTCCTCTGTCAAGAACTTTTTGAAGATCTCCCATAATTGGAATGTAATTTCTGTGTGTTTGATGGGATTCCTCAAAACTGGTTTCTTCTTGTTATACCTATACACACACACACACACACAAAGAACAAGATCTTACTGGAAGCTATTACATAGGGAACATTTTCTGATAGGAATCAGCATTATAATAGGTTACCTAAGCATGGCAGAGAATAGTATGGAAACAGGCTTCTCTCTTGGAAAGGCACGTTGTGTATTGGATTTAATGATTCTAAATCATTCTTCTGGAGCTTTTGCTATAAGCAGTTATACATAGAGATAGTGGTACTTTATTTAGTACTTTTAAAATTATTAATTTAATTTATCTCCCACCCTTTTTCCCAATATGGGAGTCAAGGCTTTGTGTTTTATATGCCTGTGAACCTTTTGAGACAGGAGAGAGATCTGGGTCTGGTAGCTTTCAGGCACCTTCATCTAAAAAAGATTGCTGTAACTATCTAGGAGTGGTGAAGTTATGAGTGGTAGTAAAAGGATGTGTGGCATGTGAATTAAGAGAACGTCCCCCTTTTACAGCCTTCTGCACTGTTGGAGGGATTGTGGTATGTTTCCCAGATAGATCTCAACAATTTTAGCTATAGTGTCCACAACTTCAGGTGATTCACAATTGGGATGGTTTCTGGCAAGGGTCTAATTCTGAAAGGCATCAGCCATGGGAAGAATCTTATTACTAAGTAGGGTTGTTGCCTCTGAAATACACAAATGGCATACTTTTTATCTTAACTAGCAGCTAATGAAACATACAAACTTGACTAAGCAAATTAGTCCCATCATCACTGAATTTTCAAAGCTTTTTTAAAAAAATTAACATCCAAGGCCAGTAAGAAGTGTTGTGTTATTGGCTATAATAAATATATAATGTTTCTGCTAACCCATATAATTACCCCCTTTAATTTTGACTTCCTAAAAGAGTCTCTATTTTATGTTCCTCATAATTATTTTTTAAGAAAGTTATTTCTTATGTGGAAAACCAAATTAAAAAAAAAAACCCAGGCTATACAGTCAAGCAACTCAAATAGATGTTTTCAGCAGGTCTGGTGGTCAATTTTGCCCCATACTTTGCCATGGCATGGACTGCCACCACTGAAATTTAGCGATGTGGTGGGAACCAGAAGTGTTTTTCCATCCTTCTGATTTCTGTACTCCATTCTATACTAAAAGTAGGCACATTCTCTACATGTACCTTGTTTTAGCATGGAACTGTAGAGTTTTTTAACCACCTAAAGTGTCAGGACTTGAGAGCCAGGAGGCTACTCATGAATCATAGGTTATGTGTTGCCTGCCCTTTCTTGCTGTTCAGTTTCTCTAGGCAGTGGTTGCTATCTAGAAATGAGGTAATGTCACAATAGGAACACACGTGATAGAAATCATAGCCTTATGAGAGGCATCATAATGTGTGCCCTGAGATGAAAGGGTGCCAGTGTGTATAAGAAGCATGGAAATAACTTTTCAAGGAGGTTAGTTTGAATTCATTTATTTGACACACTAGTCTTCTGTGTCTAGGAAAGTTTCCTTTGTGTGGGAGCATTCACATAAACGCCTCCATCCCTTCTTGCCTTGAATGGTAAAGTTCAAGAACAAAAATTACCTCTTAAATGTGCTGACAACATAAATGGGCTTTGAGCTCTTAGCAATTTGCTTTATACATGCTTGTGACTGGAAATGCAATTAGTGTGTATGCCTTTGTTACAGCAGAAAAATGTTAAAAAATAGCAAGATAATCAGTATAAAACAACAGAAATTAGTATCTACTATTGCAAGTCAGCTGTGAAAATATTACATACTTTTTCATGTCATCTACCAAATGCTATCAAATAATAGTTACGCAAGATTAAAGTCCAACTGTCAGTTCAGTAGGAAGTGACTATGTGTCACTTGCCATGTCAGTATGTGGCATTATTTTACAAAGACTGAGATCATCAGACCCTTCAGAAAATGTTATAAGATATGTGAAAGGAAGAAGCAGAACAAGAAAAGGTCTGGGGATGTTTGTCTACAAACCAAATTTAAAGCTTTGTTGTTAATTGTCAAATCTATTTACTTATGGTGACCCTATGAATGAGGTTACTTGTTCTTGTGTGCCTTCAAGTTTTTTCAACATATGGGAACCCTAAGGCAACATATGGGAACCCTATCAGGGGGTTTTGGGGGTGGTGTGTGATGCACCCAAGGCCCCCCAATGGGTTTCCATGCTCAAGCAGAGAACTGAACCAACTCTCAAACCAGTATATCACACTGGCTGTCATGACTGAGGCTATTCAGCAATTCAGCCGCGATTAAGGCGTTATCTCAGTCCAGACCAGTATGTGGATTATTTAGCTGTAAGGCTTTAGTCTTCAACAATTCAGGCGTAAAATTGATTGGGTGACCATAGGACTGTCACTTTCTCTTATCCTATCATATCTCACAGGTTTCTTGTGAGGATAATGAAATGGAAAGAACAATTGCACATCATTTTTTGTTCCAGGACAGATAGGTGGGATATAAATGAAACAAAATACATGCAGCCCTGCCAGATGAACCCCTGCCCATTTGTCTGATAAAAGGTAGGGCAGCTGTGTTTGTCCAGACAGTAGCTCAGCTGTGCAGAAGTTTAGGACCTCAATGCATGTGCCCCATTTAAACCGTTCAATATTTTTAGATTTAAGTTATGCTAAATTCAAAATATGCTCACAGAATTTAATAGTCTATTCTGGAGGTTCAGCTACATTGCTAAAGATGGACTTTAATCAAAGGGTTAAAAGTTCATGAGCTTAGGATAGAAAACATAGTTAATCTTGAGAAAAAAAATCCGGAAAAGTCATATATAACTCAATTATTGTATACAAATGTGTTTCCTGAATAGCGTTTCCTAGACTTACCTTCACTTTAAAAACAAAATGAAGCCTGTCTCAGTGCAGAAGATAGGTGAAGACTGGTTGTCTGCGATAGAAATTAGATCTATAAAGCTGGCAAGATGCATTGGCATTCCATGGTTTATTCCAAGAAGTGCCAAGCTCCTTTCAGTCTTTCATGACTGACTGGCAGATGTCCTCTGTCCTTCTTGCAAGGTAGTCATGGACCTACTCAGTCAGAATAGTGGTACAAGTAACAAAGGTTTGAAAAAATAAACCAACCTCTCCTGACCTAATGTGCTATGAGGTAATAATGCCATATTAGCATATTTGAGTCAAATAAAGGAAGCACTGCCTTTGCCTTTAAACCCTTTATTGATCCTGGTATAATATGGTGGTGTTGTTAAGATCCACAACAAGAAACCAGGGCACATAACTATTTCCTGAAATAAAATTAAAGAAACTCTAGAATAAGATTCATTCCTGTTAATACAGCATGGACTAAACAAAACTGAGCTCTAGACTTCAAGGGAAAAGACTTAAAATCTAGGCAGGAAGCTTCAAAGGTGAGTAGTACTAATTCAAAAAGCAAAATTTGAAAAGAGCACATAATATTACAGGTACTGCAAGTTTAACAGAGAGAATATTAAGAATATTAGGAGCACTTCACTAGGCAGTATAAGTAATATTTATATTGTCTTCACCATGACTTTGATTCCAGAATTTCAGGCTTGACTTGTACAGAGTACATTTCAGCAGAGAATTAGGATAATTATCTTCTTCTAGGCTTCTGACCAGAACACATCTAAATATGCCCTTGCTAAATTCAGGATATAGTCATTATGTAGAGTTTCTAGTGGCATCTTCTGTTTGTAGATGGGAAAGCATGTCATTTGGTCTTTCAAATGTAATAAAATTTACCAAGGATTTTTTTTTTAAAAAAACAACACTTTTGTGTTTTTCCCTTAAATTAATTAATTTATTTAACTCAAGGCTTCCCCAGTGTTGATGTTTGCTTAAACATTTAGATAAACTTATATCTTCTAATTTTAAATTGTCATACGAAATGCTGCCTCTCCTGTAAAGAATGGCTGCTTTTTGATTTAATTCTGATCTCATAACATTATTTCAGAAAAGCAAAATTAGCATCCTTTCCTTCTTCCATGATTGGCCTTGTGTAAAATTCCAAAGAACTGTAGAGAAACTGATGAGCAAGGTATGACTCACCTGAAAAAGGTAGTCAGCTGGTATAATATTGCATTTGACGGTGCTTTGATACAATTAAAGAAAAGAGCTTATAAAAATGATTGTTGCTATTCATGTTTCCTATTCAAGGTGCATAGCACTCAACAGTTTATTGCATACTCCGAAAATGCAAATCCAATCCTAATCTCTGGTCCATAGATGATTTTGCTAACACATGGTAACATTGCTGCAGGGGTGCGTGACTGAGGTTCAAAGACCTTCTGTCTCCAATGCCTCCTTATACTTATCCAGCACCTCTAATGAAGCTTTCTTCATAACAGTAGAGTTACAGCATAAAACTATAGTAACTCTCCTCTATTTTCCTCTCTTCATTCCTGTATCACATTGCACCTATTTAAAATATCTTGAACCAACATTTCCCGTTTTTTGTCTTTCCTATCTATGTTAGCAGAGCAACCATTCCTAGGTCAGCTCATGGAATGCTAATCTACCCAGTGGCCTTCATGCAGTCCTACAGATTTCCTGCAATGTATAGGATGAGGTGAAACTACCATGAAAAGCAGACTTAGTTCATAAGTAACTGGCAACATTAGAACAAAGAGGAGTCAACATCTTTTGGGATGGAGGTACAAAAGAAAGATTTGGCTGGCACAGAGTAAAAGGGATACCCCTAAGAAACAGAAGACTACACTTGGCCGAGTGTACTTGGACTCATCCCTTCCACAAATAATCTACAACTGCTTTAAATGAGAGGTGAGCTTTTGGGCAATAGGCTCTTGTTTAGGTGATGCAACATTTTTGAAGAACATTTTTGAAATACCACAAGACTCCTTTTTGTTATTACTGTATAATGTTAATGTTAAAGAAAAAACGTGCTTACATATTTATGAATGGATAATAACAGATGGGTGGAATATGATCTGTATCAAAGAGAAAAAGTGAAACTTACAGTGTTATTAAGAGACAAAATATACTTAAGTAGAATTTGACCAAGACTATGCTAATAAGTCTTTTAATATTCTGATCAAAGATATGGCAGTTCTTAAAAATAATTGTAAAAGAAATTTGCTTTGAAACCTCAATCAACCACCTTTTGCTTTCACAGCTTTCTCTGACAGCAAAGCTGAAGAGTTCATTACATTAGTGATTTTCACAATGAGCACTGAACAGCTTTCAGATGATAATTTTCAGTCCTAGCCATTTTCCGTAAGGTTTGAACTAGTAACAAATTAAAGACTCGACTCCTATTAGCAAAACCCTTAGTCATCTGGTTCTCTAAAGGTGATGGATTATCTCTTTTATGTGACATGAAGGTAGGCAGAATTTAATATCCTTCTACAAGAGAGAATGAAAAATGTAATTCTTGTAATAAGAGATTTAGAAATAGGTCTAGAAAAAAAGGCTATTAGTTGAACTCTCCATTTTGCTCACCCAGAAAATAATGTGGTACATTTTTCATATATAACTGCTGTGAGATCCAGTAGGGACTGTGGTATCAAATGACCAAAATGTGGAGGCACAACTAAATTTTAAGAATTTGGGACTGCTTAGAATAATTTTGGTCTTATAATACATGCTGCAAAGAAAAAGTTCAGAGGATAAGAAGGTGGAACTATAGTGATGAAAATTATTGGAATAAAATCCTATTACTTAGAACATGCATATACTTATATATGTGCAATCATATTTGATTGAAACTTTTGACAAGTTAACTCAGGTTATCTCAGGTAATGGAGAAAACTAATAAATATCCTTTATCATCTGCCATTATACTTGACAGACTATTTGAGATCAAGCCCATTTTTCTTTTCACAATCTAAACAGTTATGGTATATGCACATATAATCACAGTTTTTGCTAACAACAGTTTAAAATCTGCGTGCTCCTGCTCAGTACTTCAGTCTCTAGATGGAGTAGGCTCCAGATAGAGCAAGGCCAGTTCACTTCCACATGAACTATTGTTTGCAGGCTGTTTGTGTTGCTTAACCCTCATTTGCTAACTGGTTGATTACAAACCACGGATGTCAATTTAAAGAGCATGTTAAACCTCTTTACTCATAGTTTGAAATTATGTCTGAATGGAGTCCCAGTAACTTTACAGCAGAGGGCTCCACAACCCAATCTATGGGCAATTTACTTCTGGCACCTTTGTCTCCCATCTGAGGCCATTAGGGAGAGTCTGGCCCCTCCCTAAACTGCAAACCCCAGGATTCCATAGGATGCTCAAAGTAGTATAATAGCGCTATAACAGTCTACTGCGGAAATTGACTTATTAATTTAATATAACGGTTCTAATACTCTAACTCAGGTTGAAAGCATACACTGGAATTCTTGTGAAGGCCCACAAACAAAACAAACTGTACAGATGTATCTAAAGATATATCTAGCATACTAATTCCAGTATAGAATACAGTTTGAAATTGTTAGCCAAACACTCCAAACTAAGCCAGCCAATCAACCAAAACCTTCAAAACATGGACTACTCTACATAAGAAACAAATATTATATAAGCATAGGTGCAAGAGTACATTCAAAGAAAAGCTAAACAGGACTTACAAAGTTGCAAAGCCTCCTCCACTACAACAAGGTAGGTACTACATGATCTGCAGTGCATTGTTGTGTGACCCACCAAATGCATAATGGGATGGGGAGTCTTTTTTTTTTTGCTCAGGGATGGCATTTAGGAGTGGTTTTGGGGGGACATCTCACTGCTAGGCAGGGTTGGGATCAGCCACAAGTTTTCTTGTGAAAGGAGCACACCAAAGTGGAATGAGCCTTTGACGTAATTGTTTTCTATTTAGAATATGCCCTCCAGGTATACAAAGCACAGCTGAAATCATGTCTGTTCAGACATAAGCCTCAGTGCAACAGCATTTGGGCATGGAAAGAATGACTCAGTCCTAGTCACGTCTCCTCAAAAAATACTTAACATTTCAGTGCCCAATATTTAAATAAGCAGGTATTTTAAGTTTTAGCCCCTTTATATTTTCGCTTATTGGAGAAAACAGCAGTGTTTCCCCACATAGCCCTGAAGAAAGGTTGTTTTCGTCAGTACTGGACAAGAAATCCTTAGCCTTTCTCTCCTGTTAGTGATCAGAAATAAACACAATGTGAAGGGAAAAGGGAGGGACCTTGCAGTAGAAGCTTGCTAACCAGCTGGGGCACTTCATCCAGTTACATCCAGCCCATGGGCTAAAGGTTCCTCATCCATGATGAAAATTGTGTAATGGCACAATTTCAGTCATTTCATTATGTGGCAGTCTTCTGTAGGAATATAATATAATATGTCTCCTGTAGGAACAGAACAAGAATCTCACCTGTCAGGACCATTAATTGTGTGACATCTTGAAGAAGGGATCTTCTGGAAATTGGTATTTTCATTTTAGGGCCATTGCTTCTTTGAAAAGAAGAGACTGCTATGTAGCTGTTACACCTGCATTTGCTATTAACAAGATGCCAGCCATTGTCACAAAGTTTGAGAACAGCTTTTCTTGAATATAAGTACCACCTTTGGTAAACATGGGGTTCATTTAAAATTCAATGCTAAAAGTAATTAGGCAGGACAGGCAGGACAGACTCTCTGTAGAAACACAACATACATTTGGTCAAGCCCTCAATACACTAGGAGGTTTTCTGACATCACAATGATGAAGGTACAAGAAGCATAATTGTTACAACTCGTATCTCTAATGGAAAAACAAAGTCTCTTCAGTATTTTAGGCACATAATAAATATAGTTGATGCACAGCAAAGGGCAGATGGAAGATATAAAGATAATCATAGATTTTTTTTAAAAAAATCTGAATAAACAGGAATCTATACATTCAATATTGGGGAAGATCTATTGTTGTATTAGTGGACATCTGCTCACGCACCAGACTTTCTTGTCTTCTTCTCCAGTAGCCCGGCATCTGATCTGCTCTGGGGGGCCTCCCAGGAGCGGATGCTGTGAAAGTGCTTCAGCAAGGAGGGGGAATAGTACCTCCACTCTTGTTGATAGCAGCTGTTCAATGAGTGGGAGGGATTAATAACACCAACCTGTATTATATTACACTATCAACTCAACATAATAAATTACAATGAAAATGTAAAACAAAATAATAGTAAAGTCCAATGCTAATCTAACACAAGGTGACAATGAATAGAGGTAAAATATAATATATACTCTGATTTCAAATATGTAGTCTGAGAGAGCAATCCTATGTATGTTTTCTTGGAAACAATTCTCCTTGAAAGCAATGAGGCTTATTCCCCAGTAAGCAGAAATAGGAGTGCAGTCTTATGTAGCTTCTCAAGGCTCCTCAGCACAACACCAAGATAAGCATCAAATCAGTGGATACCATAAATTCTAGACTGGATTACTAAAAATCATGTTTTTACTGAAGAATGATTTTGTTCCTGTCACTTTTCAGTCAAGATGGTTTCACGTTGGTTTTTTTTTTTAACTGTTGATCTTAGTTTGACAATATGGCATATACATATAGTTGATGTATATATTAGTTAAATTATAATCTAGTGTGTCAGGTACACCTTAATGATTTTTTTTTTAAATATTAAGCAGAGCAGTAACAAAACTATTTATAGAAAGGACTTAAAAGATAATTTCTTTTCTTATGCCGCATCTTGAAGGTGAGGCTTAGAAGTTAGCTCTCTAAGCTCAGACTAATTTCTTGTCCTTTTTGCAAAAACAAGAAACAAGTTGCATTAGATTGATGACTAGAATATATTTCAGCTGAAGTAGAGTGTTTCCAAAACAAATGTTTAAAAGTGAAGAGAAAGCTCAAATAAGGGGTGGTTGAGGCATTCAGCATTATCAGTTCTACACTTAAACCTCAGCTAGTTCTTAAGAGAGTTTAAATACTACGTTGTTATATAAAACTGTAATAGTATTGTTTGAGAAAGCATATTAGTTAAAAGAAAAAGCAAGAGGGTACCACTTTATTACTTTTTTTAAAAAGAAGAAGCTGCAAAATCTCTCCATTAGTGTCTTTTTTTTTTTAAAAGAAAAACTTAAATGTAATTGTGCTCATTTCATTTTTGAGCCAGGACATCCTTCCCCAAAAAAGAAAGTAGTGTTTTTCTTTCCCAGTTATTAAACAACAATGCTAAGACAGTCACTTTTTAAATAATGATCCAGGAATTTTTTTATTCATTTAAGTTTCAGTATCATTACAGAAAATGTTATGGTACAGAGTTGTTTAACATTAGTTTTATCTTTTTTCTCCTTTAAATTCCACATGAATGCTGGTAACACTAATATCTGTACAAGATCAGTCTTTGATTTTTTTAGATTTTAATTCTGTACATTTTTAAATGTATTGGTTAAAAAGGCTGTCAGCACTTAAGGAAGCAATTTTTGTTGTCTGTTTAAACAAAAGGTATCCAGTTACTGCCCAAGAGTACTGAGCTGGGTGGCTGCTGGGATGACAGATATCCCTGAACGCGCAGCAAAGGGGGAAAACCTCGGGGCTTGATGGGGTTCCCAGTTCAGCCACTCGGCTTTTGGCACTGTGCACATCAACACGAGATACGATAAAGAACAAGCAGAAGCTCTCTGTGAAGCGGTTATGAAGCATACTAATAAGGGAAATCCAAGTGTTGTCTACACTAGTATAAATCAGCAGACAGCCTTGTTTTAAGAGCATAAGTAGTTGTATCTTAAAGATGAGAAAAAACACAAGTTTTGCAGGCACCTACTGCTGTCTACTAAAAGCTACCGCTATTGGAACTAGCATTGAACACACAAAGCAATTGCAAGAAAGGAAAAAGTTGCTTTGATATAATCAGAATAGATTTCTTTAAGATTTGTTTTTAAAGTTTTTTTAAAAGGTATTTATTTAAATCCATTTGAAATATAGTTCAAGGTGTTGACTATACTGATCAACTTTTATCCAAATCAGAAAAACTAGCTGTGCCGTTGCATATTACAGGATACAGTCAATGATATGTGGACATGCATCAAAACTTCTCTCTTGCTGGTGACATCATAGTCTTCCAATGACCATGACGTCAACCACCTCGCCCTTATGAAGTTCCACATACTGCTCTGTCTTTGGAGGTAGCATCAACAGTCCATTGGCACTGCGCATACTCATCAGACGACTGCTCATCTGATTCCCTGCAGGGAAGCAAAACAAGTCCGGTTAGCAGGGCAAATGCCATAGACTAGAGAGACAGATGAAATGGTTAAATATGGTGAAAATGTGGTGTTTGAAATAATACATGGCAAAAGTCTATGAAATAATGGTTGGCCTTTCCTTCTCTTGAATTCTCACAATGCAATTCCATTTTTCCAAATTGTTATGATTAAATTTGGCACATATGAGTTTTCGTATGTACAATTTTTCTATCGTATCTTCTGGATACCCTCATACTGAACTATAGGCCATTTCCGCCCTATACTGTTGTAGTGCTATTATTCCACTTTCAGCATCCTATTGAATCCTGGGGTTTGCCATATAGCGAGGGGCATTTAGAACTCTCAGCCAGAGAGCTCTTTGGCCTCAGTAAACTACAAACTCCAGAATTCCACAGGAGGTTGAAAGTGATATAATAGCACTATAACACTGCAGGGCAGAAATAGCCAGTCTTGAACCGCATGATTCCAAAGCCCTCTAGTACAGAGATGAAGATTTTTTTTTCATCCTGAGGGCTGTCTTTTCTTGTGTTTGACTTTTGCGAGCCACATGCCACAGGTGGGCAGGGCAAGAGTCACATGCTTCTTTTCATACATCTCTGTTTACATACTCCACCGCCATTCTCTCTCTTATTTAGTCTTCCATGCAAAGACATTCCTCCATGTTGCAAGTAAGCTTGGGAAAAAAGTAAACATTTTGTAAGAACCAGTGAGTAGCTTTTTCAAGACTCACTATCATGAGGGAGAGAAACAATTTTGCAGGAAGTAGGGATAACAGTGGGAAAGCCAGCACAGCATAGCGCTTTGAGCATGACCCTGAAGACCTGGGTTTGATTGTCCTTTCAGTCATGGAAATCCACTAGTGACCCTGGCTGTGTCACACACACTCAGCCCTCAGAAAACCTTGTGATAGGTTCACCTTAGGGTTATCGTAAGTCAGAAACAACTTGAAGGCACACAACAATAGCAGCACATGAAGTTGGAAGGAAGAACCCACTCCCAGTTGGAACTCTCCAAACCACCACTTTGTTCCTGTGCTGAAATTAGGTTTGGAAAAGCTACCCCTTGACTTCAAAGGGGGGGCTTTTTCAAACTTAACTGCTGTCAGGGACACAAGAGGGGAAGAGAGCTAGTCAGGAAGGTGTGGGCTGTGTGTGTAGGTTACTGGTTCCCCAAGTGATTCTACTACACTATTTGCACGTTTATCTTACATAGTAGCAGTGGCCATAGAAATTAAGAACATCACAACAGTCATCCTGGTGTGATTTATCTAGTCCAACCTCTTGTTTCCCACAGTGGCCAACCAGGAAAGCTTCCAAACAGATCATGAAAATCCTCTATTCAGAGGCATGCTGACTTTGCTTCAGGAGGTAATATAGAGCCATTATGATCAGTAGCTCTTGATGGTCTGATCTTTCATGATTTATCTAATGTTTAAAGTTGTTTAGGTTAGTGGTCATCTTATGGTAGCACACATCATAAGAACTACAGATAATGTACATCTTCCAGATACTGTTATTTTAACTTTTATATTGCACATAGCAATTTTAAACACAATCAATCAATCAATCAATCAATCACAGGTTCCCAGAATCTGAAAGACTACAGGGACAAAATCTGAAAGACTACAGGGACAAAATATTTGTGTAGTAATGTTTTGATTGAATATTCTGTAATATATTTAATAATTCACAATGTACATCAAAATCTGGATATTCTTCTGTTTTATTTACAAGATCATTTTTTTTAAGAAAAGAAATTCAGTTTTGGGGACTGCCACACATGTCCAAACTTTTTCCTGTTTATTATGTGAAAATAAGAAAAGCTTGTAGCTTTTCTTATTTTGCTCAATGTCACCATAGTATGGGATTTTTATGAATTTTACTTAATTTGTAATTTGTAAAGCCCATGATGGGAGAAAGGTGGGATGTAAATCAAATAAATAAATAAATAAATTTAGGAGATTTGGGCAGGCTTCAATTTTTTTTTTGGTATAGGACTATCTTAGCACTTCCATGGATGAGAAGGACTATACCCCTCAAAATTATTATTACTTTTTATTAAAGATTCTTTATATTTGCCCAGAAAGGGTTTGGGATGAAAGATGGTCCTCTCATTGTAAGTGACATTAGAGATGTTGATCAGTAGTTACACTGTTACCCTGCACACTCCAAATAAGTGTACCTGGGGTAGTATTGGTAAGGAGGAGAATCAGATTTCATCCGGAATTATGATTTCCAGCTTGAGTGCTTGCAAAACTGACTTCCTCAGAGAAAGAACAACCCTTATTTAAAAAAGTTGTTCCTAGGATTATGGGATATTACATATTTTGAAAGCAATATGGCAGTAAAGCTAGGGGGAAAACTTTAGTTCCTGAGATAGATATTATGATTCCCAGACCTATGGTTCTATAGTTAACATTGTTAGCTGCCTAGAGCCATTCTTGTGAAAAGGCAGAGGGGAAGGAAGGAAGCATGTGCTATTTATGCTTCTTGTTTTCTGTGTTACATTGAAAAAAAGATGAGATACATGAGTTCAATTTGTGGGAAGAAAGGACAAGGGTCTCTGGAGGGAATCTTGCAGATCTACAATGTTACACAATAATCATGCACTAAAGTGTGAGATGTTACACAGTGATAATGCATTAAAGAAGCTCAAATCATTTGTATTTCTTCTTGTTATTCACATTCTGAAACACTTCTATCTTGTTAGATAGTAGAGAAGGAAGAAAATGCCTATAAACAGCTAACCTGTACTTTGTGCCCAAGGCAGTGGTTCTTGGTGATGCCAAGTCAGTATGCACCGATGATATTCTGGACGAGGGTCCAATTTCACATCACATGATAACTGCAGAAATGGATGCACAAAAATAAAAAGGTCATTTCTGTTTGCCTGAAGGGACTCCATAACATCTAACTATTTGAAAGCAAATAAAAACATTTGCCAAATTCAGCCCACAGATACATAGGTTATACAGATGTTATACAGGAACTGTCATGAAATGTGGAGAACTCTGCCTAGATTAGACTAGAGGAAGAGTGAATAATACACTTTTCCTCCAAATGTCACACCTAATAAAAATGTAAAATCTCAAGAGAGAGAATCTACTTTCTATGTAATTCTTACCTCTTTCATGGTAATGGCTTGGTTCTTTCCTCAGAATACAGGTGTCGTGCAACTCCATACCAGTTTCACTCTACTCATGTTTTGTTTTTGTTTTTTTGCTCACTAGATTAGAGGGTCTCCTATGCAAACAAATCTTTTAAATGTTTAATTCTGATAATAATAATAAAAAAGTGCCCTCCCTTATTCCAGTAGGCTGAAGAGTTGGCACACCTAAAAATGGCTGGTGAGGAACAGTGACCTACCACTAACGGACCTTGTGGGCAAGAGAGTGCTTGATGGTGAGGCATCTCTCTGTCTCTCACTAGTTGTTTTCTTAAGTGTATGCTTGTTTACTCTCCCTACTGGAATATAAATGGAAACAAAATGCTAATGAAATTCCATCTGCATGCCAGAACTGACTGACAAGGCAACCAGAAATCCATTCCCAAAGACCCTCTTGCCCCATGGCCCTTTTAGGGTTTCAGTCTCTTGTTCTCCCTACTGAAATCAATGGAAACACAGCATCACAATCCAAGGCAACTGTTTTGTTTTTGTCTCATTTTGTTTGCTTCCAAAGCAAGTAAAAATAGAACTGGCACAGAAACTCAAATAAGCCTTCCCCAGACTTGAAACTGATCACAAGCAGGGATAGAAAGAATGCTTGTTACCACTCATTTCCTGACAGAATAATGGGTTTGCAGATGTATGAGAAACCTCTGCCACGAAGAAATGAGGAATGGCAAGGATTCTTTGCACTCTGAGAAGTCTTTTTGGGAACTGTTCTGTGAGGAAACACATGTTTTTCTGTGCAAAAAAAAAAAAAAATTCCCTGTGCAGCAAGTAATGTGTTTTGTGTATTTAAGTACAGAATTTAGTCCATGAAAGATTTCGCAATGTGCCGCCTGAGAATGATACAGAAGTCTTTGTTCTGAACCCATGATGGGGAGAATACTGCAGAAACATGTGAAAGAATGCAAGGATTTACATTGCCACCCACAGGCATGCAAATGGGAACTTGCAGTTTTGAACCCCCCATGCTTTTAAATGGTCACCCCATTCCATGGGAAGGCTGTGGCATTCTCAAACTGGAGACTCTATATACGCTTTAGTCCTTGCATCACTGGGACAAGGATGAAGGTAGAGAAACTATTGGCTTCCTCTGCAGCACTTCAGCCAGCTGGTGGGTATGCTGCAGATTTTAGCTAAGAGGGGATCTGGTAGCATGAGAAACCATCCGGGTCCCTACTGCCTCTGGCATGGCACTTCTGTTTGGCAAGTCTTTACTCTGAGTGAACTGAGCAACTCAGATTATCAGAAGCTCTACCAGAACATGAACTGAACTGCTGGTTTGCCTACTTGCCTGCACCCAGAGTTTTAGCCCCAATAAGACTAGAGAACCCCCCCCCAAAAAAAATATCCAGGGCCTTCTTGGTAAAAGAACATCATTTTATAATGCATCTCCAGTAATGCCGACCATGTATTGACTTACTGTGGTACACAAACTAGCAAGGCTCAAGCTGCATAAAATGGCACACATCTGAGTCAAATGAATAATAGCTAACTTCCATGTCATAGAATGAACTCGACTAATGGTACATTTCCTTCACAAGAGTTCCAGTACTGGAAATTCATCTAACTCGGAGAGAAGCAACTAGACAGAGAGAGAGACTACAGAGAGGATAAGCAATGGAAAGGAGGTGCCTTCAGCATCCTTGTTTATCATTTCCTGCTCTGCTTCAAATGTAGTTGGGAGCAACACCTTGTCACAATAAATTTGAGCTTAAGGCTTTCACAAATTGCAAAGGGACTGTTGCCATGAGCCCAGGAAAATTTATTCCTGGAGCACTGTAATCACCACATTTAGCTTTAGTAACAGTTTTTTTTGCTACTCCATACTGCAAACAAAATGCACAAGAAGAAGAGCATATTACAATTATGATATTACAAGATGACACCTGTCATTTCAAGGTGCAGATGCGAAGAACCCATTGTATGAAGCACAGAGACTATGAAGAACAGGTTGCTCTCCAGATGTTATTGGTCTGTAACTCCCAGAGTCCATCACCATGGGTTCTGGCTGGACCTGCTGGAACTTGATGGAGGGCAGCATGATCTCCACTCCCAGTCTAAAGGAAGTACATGCATATCTTTTTTTTTTTTTTTAAAAGTGTATCTCTTCCTGTTCCTCCTTGTGGCCTCTGTGATGAAAGCTACTTGGAAACTTCAAAATCTGAATGGATTTTTGTGCGAGAAATCCACTCACACTGTAGTGTACATGTCTAAGTGGGGTTTCTGCCCTTTCCCCTCACTTCCTTTTTGTCCACTGCAGCCACACCAGCACTTTTTGAAGGTCTTCATTAAGCACTTATTGTAAGATATTTTATCATGCCTCAATCATCTCCAGTTCTTCAATCTGTGTTCTCCTCAGTCCTATATTCTCATTGTTTTCTCTAATCTCTGTCAAAAAACTCTTTACATTTGACTTTTTCATGGTTTCCACAAGACTCTAGGCTCACAAAACTGAATTTAGTTCCTGACTAGACTTCAACCTCAGTCCACTGGCACTGAGGCAAGGAGTAGAAGCAAATCAGAAGCATTTTAAACATCCACATACAAAAATGAATGAGGACAAAGACAAAGAATCTGATCTAGAATACACCCTTGCTATTGTTAGAAACAATTTGGGTAGAATCTCATCTTTTGGGATTGATGGTCCCAGCTTCAACACTGATACCAACAGAACAGGCTTTGAGATCCCTGCAGTTCTGAGTGAATTACAGCTATGTTGATCTCTCTGCTGCTGATTCTTGAACAGATGCAATGAAGCTGAACTTACTCTTGGGTGCTGTATAGTTCATAATTTCTTTTTCCAAAGGTGAACTACTGATTTTTCCCTCTACAGACAGTGATCTTGCTTACTAACTACAATTCACTACAGGAAAAGAGATTCCACCTAAACCTCAGGAAGAACTTCCTGACAGTCTGGCAGTGGAATATGCTGCCTCGGAGCGTGGTGGAGTCTCCTTCTTTGGAAGTTTTTAAGCCAGGCTGGATGGCCATCTGTCGGGAGTGCTTTGATGTGGGTTCCTGCATGGCAGGAGGTTGGGCTGGTTGGCCCCTGTGGTCTCTTCCAACTCTATGATTCTTGTGATCTATGATTCTATGATTCTTCATTCTTGTTGGATTTGATCCTGTCAAATTCAAGAATTTGCTCCCTTTCTTGTTTACCAACAGACATGATTCCAAGATGTTGATCTCAGTCTTGTTCATTGCTTCGAGAAAATGTGTGGGAGTACAGTTTGTGATTGAAGATGTTTTCAGGGGATCACAGACACATTTCACAAGTGTTATTAGTGGCAAATTTCCTATTTACAAGGTAGGTCACTCCCGAGATAAATCTCTGCCAGCGGTACTGCTCATGACAATGGAGGACAAAGACATTGGTAGGTGATACTTCCCAAATTCGGTTATAAGTCCCTCTGCAGTGAGCATACAGGATATACTCTGTGTTTTCAGTCACCTAGGCTAGAAGCAGCTTTTATTATCCTGAGTTAAAGTCTACTTGGCAGCAACTGTTGCACACTCATCACCAATTATGGGTGTCCTCTTAATTTGTGTATCCTCAGGTAAACTCTCTCTAATAGGTTTTTGCAACCCTTGCCAAGTCAGGCATTCTTCAGCACTCGCATCCAATCTTCTTTAGTGATTATCAATACTTATTAATAAACTTGAGCCCATACTCACTGCTGACTTCTGGCTGCTGTCGATTAAGTTTACTCTCCTTGTGACCATAATGTTGACAAGATAAGTGAGTAAATTTGTGGTTCTTTGTTGTGACCAGCCATATCTCCACTTCCATATGGACAAGGTGATTCTCAGGCCAGATGTCTCCTTTCTTCCAAAGATAGAATCAAGTTTTCCCTCTTTTCAGATACTATTTTACCAGTGTTTCATCCACCCCAAGGGTAACAGCTCTGCATTCCCTTGATACCAGATGAATATTGGCCAAGTCTTTTCTTTCTACTAGCAGATTATTTATTTGTTACTCTGGATCTCATAGGAGCTCTCCATTTTTGGCTCAAAGTTAATGTAAGTGGGTGGCTACAGAGATTAAATTAAATGGTCCACCATTTAGCAAAGAAGCCACTATCTGCATCTAATATTATCAATTCAACAAAGGTCATGGCTACCTTTACAACAGAGGTGGGCAAATACAGTGAATAATAGGGCAAATTTTCTGCCCTTGAGAGTCTGTAGGGGCTGGGTGGATGTCCAAGCAAACAAAATGGATTTGGCTGGAAGCCCCCTTCTGATATTGGAAAAAAATTGGTGTATTTGATGTTAAACAGGGAAGGGGAGTTTTGCAACCTATTTAAAATTATCCTGTTGTGGCCAGAAAAAAGATAGCCATGGAGGTGTGGAGGGGCTGAATCTGTAATAGCCTGGGGCTCATACATCCCTAGAGCTATAGTTTGCTCACCCCATGTTAGAACTTTTCTACACTGTGTCCCCTAGCAAGATATTTGGTGTGCTGTCATGTGACTGTATTCTGATACGTCATGACTCGCCTTGATGTGAAGATGAAAAGTGATGTTTTATGGCAGCTCTCTTAGTGTCAGCCTGCCCGTGACTGTTGCTTTCACCTCTGGCAAGCTAACAATTATATGTGTGAACCAAAGGGACCACAAAGAAGAAAACCAAGTTGTTACCTTGCAAGCCCGATTCCTCAAGTGGTCATCATACAAGTCACTTTCTTCCCTTTATTTTTCCTCACTGTTTATGTAGAGGACCTTTCTTTCTCTGGTATTAGGTGCTGGGACATAAAACTGAGGGAAAGCAGGGAGTCTCACTTAGACAAGTGGACTATAGTGAGGTCAGGGATTCCACCCAAAGATGTCTTTTCTTCTAGAAATTTTCTGAGCAGCTCTGTGTCAATGCAGAACAACTTGTATGTGTCAGCTAAAAGATGACTACCCAAAGGATCATAGTTACAGGCAAGCAACTTGTTCTTATGTCTTTGTTGTATAACTTATAAAATGAAATACAGAAAGATGTTGTGTTTCTATAACCATACTGTTGAAAATCTAGTAAAATTATGTATTATACTGTAGACTGGAAATGAAATACAGATGTTCCTACTTTCTTCCAAAAAAGAATGAAAAAAATGACAGATATGTTCACTTAACATAGAAAAAGCAGTAATGTAAAATATCCTGAATTTATTTCTTTTTAAAATTTCCATGACCCCATCAAGATCACTTTCTAGCTAACAAATTTTCTGAAACAATCCCAGGACTGTTGAGTCAAGAAGCTGTAATCAGATGTGTGAGAGCTTTGCTTCAGAGTGAGAATATTCTGTCAGAAAGTGTTAGGCAGATCATCAACTAATTTCAGGCAAGAGCTGACTGCTGGTCACCACATACTCTCTTTGCTTTGACCATTCAATTGCCTCTCAGTGCTCTAACCATTAAATAGTTCTATGCTAAAAGAACAACCATGGGGTTCCTAGCTGCTCTTGTCATATACAATACTGCACACCTTTAGTTCATCTTTTGAATTTCATGTAATCACACTATCTCATTTCTTTACAGTACGCATTTAATATTTCCACGTCTATAAGTTACATGCAGACCACACAAATGTTAAGTTCTGGAAACAGCATCACAGTACAGATAATCTATGCTAATCTTTCTTTAATATAATTAATGTAATAAAGAAAATGTCTGGACACTTTTGGATCATCTACAAAGTGTTTGATCCTCCTCAGATCATCTTGGTTTAGGGCAACCTTGAGCACTCATGTTCAATGCAAATACTGTACAGGAATATCTGATACTTGAGTGAAATACACTATTCTTCACCATGTCATGCTATGCAAGGACAACAGCTATTTATAGTATGTGTGTGCCAGATGCTGTCTTATTGTTTTCTGTTCTCATTAGTACAGCCAAACTGCTGGAACTCATATGATACTGGAACAGGGGTGGGCATCTGATGGGGATTAGGGCCTGCACTGTTCCCCTGGAAACTTGGGAGGGCTGCACAGTCCCCCTGGGATCTTGGAAGTCAAGCCTAAAATGGCCAAGGGGAAGGGAAAAATTGCCTCGTATACTCTAGGGTGCATTTGGGGGAATCTCTTCCATTTTTTTACACTGAACCCATGTGCTGTAGGGGTGGGATAGGGGAACAACAGCCCTGCTGGCCACACATTTTCCACCTCTATCTCAGAAAGTATTTCTTTAATAATGTGACACCAGTACTGTGGCACCTAGAAACTTGTATTTTATTTTAAAGACTTTTACCCTGGCTTTTATGATAGTAGGACGAGGATCCAGGATTCCCTGCATCTTCCTCAGTGCTGGGACAACAAAGAGATTGCAGGTAACAACAGCTGACACAGGATTCCCTAAATATTAAAAACACAGGTTACAGATAAGCAATTCAGAATTATTTAGAGAATAACAAACAATTGCTATATTAAGATAGTACCGTTCAAGATTCCATATCTATGCTGGGCACAGAACAAATGTTCTACCTACTGTGCTGTTGTATATGGAAGATGCAACAGGTAAACATCAGGGATATATGAAATTTTTCAAGGTTTATATATTTAGAAACTTGAAGTTTCTACTACTTGTGCATCTATGAAGGATAACTGTATTTGTAATGTAATGAAATTTACCTGGGAGTGCAAATATTATTTTTCTTACACCATCAATATCCAAAGTTGCAAAGGTTGTTGGCAACCTAGGAAGAAATCCAGTTGTTAAAAATATGATGTAGATTATCATGTAATCCTGAAATGAAATAGATACTCTTGACGATTTACAATGTGCTAACATGTTTACTGGACATTTCAGGGTTTTTTTTTTAAAGGGTTATCACCTTATCAACCTCTACATCCACCTGTGCCCTTGGTTTGCTACACTATTATCTACTAAAATTATTAAGCATTATTCAACAGTAGCACTCTGAGAGGTGTTGTAATGCTTATTGATGTAAATTTATGTGGCCTCAGATTTCATTATATGCATGGCTACAAAGTGTAAAGTAGTTTTATTGCCTGTATTTTCAAAAATCATTACTGGTCAAAGTGGGACTCATGCTTTTCTCCTAAACAAGCACATTGCCTCTGGGGAAAATAAGAAAGTCCTTGCTTCCCAAGTTAACATTGCCCATCACAGACAGAGATTCTATAGCCTCAAGCTGAATTCACCCAGTAACATCCTTCTCAGAGGCCTTGCCTTGAAGCCCTGCTCCCTCATAGAAGCAAGAGAGGACAGGGAAGCAATCCTTGACTGACCTACACTAGGGAGGAGGCCTAAGCTCAGCTTCGAGAACTCCCACTCTTTTTCCAAGGATAGAGTGAAGCTGTTCCTGACTGAACTCCTTTGAGTTGCTGGCTTTGTCTGCATAACTCTGTTCTCCTCCTCTCCCAGAAGGTGTGGCTGGAGCAAACTGGCTCACCTAGGAGCCATCACTTCAAGCTGCTGCTTATGTCTTAGCTCTTCCCTGGGGCTTTATTTGCCCTTTAGCTTTCATGGAAATGCAGGAGTTGAGTAAAACTGGCTCAGTGTGTGCATGTGAGCGTGTGAATAGAAACTCAGCAGAATTCATTGGCCAAACAGGGATTCTTATTCTAGCCTCCTGGAGTCATAATCCAACATTCAAACCACTACAGTAGTGCCAGTTCCTACCTTTTGGGGGTATTCTTTTCTTTAGTTCATCTTCTACATGTTCCTTATAATGCCTATATTTTATTTTACACTTAATGTCAGCATTTTGCATTGTGTCTGCTCTGGTTCCTATTGAAGGGCATTTAACAAAATGCTGTGTCTGCCTCCTTTCAGCATGTCTTGTTGTGGAATAATTAATGCTTATAATTAGTGTTAACAATTTAATATTTCATATAGAGAACATTTTTTACTATGGGATATTGTGTAAAACTTATATGTAAAAATCTTCCAACTCTAGCTACTAGTTCATCCAAGATAAACACTAAGGCCATTTCCGCATTACACTCTTATAGCGCGATTATTCCACTTTCAACATCCTATGGAATCCTGGGGTTTGTAGTTTCGGCTGGCCCCTCTCTAAACTGCAAACCGCAGTATTCTATAGGATGTTGAAAGTGGAATAATCGCGCTATAAGAGTGTAGTGCGGAAATGGCCTAAGAGAGAAAGATTACTCAAAAGACAAAGGACAGCAATTACCAAATTATATATAAAAAGGTCTAGGAAGGATGTTATTAAAATACCTAGTGAGTTGGTACCAGTTTGATGTGTTTTTGAGAGAAAGTGGAGAGTCTCTGCAAGATTTATTTGGATGGGTGAATAGCAATATAGAGTTTAGTAGTATTCAGATAGAAAGCTGTGTTAATCAAGGTATCCAGTAGCAACTTTGAGAATAACCGGGGAGAAGAAATTTCTATTATAAGGTTTTGTGGACACAGTCAACCTCATCAGATGTATTTGATCAAGCTGGCTGATTCCACAAAAGCTTATTTTCCCACTTAGTCTCAAAGGTGCTACTACATTCCTTATGTCTTAATATCCAATTTGACAGTCACTATCATTCTAGCCCTATTTTGGTACTACCTTTCCATGGTGGTGGGACTGCATACTCTAGTCAGGCAAGAGGCAATGCTGACTAGAGTAAGGTTTTCCAAGTCAGATAAGTTTTTGTTTAGGAGTAAGACTAAATGTGCCAAACAATTACTTGGCAGCAGAAGTAGCATGTGGGGTGCTTGACACTGGTGGATGTGATCTTAGACACCGTGGCAGTGGCTCTTTAGCTAACTCTCAAATATTGCACATTTTAAATCAAATAATTATACAGTGTTTTACTCTGGAAATGACAATCAAAGAAGAAATTGGATGGCATTAATACTGAGGAGAGATTTAGCAAAAGCAGTCACCTGATTAAGAGAGGACATGATAGCCATGTTTAAATATTTGAAGGGATGTCATGTTGAGAAGGGAGTGGGCTTGTTTTCTGCTGGTTCAGAGACTAGGACAAGGAGCAATGGATTCAAGCTGCAGGAAAGGAGATTCCACTTGAACCTCAGGAAGAACTTCCTGATGGTCAGAGCTGTCTGGCAGTGGAATATGCTGCCTTGGAATGTGGTAGAGTCTCCTTCTTTGGAGGTTTTTAAGCAGAGGCTGGATGGCCACCTGTTGGGAATGCCTTGATGGGTGTTCCTGCATAGCAGGGGGTTGGACTTGATGGTCCCTGGGGTCTCTTCCAACTCTATGAGTCTATGATTCTATGATACAGTACAAAGACGCAATAATATCAAACCTATCAGTATATCTGTCATCCAGATTTATTCTCCTACCACAGAAGTTGACAGGAAAGAAATCAAAGTGTTCTACAGAGGCATCCAGGAGGAAATTTTAGGGAGGTTAGGGCTAGAATCAAAAAATGAAGCAGGAGAGCAAAGTACTGGGTTTACAACATTTTTCAGCCTACAAGACTTCCTTTTGTGCTCTGTGTACTCTGGTGCCTCTGTACCTAATTATATGTAGCAAAACATCCAGGGGTCTGAAAAGCTGTATACAACATTGTAGTAATATTAGCAATAGAAAATTAGGTTCTGCTTTGGTCAGTTACTTTTTAGAGCAGAATCATTCTTTTAAAGATCTCTGTTTCTGAGTGTTGGAAAATATTTTTTCCCCTCAGAATGACAGAGCTTTGTTGAGAAGGGAAATAGACTGGATATTGAGACTTGGTAGTCTAGGCCCTAATGGTCTACATGTCTACTTCAAAGTTCAGATTCCTTACTGCTAAGTTATTAAGGACAACCTTAATACACATGAAGAAAAAATAAACTATAAAGATATAATGCACTTCTTCCTGCTTTGGGAATTATCAGCTGCCAGGCATAAACTTTGGAGATGCTCTTTTGAGATCCATGGATGTTGACTATGAAGTTGTTTTGTAAGTATTTATATTCAAATTTAACTGGTTTAAGATAATATTTCTTAATTAATTTTTAAAATATAAAGATTAAAGATTAATATGAGGCATACATGCACATTCCTATTTTTGTATTTCTTCAGCCTTGTTAAATACATGTTACTATGTATGAATGGTCTCCCTCTCCTTTTCTTTTAAGAGCCCCTGAAGAAGGCAACTCAAACATCTTTAGATCATAACCCATTAGGCTATTTGAGAAGTAAGATCTTTTACAGATCCTGAGACTCTATCTCTGTTTCTCATCTTGGAAAGACTACTCACCCTGGTTTCATAAAAACCCTGCCAAAGTGAATCTGAGCATGGAGATCAATATCCAGCACCTGTTTAAGATAGTCCTGTTCAAAAGAAAAAAAAGGATATTCAAAGCTATTCATGAAGACATGTATCTGATGAAGCTTTGTCCACTCCTAGAAATGCTTATTATTTATTACTTTTGTATTGTACTTTCCCAAAAACGGTGCTGCAATCAGCTAACAACAATAAATACAAAGGCACTGAAGTACCAAACAAACAAGCAAGCAAACAAATAAATAGAAATAAAAAGGACATCACAGAGGTATTACTGCTAAATCTTATATGGCTGAATGCCGTTTACATCTTGAGAGCAACCTTCTGCTCCAGAATTTTGCATTTGACCTCCCATCAACTCCTGCCATCCCAGCTAATGGTCAGAAATTTGAGAAACTATAGTTCAAAATGTGCGGGGCATGTAGTTGGGAAAGGCTGTTCTAAGAGCACTGACTGGAGTCTTTCACAATAACGTTCTCTTTGTGTGTACTGAGATATAAACATATCCAAGATAACTAACCATGGGATAACTATGCCACATGCTGAAACCATGTTAACCAGATGATAACTTAATGTGTGCCATAGCTTCATAAAGGAACCGTACCACCTGTGCAATTCTTTTCAAAGTTGTACACCTTCTATGGGCACCTCACAGATTTGGACTGCGAGTGAGAATAGCTTTCCAGTGGATGAAAGCTCTTTGTTCCATTGGGAAACAAAACAAAACAAAACAAGACCTTGTTTTTCAGTTACTACAAATGATGTCTCTCTAGCTTATTTTTTTCTGAAATATATACCTTGTTCCTCAATAGTGAAGAACAGCTTATAGAAGAAAAGCAAAATACAAACCATTTAATCCTGCTATTTTGGTATGGCTGTAACTACAGGAAATGTGTTGCTGTTTTTTTGTTTTTTGTTTTTTTGGAATAAAAGCTTTTCAATTGCCTTCCCCTCTCCACCCACTGAATCAATAAAACCAGAAAATGTGATGGACTGCAGAGTTGTTGAAAATGTTGTGTAAATTGTTGCTCCAGGTGGATGATATCATACAGAAGTTTTGAAGTTCATGAAGATGCAAACCACAAGGGATTAAAAACGGTAATAAAATGGAAGATTTACAGTTAAGTGCAAATAAGGCACAAGTGTATCTGACTGTTTCTGCAGCTTCCATGAAATCAAGATGCCTCAAAGTGCCTTGCACATATGTAAGGGTAACTGATCCCTCCAACCTTCTTGCCTTGGTGGGATCATAATTACTGCCTACGTCTTGCAAACAATATTATGTAATATGTGCAGTGATGTGAAGGATCCAGTTCAGGTTAGAAGGTGGGTATGATCTCTAAGCCTCAGTGGATGTGTGATGGGAAGGGAACACTGGGAATGTAAAAGAGCCTAGAGGCCTCTCCCTTTATCCTGGCTGTTCCATGGGAGGGAAGGGGGCACAATGGCAAGGAGCATCCAATCCACAGCAAGGAAAGCTCAAGAACATTTAAGCTCTGCTGTCCTGACATAATGCCTAATACTTTTTTAAAAAAAGCAAATGATAACAGAAACAAACAAAATCTCTTACTCATTTTCACTGTGAGATTCAAACTTGCTCTAGATCTCCTGTTACCCCTTTTATATTTTTAATGTCTTTGTTTCCTTACAACTAGTTTATACTCACGCTGCAGTTTAGCACATACCTTTTCCCCCATGGACACCCCCCCTGATGTGATGATGACATCAGCACGACTGATTCCCTCATTCAAGGCATTTAGTAAATCATCTGGACTGTAAGATAAGAAAAAATAAATAGATGGATTGTCAAGACGTTGTAGATTTTATGCATTTCAAAAGTAGGAAAATTTTTAGCTACTAAAAAATCACCCAAATGCAAACACATATTCTTGACCAATCAGAACATTATTTTCAGGGTGGTAAAGACTATTGAGAAGCTGTAGTAATAGGTATGGTGTTTAGTCTGCACACTGGAAATGGTAACTAAATGCTTATGGAATCTCTTTGGCAGGCTGCAAGCTACAGGCTGATTTTGTAGCTTTGTGATATTAACATACTGCCTCATATATCACATCATAATGAAGTAAGCTGATGGGCTGCAGGATGAAGTTAGGCAGCAGTCGGAAAAGAAGGAAAAGAAGAAATAGGAATAATTAACCTCATACCTTTCAGAGTTAATGAAAACCCCATCTCTTCCATTTTCTTTATTCTCTGACCCTCAAGAATTCATTATAAATGAACAAAAAGATAAATGGCATCAACTCATGTTGTGCCGTTGGAAATAGGAATTATTAAGAAGAAATGAAGAACTGTTGTCCTTACACCAGCATTCTTGGGTTTTCATTCTTACTCTAGCACAGCTCCCAGCTGCAGCTGCACAGGCTTAGCTGTTTATGGATATAGTCATGTACTGATGTCATCAGGCATCTAGCTCAGACCTGCTGCTAACCCACTGTCTTATGACCTTCTTTGTTCCTTTTCATTGCTCTTATCTGCTCTCCTGTTTCCTCCACCCACCCACCCACCCACCCACCCAGTATGTAAGGAGTCGTTTGAGAGAGGAGATGGGATTGATTTCTCCATTCACCTTGCTTTCTCCCTCTGTGGTAGTCTGTGTGATTTTGACTTAGAGGGCAAAAACAAGCAGATGAGAATCAATTACCATACTGGCAACCTATTCAAGACAGGAAACCTCCAGGATCATTTTGCCCAGGGCCTCCCCGCTATTATTACCATGGAGTTTCTGGGTCTTGACCTTTGTTATGTAGTATATTACAAACTGTGAGCACAAAGTAGGTACATTAGGTTCTGTGAGTCAACTGTCTCAGGCAGCAGATGCTGGAGGGTAACAGCCCACCAGCCATTCTCTTCTGTTAAAGGTGAATTTGCTCTACAGCCTCACCCACACCCGTTACACTAGACTGCTGCCTCAAATGCCATGGAGGATAGTCTCATTTCCACTATTGTCAAATGCAAATTCAACTGTAAGCCCAGTTCACTCCAGTACACAGAGTAGGGGTGGGAGATCTTGTTCTTTACCACATTCATTTCATCGTATGTTATGCAATATGCCAGGAAAAAAGCCACAAAAACCAGTTATTTGCACTGAAAGAATTATCTGTCATCACTTCCTCACATATTTACCTGCTATAGGAACAACATGTCAAAGCTCCACTTTCAAAAATTCAAATT
Source organism: Ctenosaura bakeri (assembly GCA_948474755.1). Taxonomy (NCBI): domain Eukaryota; kingdom Metazoa; phylum Chordata; class Lepidosauria; order Squamata; family Iguanidae; genus Ctenosaura; species Ctenosaura bakeri. The sequence continues at coordinate 313,228 of CAOLHI010001668.1, forward strand.
GTATCAGCTAGTGCTATGATTAAGGGAATAATCAACTCTCATGCGGACACTGCACCCAAAGAACTCAGTAAAGTCCTGTTTTTCATTGTGGCTCAAGTGTATCCAGATCCATTTCAAACTGACGACAGTCCTGGGCTGGGTACTGAAATGGCTTTGATCACCCTAAGAGAGGGCTTTTGCTGGTATGTGTGTGAGTAACTGTTGATACTCTTTGAACTTGATCATGGTGTCTTACTGGATCAACTCAATGGGTTGGGTACCAAAGGCATGGTGATATTGTGATTTCATTCCTACATGTCAGAAAGTAGCAATAGTGTATTTTTGCAAAAACTCATGGCATGTGAACTTATCCTGCAAAGATGCCTCTCATATCCCATGCTTTCTAACATCAATATGATGCTGCTGGGTGAGATTATCATGGAATAAAGAGCGAGATGCTCTGAACATGCTGATGACACCCAAATCTGCTTCTCGTTATCTGAATAATATTGTTCTGCATGTGCTGACCTGGTGTAGAATTGCTAACAGTATGGATGAAAGTCACAAAACTGAAATGGAATCCCAACAAGAGGAAGGCCCTGTGGTTAGGTGGTTATCATTTCTGGGAATTGCAGATGCACCTTATCTTGCATAGCATTGCACTCCTCCTGTAAAAGCTAAGAATTTGCTTTTACTGCAGAGTTGTCCCAAAATGCAGTGCTTTAGTTTTATCCACTAAAATCAAATCCAGCCATTTTACTTAGATTATGCACTCAAGTATGTCAATGCATTAGGGACTTAATCCATCCCTTGCCTCTTTCAATCTGTTGGGGGGACAGATTCTTCTCACTTTATATGTACAGTAGGCCCTCCACATTCACAAGGGTTAGGGGCACAGAACCCTCATGAAAGTCAAAAAATCGAGAATAACTTCCTCCCAGTGAGCACTCCTCCTCCTTCATTCTTTCTCCTGCCGGCTACTGCCAGCACACCCACGTGGGCAATGAGCAGGAGAGTGCAGGGCAGGGAAAATCCTTCTCCTTGCCCCCTTCTGCTGGCTGCTGGCAGTGAACCCTCATGGGAGATGGGTGGGGAAGTGCAGGAGAGCGAAGATCTTTCCCCTTCCTGCACCTGGGCAAAAAGCCAGGGAATGGGAGAGGGGAATGGGGAGGGGCAAGCAGGTACCTTGTGAATAATCAAATTTGCGAAAGTGAAACCTGTGAATGTCGGGCGAGGACTGTACTTCTAATTGCTCCTCATTTTCTTAATCCATGGAACCCAATGTGAATTATTAGGAATTATACACAAATTACTATTAGAAATTACATAGCCCTACACCTTTATCTATAGATTCAATCTAGGTTCTTTTGCTTCCTCATACTGGAATGTGTTGCAACCCAAGAATTTGGACCCTAGCCAAACAGAATGGGGGTGCCTGGCTCCATCAGATTAATCCAAGGCCTCTTTCTCTTAGTCTTCAGTATTGCGTTAAAAGAGTCTAGCCTTTACAGTTGCAGAGATAACACAAAAACCATGCTGGAACTCTTTGCTTCTCAGCCTCCTCAGCCTCCTATTACACTCTCTACATTGGCAGAGGTATTTGGGCAGATTCTGGGGTTATTAGAAGGAGGGAGGACAAGAAAATCACCTTCTACCCATTCCCTTCTACCTGTGGTTTGGCAAATCCAATAATAAATCCTCTTAAAAATGGCAGGGCAAATTCTGTGGAACATACCAGATACTGAACTACAATTTTGATAACCCCTGAACACTGGTCACACTATATGGGACTGATGGTAGTTGGAGCACAACCTAACTGGAATGCTGAGGTCTGCCTACTCCTGTTTCAGAAAATGTGACAGATGATTCATATCTGCATGAAAATTGCCATGGTAGAGTATTCTCTCAGAACAAAACACTTGAGGAATATTAAGTATTTGTACATGCATTTGTGCCCCCTCCATCTACTGGCCATACAGGAAGCTGGGACTGGAACAAATTTTAACACCAATACCCCTTTGTTTTCCCTCGCCCTCTGAGGACAGTAAAGTTGCTGCCACACACTGACCCTTCTGCACTCTTTTGCTGTGTATGGAAGAGTAGCAACGGCCAAGCAAAGCATTCCTGCTTTCAGGAAGCACAGATAAAAGCAAGGGGTGAGCTGGTCCTTCAAGTTTCCCTAGACAATTCTGTCTGACTCTACTGCCTACGCAAGGAAAAGAGGTGGCTTCCTTCTTTTGTAATCTGAAACACATGCAGAGAATGCAAATAAACATGTTCTTCTTCAGAGGGATAATGTATGAATCATCCCAAAGGGTAAGAACATATTATATTTTCCATGTGATAAGTGCAGCTATCTTGATAATCAGAGACATTGACATGGTGGCTTTGTTTCATGAAATGAAACAATTAAGTGGAGATAAGCCTATTAAGTCTGCAGAATATTCAAATTCTCCCCTACATCATCTTCAAACGTCAATTTCCACAGAACGTTACTGATTGTTCCACAGGTGGTTCTCGTGATTTATAAAACAGTGGCAAATTGCTAATATATGATCCATGTTTCATTCTCTCTGTCTTCTGACTGCATTTAGTCAAAGTATGCTTGCAAGAATATTTATTGTTAGGTAAGTGTGCTATTTACAGCACTATGCATGTTCCTAACTAAGCACAGGACAATGTTTTCTCAGGATAATTAGAAATCTGCACCTCTGGCATACTGGTACAAGGAAGCAGGGGTTTGGGTTGTGCAAATTCTGATACTGGACTCGCTATGTTAAGCTAGTCTGCATCTGAATCTATTACTTCTGTTATCTTTGCTAATCAAAGAATTAGAGCACTTATTTAATTGTTCCACTCTACTAACCTTAGTCTGTCGGTCAGAATGCCAAGAAGTAAACAGTGGATAAACTTTGTAAATTAATATTATAACAAACTTGCAACATGCATTCAAACATACAAACAAACTAACCAATAAACTTTGCTACAATAACATCAGTAATAGCCAAGAGGAGAGAAGTTTATAGCTGTCTTCAGGGGTTTATCACACAAAAGTTGGAGCAGATCTGTTCTTTGATGACCCAGAGATCAGATCTAGAACCAACGGTGAAAAATGCTAGGAAATAGATAAATACAGTGCATGCTCTGTATATGTGGGGAATCCATTCCAGGAACCCTCATGTGAGACAAAAACTGCGAATGCTCTGTCCCACTACTGTCAATGGTTTTAACGTGTGTGAACCTGTGCTGGTGCGGGTATGTGCCCAGTGCATCCATTGATGATAATACGATACACGGCTTTGTGTGACCTTGCATTTGTGTGTGTGGAAGTCACACCGGCAGAGGGCACACTGTATTAGGAGAAACTTCCTATCATAAAAGCTGTTCAACAATGGAACAGTCTGCTTCACCAGGTGGGATAGTAGTCTTTTTCAATGGTGGGGTTTAAACTGAATTTGTACAGCCATATGAGGACCCAAATAATTATCGCCCAGTCAGCCTGACGTCAGTACCCGGAAAGATCCTGGAGCAGATCATTAAGAAGTCAGTTTCTAATCACTTAGAAAGCAACGTGGTAATCACGAGAAGTCAATATGGATTTCTCAAAAATAAGTCATGCCAGACTAATCTTATCTCTTTTTATGATAGAGTTACTAGCTTGATAGATGAAGGGAATGCTGTGGATGTAGCATATCTCGATTTCAGTAAGGCCTTTGACAAAGTTCCCCATGACATTCTTGCAACGAAGCTGGTAAAATGTGGGCTGGACAGGGCTACTGTTAGTTGGATTTGTAACTGGTTCACCGACCGAACCCAAAGGGTGATCACGAATGGCTGCTTTTCATCCTGGAGAGAAGTGACTAGCAGGGTGCCACACGGTTCTGTCCTGGGCCCAGTGCTGTTCAATATTTTTATCAACGACTTGGATGAAGGAATAGAGGGCATGCTCATCAAATTTGCAGATGACACCAAATTGGGAGGGGTTGCTAATACGCCAGAGGACAGGATCAAAATTCAAAATGACCTGGATAGATTGGAGAGCTGGACCAAGGCTAACAGAATGAAATTCAACAGAGGGAAGTGTAAGGTCCTACACTTAGGTAGAAAAAATGGAATACAGAAATATAGGATGGGGGACACGTGGCTGGATAGCAGTATGTGTGAAAGGGATCTAGGAGTCTTCATAGACCACAAGTTGAACATGAGTCAGCAGTGTGATGCAGCAGCCAAGAAAGCCAATGCAATTCTCAGCTGCATCAATAGGAGTATGGTGTCTAGATCGAGGGAGGTAATGGTACCACTCTACTCTGCTTTGGTTAGACCCCATCTTGAATACTGTGTCCAGTTCTGGGCACCCCAATTCAAGAAGGACATGGTCAAGCTGGAGCAAGTCCAGAGGAGGGCGACCAAAATGGTGAGAGGCCTGGAAGCCATGCCCTATGAGGATAGACTTCGAGAGCTGGGTATGTTTAGTCTGCAGAAGAGAAGGTTAAGAGGGGACATGATAGGCATGTTTAAATATTTGAAGGGATGCCATGTAGAAGAAGGAGAGGGCTTGTTTTCTGCTGCTCCAGAGATCAGGACAAGGAGCAATGGATTCAAGCTGCAGGAAAGGAGATTCCGCTTGAACCTCAGGAAGAACTTCCTGACAGTCAGGGATGTCCGGCAGTGGAACATGCTGCCTCGGAGTGTAGTGGAGTCTCCTTCTTTGGAGGTTTTTAAGCAGAGGCTTGATGGCCATCTGTCGGGAGTGCTTTGAGGGTGTTCCTGCATGGCAGGGGGTTGAACTGGATGGCCCGTTTGGTCTCTTCCAACTCTACATTTCTATGATTCTATGATTCTATATTGAAGGATGTTGTTACAATCTCCATTTTAGAACCTGCACTGAGCAGGAGGTTGGACTTGAAGGTTTTCAAGGTCCATTCCTTATGATTTTGTGAAATATTACAGGCTTATTTCAGACTGAAAATATGTTTTTAGTCTTTCCTCTTGGAAGGCATATTCCTTCTGGTCATATCTTGCATATGGATTTTTATTTTAACTTTAATTTGGCCTTTAAGGAAATGTAACAGCTTTTAATGAGCACACTGATTACTAACTGATTTTATAAATAATAAAAAAGTCAAAATACTGCAAATAGTATGCTGGGTGGAAAACCATCAGTGCCTAATGTATTAGACTGCACACATTATTTCATTAGTTGCACTAAGATAGTATTTCTTTTTGTTAGCTGTGTCACTTCTGATTGGAGGTAGGGACTGAGATGATTAATTGCTCCTCCATAGCAAATAAACACACATATGCACACACACACACACACACGTATGAGAGAAATGCTTCTCCATGTAGAAAAGGTTTCAGTCTATTCTTCCATGTATTTTTTTTTTAAAAAATGAACACTGAATCATAACCCCCTGTTACATTCTGAAGTGGCACAGTTGGCACAAGTTTAATGTCTCAGTGAGAATGAGGTCCATGTCAATATGATTAAAATTAACACCTCGAAAGTCCTCATCTAATAAGCCAACAAGCACTAAAGAGGCTATTTTAACTGCACTTCCAGTCATGTTTTATTTGACCTTCATTTTAATACCTATCTCTCCTAGACTACTCAGTTTTGTTGATGCAAGTTCTCAATCCCTTATGAAAAATTTTCTGTAACTTGTTCATTAAAACTAGCGACCATCTCTGTTAACCATCTTATTATTTCATCACTTAAAATTGCACAGTTAATAGGAAGCTGAAATTAAGCAAAACAGGATAACAGGATTGAGCACTGGGGACTGAATTATCACAGTGCTGTTCCAACTCAATTCTCTATAGATCATAAAGGAATCCCTGGATCGCTTCTACAGTGTCTTCTCAACTAATCTTTTCACCTAGCTGATTCTGCCAATTAATGCAAGTTGTTATTAATATTTCAAAACAATTTAATGGTTCTTTCTATGTAATATAACAATCAGAACTCTTATAATCCAGTTTTTCAGTGCTTAAAAGAAAGCTTTTGGAAATTTTGCTTCTCACCTAGAGCAAGAGATCCCCATAATTAGCCAGTTTATGCTATAATGAACAGTTTCAATGGCATGTACAAGGCCTGGGCAGAGAATGAGATGGTTTACAATCCACTTCAAGTCACTCATTCTCAGCCTAAATCAAGAGTTTAACTAGAAGATAATCTAAAAAAGAATTTCTGCTCCCAATTTTCTTTCCTGCTCTTCTTTCTACTACCTAAGTAAATAAAAATGTTGATGTTACACCACTGCACTTTGCTTTCTCCTCTCATACTCTTACGACATTATTTTCACCAGCAGGAGTGGAGCAACGCATAGAACAATTATACCAGGTCACATCTTGTATTTACCTACAATTTATGAAGAGGGGGGACACAATGCGCATGAATGGAATAAAAATCTCAAAGAAATCCTTTTGTGTGTATATGGTGAAATGTAGTTCTTAAGTTTTAATTCAGAAATGTTAAAATGTTATCCTCTCACATCCTAAGGAATCTGAGAAAGTACCACAATCAAATCAAAACAAAAAGGGCCTAACAATAAAAAGCAACAATGAAAATAGTGGTTTCTCAATGAGACAAATTAGAAGAATCATTGTTCTAGTCTGTGTACTGGCTAACTTTACTGAAATGAAGAGGCTATGGTACAGTACTAAACTGGGTTCAACGCTTTATTAGAACCCCAGTTGCTAATATTAGTTCAGCTTCAGCAACCAAGTATATAAATGAATAATTTTAACAATGAATTCAGTCAAGCAATGTGTGTATGGGATAGGGATTTGAGAAGAGAGATAGGAACAAATCCTTTTGTTTTTTTTTTCTTTGTCATTTCCAGGACGCATGTGGTCCAGCAACATGCGAATGTGGTCAAAATGGCCAGAGTTATTAATGATGAAGAACCCACAAACTAGAAGAGGCTGCAGCAGTTTGCTTTTGCCTAAGCCTGAAGACAAGGGCAAAATTCTCTTCTCTCACCTCCTCTCCTCTCCACCCACAGAATTAATTGAGTGCAAACTACTTTTGGACTTTGAACTCAATTTGCGTTAATTGAAGTAAGCTGAAGACAAAGGGGGAGAGTGGGAGGAGGTGAGAGAAACTGGGACATTTTAAAAGAATCTAAAAAAGTAGGACAACAGAGGATTAATTGGGACTTCCTGCCAAATAAGAGCCATTTCCATACTAGGCTGTTATAGCGCTATGATTCCACTTTCAACATCCTATGGAATCCTGGGGTTTGCAGTTTCAGGAGGGGCCAGCTGGCCCCTCCCAAAACTGCAAACCCCAGGATTCCATAGGATATTGAAAGTGGAATCATAGCGCTATAACAGCCTAGTGTGGAAATGGCCAAGGACAGTTGCAGGGTATGGGGAAAAACAGTCTTCAAGATAGCCAAGAAGCTAGGGCTCCAGGGGTTCAGTACTTCTCCAAGATGTATGGGATAAATACCCCACCCTTCATTTTAAGATAAATAAATTATGCCCCCTGAAGTTTCCTCCAATGTCCCGTAGAAAGCATGGGAGGAAATTGTGCCACATTTTTGTCCCTTTAGCTGTTTTAGACTTAGGAGAAGCCTTTCCCTAAAGAGGAAATACATTGGAAATAGCCATTTGGGACACCTCTTGTTTAAAGACAAGGACTCTTCTTCAGGGTAAAGCAGTCCATGGGATTCAAAACCACGATGAAATGGTCTTCCATGCTCCCCAATGGGATTATTTGCTGTTTCCAGTCTAAAACAGTCTGCTGCTCAGTTCCAACAACTTCATTCCAAGCACTGCTTTCTATTCACTTCCAACTCTTTTTCAGATACAGTTAATATGCTTCATGTCAACCATTCTCCAAAACAAATTAATGCACTGAATGCAATTATGTTACACCACTTAAGGAGGTCAAGTTTAGCAAAAAGGCAAAATTAGTGCCCTGTCTGCATTAGTCATGTACTCAGAAATCATTAAAGAGCCTGAAGGAGACAGTGGCGGCTCGTCTTTGATGCAGATATTGCATTGGATATTGTCTTCAGAGATGCTAAATGCCTAGAGACACATACATATTCACAATTTGAAAAAAGGACTGAAGGAGAAGAGAGGATTTTTTTGTATCACTAGAATTTTCTTGTCTTGACCTGAAACTAACAGATCAATTTAGTGCATTCGCTGACAAACAGTGAAAGAAGGAAAAACATTGTGACAAATATTGTTTTTGTTACAAACAGAAGAAGAAGGGGAAGGGGAAAATTTAAGGGCCAAAGTGGACTGTACAATCAATACAGGATTGCTGCAGAGGGTAATGGCGTCCTAACATAGGCAAGTTGTGTTAACACATTAAGGGAAGAGAATTCAACTAAGGGCTGCCATTTTAAGTACATGTAACCACGTGTTACAAGGCAATCCCATTCCTCCAGTGGGGTCTCCTTCCCACTGCACATCTATAGCACTTTGATAATCTCTTTAACTGCTATAGCTACATCCTACAGAATCCTGGTATTTGCTTTTTGTTGAGATACTGAGGCTCTCTGGCAAAGAATTCTAAACACATCATGAAAACTATAAATCTCAGGACTCCATAGGCTAGAGCTGCGGCAATAAAAGTGATGGATGGGTTGCTTACCTGTAACTGTAATTTAAATTGTCATCTGTGAACTCACAGAAATGGGTTTACTGCGCCTACAAGTGCATCATTCAAAGGGTTCTAGAGCTATTATGTAAGCATTTTGGCAGTACACCCTCCTTCCCTGGTCCCTATGACCAGTCCTATTTCTGCTCAAGCCCTTTTGCCAAACCAGCAGCCAAGGAACTAAGGAGAGAGAGAGCATGATACACCCCACACACAGGGGAGGATGGGCAAATGTTGTATGAATTCACAGATGACCACTCAAAGAAATACAGTTCCTGGTAAGCAATCTGTCCATCTTTTTCATGGTCTCTATGACTCACACAAATGGGAGACTAGCAAGCTACTCACCACAGGAACTGGGAATGTCATGTAACACAAGAGAACAGCACAGTTCTCCCAAAGGCAGTGTCAGCCCTGGATGTGGCTTGAATAATAAGGGTCAGGGCTGAGACCAAGGCCCTTTTCGCAAGGCGTTTTTAAAGCGTATTAAGCACGCTCCCTCCCCCCTTCACGAGCCACCGTACTGCATGACGTTCTGGTGAACCAGGTGCTATCACAGCCACAGATAGTGCTGATAGCATGTTTTCTTATTTTTGCCTGAAAGGATGCTGACATGCACCCAGGATGCCGACATGCGGACAAGGCACCGGGTGGGGACTGGTGTTCTCTTGTGAATGCCCTACCGTGTGCAGACTGCAAGGGGCTCTCTACTGGGCCTCTTGCGATATTGGCAATATCATGAGGGCTCTAGTTCATCGTGCTATCAAGGTAAGGTGTGAAAAGGGCCCAAGTAGTTGCCCTGCAAATGCCCTTTAGAGACATGCCTTTCAGGAAAGCTGATGAAGTAGGTATAGCTCTGGTAGAGTGGATATACCCACGAATAGGAGCGTCTTTCTTTGCCAGTTCATAGGCCAGATGGATGGTTGAAGAGACCCACCTGTTACAATTCATGATCAACTCCAATTCCTCAAGGAGGTAAAATGCCATGTTGATGTCAGCAAGAAGAAAGGTCTTGGCAAGGAGGACCAATCACTGATATAGGGAAATATGATAACATCTTGTTACTTGAGCCAGGCAGCCACCACTGCTATGTACTTCATGAAGACACAAGATGCATTATAAAGTCTAAAATGGAGGACACAGAAACTATAGGCCCTATATGTCTCCTTCAACTCCAATGTCACAAATTAGTCTTCTTCTTGCCACAGGGGCATGATAGTCTCCAGAATGACCACCCAGAAGGGTCTGGGCTGGGTGTAAAAATGGACACCCCTTAGATCTTGGATGGGATGACATAATGAAATAGCAGGAGAAAACCCCACGAGATGAAGGGAGTGGGGATATTTTTAATGGCATGCTTGAGGAGAAAAGTGTTGACTTCCTTGAGAAGTGCACTGGAGGGAGTAATGTGGACTACCCCTACTAGGAATAATCCCAAAACTCTATAGCATATTCCCTCTGCACAACAGCCAGAACCCATGTGTCAGATGCCAGGGCAGCCCAGGCATGATGTTAATCTTGTAGTCTGTCGCCAAAGAGAGGAGTGTGTGTGTGTGTGTGAGAGAGAGAGAGAGAGAAGAGGGCTGACCTAGAAGCCAAAGACAGTGCTTGTCCTTGTTGTCAGACTTTTTGCAGTATGGCGCAGACAGTACTTGGCAGCTATCAAAGTCTTCCATGATGAAGACAGCAGAAGCATAGTCTACAGTGTCTGGACACTGAAGAGCTGAAGGAATGCCTAGACCATCCATAACAAGATTGGGACAAGTGGACTTGAGGTTGGAATGTGAACTTCTTTGCAGGTGTATGCATTTTATATCTGTGCTCTAACCTGTCACCTCTCTCCTTGCTAAAGAGAGCATCTTAATTGAATGGGAGGTCCTCTATAGTTGTTCAAGTGTGATGTGACAATCCAGATGAACAACCACACATGTCCTCTAAGTGTGATTACCCTCACCAACGTTTTAATGCTGCAGTCAATCATGTGCCTTGCAGTGGTCCACTATTAGGCAGCTAGACTGTGGGCTTCTGTTTGCAACGCTCCTGCCAACGGCTTATCAGCTTCAGGCAACTTTGCCAAGAAATGTGACATTCTCTCACACAGGCTCTTTAGATATGTGGCTATACAGGCCTCATAACTGGTGATTCTGAAGAAGACAGCAGCAGTGGAATAGAATTTTTTGGCTAGAATGCCTGATTTCCTACCTTCCTGGTGAGTTTCTTCTGAGTGGATTTAGATTGTGCCACCTCAACAATAATAGACTTAGGGGTGATGTGGGAGCCAATCTGAATCAGACTCCACCATACAGTACAGACTGTCTACTTTGTTTGACATTGGTTTGATAGTGGAAGGACTAGCCCAAGACCTATGTGCAACCTTAAAAGAGATGGCAGTAGTGATATCAACACAGGTGTCAGGACCTTTGTTTAGATTCAGTGATATATGGGATCCTCAGGCTCAGTTTCCAGTTCCCTCATGTCCAATTGTAGTGCTTGCACCATTCTCATCATGTTCCATGAATGTGCAGACATCATTGGTAGGTAAAACTGATTTATGTTCTCCGAGAGTGGTTGGTGGGGAGTATGCTCAAAGAGGAAGATGAAAAATCTGAATCAGAATTCAGGAATGCAAAATTAAATGCTTGTTAGCATGAGGTAGAGAAGGAGAAACCTGAAGAGGTCTTAAAAGCAGAGACTGAATGGGCTTTGGAGGCTCTAGCACCAGAGGAAGTGTATGAGAGCGGGCAGCTTCCAAGGGCTGAACTGTGTCTGAAGGCCGAGCAGAAGGTAGAGCCAGAGGGGTGGTACATGTGCAGGAAGACTCTGTATCCTGCTGCTTCTGTCAAGGTCTGGCTGATACTGAAGGTATTGGTTGCAAAGTCAAATGTGATTTCTGATAATGACTACATTGGTGATAATTTAGGGAGTGCTGGCTGCAAAGTGGATCCTTTGAACTATGTTGGTGGTATGGTGGTTGTGACAGATGATGGCTCTGAGCTTGATGAGCAACTGACTGTACCAGGAACAGAGCCAGTGATTGACCAAACCAGTTTGCAAACATCCTCATCAGTTGAAAGACAAACGGAGGCAGACTTGCCCCAGCCATCTCCAGAGGGAGAGGGAACCAGCAGTGATTTGGAGGAATTACAGTCACCTGTGCCTCTCAGCCCCCAATCACGGAGGAGGCTGAAACGGACAGCTCAGAGAGAAGCTACACTGGTTAGATTAAGGAAACAATGACACCTGTTTTCAGTGGCTATTTAAGTCTGTCAGTGTGGCTTGCTGTTCACTTGTAGCAAATTACTACGCAAGCCTCTTGACCCTTGTGCTCTGGCTCCCTTGACCCCTCCGTACAGACTTTTGGCTTCCTGGACCTTTCGGATTAGACCTTGACTTGGCTCGGCTCAGAGTTTCCATTAGTTGTTTGTGTTGGATGCTCCTCGCTGCCTCCTCCTCCTTCTAGGGCAAGTATCTTCACCTCCCCTTCTTTGCTGGCAGAGAGGCACAGGCAAGGGAGTTGGACTCTGAAAGTGGTTCCCCTTGATGGTAAAGTGGTCTTGAACTACAAGAGTGGTGCCAATCATAGTTATATTCTTTGTAATGTAACTCCAAAGAAGTGATGGTGGTAATGTTTGTACTGCCTTACAGCTGCACCTCTTGGAATCATGTCCATCCTGCTGAGGACCAGAGCAGTGGCAATATTGTTGGTGTGGAGAACAGGAGTAATGACTTCTGGATCTAGATCTGGACAAATTCATCCTATGAGACATCTGTGAAGACCAAGAGGACGTAGAAGAGGAGCTTCCTTTCCTAATGGAGTCAGTGGTGTGGGGCAATGAACCTCTTAATCCTCACATGACAACTAAGGGGATGGTTGCAAAGTGTCAGGAGGCAATTCCACTATCTCTCCCTCCAAAGCCATGTTGATGTGAACCACTTGAGAAGATTTCTCCACAGAGGGACTTTTGTTTTCTTCTGAACTGGAGAATAATGGGATTCTACCAATACCGGCACTGATACTTCCCTTTCTTGCATCGTTCCATACAAGGGGGCTGAACTGCACACTGTGGAGGGGACAACTTGGGACTTGAAACATCCTTCAGCTTCTTTTTCTTCTTATGTAGTTTCTTTGCAAAGCAATGTTTGGAAGAAGAAGAGGCCTGCACTTCAACAGATCATTCCAATGTTGACAAGACTTGAGACTGAGTTTCCAATTCAACCCCACGAATTAGTACCAATGACTTTTCAGCTCTAGCTGAAATTGGAAGCAGGCTTCTTGGCACCATCTTTAGTGCTTGAGTTTTGTAAAGACCCTTTAGCAGCGAGATGGACTGAAGAACTGGAGACAGTTGATGCAGAAAAGAATTGTGGAACTGAACCATGTCCTAAATCAGAGAGTATATCCATAGCCATCAAGATTGCTCATACAAGAGTGTTTTAAGTCTAGATGAATGTATATTGTGAACTTGAGGAGTTGTTGCTTTACAGTGACCAAACATTTTGGCCTTTGCCCAGGCACAGTAAAGAATGAGAATACCTATCTATACTGGGAATCTTAGCCTGTGGGAAATATACTTTCTGAACAAACCAGAAGGTACTTTGCCTGTTGAGGGAAACTGAAACTGAGGATCCGCAAGCCAGAAACATAGTCAAAATACAGTCTGAGTCAAATGTCAGACAAAGTCCAAAGCTAAAGCCAAATCATAATCGAAAAGAGAAGAAGCCAAAATGTGGTCTGATGGTCAGGAAAAAGTGATAAGAATAAGCAATACAGCTCACCAACAGTTCCTTTGATGCTGTTGCTGCAGTGGACAAAAAGGAACTGAGGGTTTGAGTGGGAACTGGGCTGTCACATGGACCAGGAAGGGCTACCACCAAAACACATATAACACCTCTAGAAACTTCCTAATGATGGATGCACTATGGAGGTGCAGTAAACTCAGTTGTGTAAGTTACAGAGATCACAACAAAGAAACCAAAGTACTACAACTGTGTAGTGGAAGAGAGACTTGGATCAGATTTAGTACTACTTTGATAGTGCCGTTTCTTTGAAAGCGGTATGCTGTGCTTTTATAGTTTTCAATTATGCTTTATACGTTCTTAACCATGTGATTTTTAAGAGAAATGATTGTTTTTAACTTCTGTGAAACAGAGTTTTAGCTGGATTTTGTTATTAAGTTATTGTCAACAACTTTGGGGCCCATGCCAGAAAAAAGGCATATATATATATATATATACACACACACACACATACACACACATACACACACATACACACATATATACACACATACACAATACAATACAATACAATACAATGAAATAAAATACTTTGAGCAGACACACCCAAATCAATGGTGTAAGTTAGCCATGACTGATCTAACTATCGATGATTTCAGTAAGTCTATTCTTTCAGTAGATCTGGACTCAGTTGGAACATTTTTGCCACAAAGATTGGCCAAAACTTGCAGGATCCAGATGTAGAAAGCTAACAGAAAATTAACAAAGAAGGCTCACAGCTACAATTGCTGTGAAGGGTTTTTCTATCAGGTGTTGTATTGAGCCATGAGTATGTGAAAATTTCTGCAACAAACAAGTACTAGTGTATTTTGTTTGCTAAAATACTGTTTACTTTTGTGCCACAGCAAGAACATTTTACATCTTCACAGTGTTGATTATTTTGTGGATATCAAGTGGTAACTATGACACATAAATCAATTTCCAAATAAATAAACCACATAGATCAGTTTCAATTCCAATTCAGCACCACAAACCCTCTCTCATGCCCCCTCCAAAACTCTAGAAAGGAGATGGACAACAGAGAGGAAGTTTCGGGTCACCATGCTGACCTACCTCCCTTCCCTCTCCTTTCCATGACCTGGTTTAGACTCTGAGTACTTGCTCTACCCATTATGCCTTGGCCCCATTCCGACAGACGCATATACACATTCTGATGTCTGTGTTTTTTTATACTTTTGCGAAGGCTCTGTGCCCCTAATCCTACCTGGAGGGCCAACTGTACTTTGTTTTAAAGAGAGATCATACTTTTTGTTGCTGTGGGAAGCAGGCAGGGCCCCCAGAAGCAGGCAGGAGTACTGTATTTGTTGGTGTATAAGACTCACTCCCCCCCCCAAAATACTGTTTGAAAATGGAATGCGTCTTATATGCTTCTGTGTCTTATACATTGGCAAATAGTATTTGCCAGTGTATAAACGGGGTGCATCTTATACACAGGTGTGTCTTATACACCAGCAAAGACACTTTCAGGCACAGACAGAAGCATAACAATGACTTTGGCTATTCTTCCTAGCTCTTATTCAGCATATCTAGACACAGAGGCAATTTTTTTGTAGCAGCGAATTGTATTCTGTGTATGCATTTATATCACTTTTAGGCCCTTTTCTCACGGGGTAATTAAATCTTCCCAGGTCGACCTCGAACGGGGGCCTTTTTCACCTTAGAGAGAACCAGGTCGCATTTAATTTTTTTGATTCTCACCTCAATCCATGCGGGGGAGCCACCATCCAGCATTCGTGCACACTTTTAAAAAACCAGAAGAAATGTGGTTTTTTTCCTCCAATCTGTGCTCGTCGTTTTGTGAAAAAGCGACGGTGCATACTGATTCGTGCAGGGGATCAAGAGAGGGAGGGATTTAGGCGTGGCCAGCAGAAGCGACAAGACTGCCCCCAGTGCTTTCCAGTGCTGCTATCAAGGCTGAAAGGACTGTCATTAACGGGGCTAGCACCCCAGCAATGTTCGTCAGCAGCTTGTGCTCCATACACAAAACAGCAGAAAGCAAGCAGAAAGACAGAGGGGGGGAAATGTCTCCACGGCGGCTCCAAAGAAAGGTGCGGGACAGAGTGGGGGGGTTCGTTGGAGGATGTAAGGGGACACGCGTGCGTACTGACGTCCGTGATGACGCTCAGAGTGTTTCTTTTAAAAATTGAGCACAGCCAATCACTGCCAGACAGGACAGGGAAAGGACACCTATGGGAGTGGCCATGGTAATATTGTGTGAATGCATTGATGCTGCCTAAGCCTTTTCTCTATGGAGCTGTGAGAACGCTCCTAAAATTTCAGTCCGTGTTAGTGGGGATTAAGGGAAAACCCGCCTGGATCGTAGCGGCACGATTTCTGCACCCCGTGAGAAAAGGGCCTTAGTCTGTTTTTTTATCTATTTAATTTTGGGGAATTATAATCTAAACTAGACAATGAGCAGATACTTTGTAAAATAATTCTCTGGTTTGTAATGATGCTGTTTGTGGATCTGAATGACATACACCTGATTCCTGATGACTTTTTGAAAGTCAAAAACAAAACCAAAGTAATGAAAAAGCACATGTCTAGATATTTTTTTGAAAATATAAATTCTCCGTAGACTTTCAGAATAATAAAGCTACTGGTATGATGGCAACAATTTTTTAAAGCCTTCCACACTGAAAGATTAATGTCTGAGTGTACCATAACAGACACTGTATAATCACTGTGGAAATAATGGCCACTAATGTGAAAAAAGTAAGATGAGTCATCTCCTACTGTTAAGGAACAACATACCCCCTTTTGAAACTGATAATTCAAAAGAATTTGCAGTTCAAAATGTCATATTTCATATTCATGTCTATAGATAGTCTCCTTCCATTAAAAAATATAAATACCTTCAGATTAAAACTACAATTAATTATCGGGAAAAACTCAAGCTGAGGAAACTACTATTTCTAAGAATTAGAATACATATGGAGATAAATTCTCACATGCAAACTAGTAGATGCAATATAATAAGCTAAGAGATAAATCAGGATATGCAAATTAATGTAAATGTCTAGTCCAATGACATCTAGTCCATTTCTACTTCTAGTGGCACCTAGACACCAATAACCAATGTGTGATATACCTAGAACAAATGAAATACAAAGTAGCCCTACTATGCAACAAATATTAAAGAAGCAAATAGAGGAATGATAGTTCAATTATAGTTAGATTAACACTTACTCAAACAGTCACAAAAACATATTTAAAAAGCTTGTCATACCTTATGAAGTCTGACAATGAATGAGAGGTTCATTAGTAATAACAGAAGACTTCTTGTCCTTGCATTAAAATGCTGCAGCTCTAAAGACATTTGATTCTTTTCACAAGCTTACCAAAATGAAGACACTCAAAAGGAAGTGTGCACCCATTTTTTATTAAGCTACAAACAGAAATCTTTGTAGCTAAGTGAACACATAGCTTACTGCCCTATAGGATGCAGATCACACTCTCTGCAGGTTCTGGATACTGTCCATTATAATTACCATATAAATATCATAATTCAGGATAGCTTTGGAGGGCATTGTTTTTGTCTTATGCTGAGAAAAGGGGCACAACCTGATGCTCACTACTTCCTAGCTCCCTTAGTCCATGTCCCTACTTTCATCTTGGAGATGGATGATACAAGTAACAGTTGCTGCTCCTTCCACTGATTTTCCCAGCCTGAAAAGCTCCAGAAGGTAAAAGCCTGGAGAAGCATAATGGACACTTGAATTGGGAGCAGACATTCCACACAAAAGACAGACCTTTTCTCCTGAAAGCAAGCACAAAAGCAAGCATCTACAACTAGTACTGTGCTTGATGCCTCCGAGTCTAGTGATGGTTGCAGCAGATGAGGACAGTTAGTAAACTGAATCTGGGCAAGATTGAAATAATAATGAGCAGAAGCTCTTACAACCAAGATGATGGAACAAGGATTCTTAAGGCACTAGCATTCGGCCATTCATGCATTAAACTTTCTTGTGCTTCTTTAATTCATTGTGTTGCCTATTAGCCCAAGTTGCAGCGATGGAGATTTTTAAAAAATGAACATTTAGTAAAGAAGCAGTTGAACTTTCCCATATATTCAGATCTAACAACTATAAAATGCAAGTTGAGAAGATCTGTAGTAACAAAAAGAACCTTTATTCATAAAAAGCTGAAACTGCTACACATTGAACTAATTGCTCAAGGAGAGAACTACTGCTTAACAGTGCTTTTCAACAATAGCAGCAGCAGCAAAACCACCGCTGCCACCACCACCAGCAATCACCAGTGTTTCACAGGACAAAAAGTGATATTATTGTCAAAACATTAAAAAATAATAGTATTACGGCAGATTAAACAAAGAGTTGTTAACAAGCAGTACATACTTATCTCCCACAATCCCTAAGTTGATTGTTGGATATCCATGTTCTTGAATTGTTGCTAGAAGAGTTGAACGATTACTGTCTCTGATCTTTCCTGGTAACAGGTCATCTTCTGGATTCAATAGCTGTAAAACCAGAAGACAAAAAAATGCTCACAATTTCTGAAGAAGTCAATTTCAACCTGAAGTGTTTGAATTTAGCTTTTTAAATTAACCAGAGTTTGTGATAAATAGCAAACAACCCTTCACATGTACTGGCAACCTGAGCTTCAGGGAAACTGAAAATAAGTGCTGCTGAAGTGCATTTCATAGCAGCATAGGAGGAAGGTGGGGGGAAAGAAAATGTGAGATCCTGAGTCTTGCTTGGATTTATCCCTGGTGCTGTGCTAAACCATAGTTTAGTACTACATGCAAACTGGACCAAAGTAATTACTTTATCACCAGGTTTCAGTGATGCCTATTATATCATATCTATTTTGCTGTGTTAGGAGTTCAAGTTCATTTTGTTTATTTTCCATGCTCTGTGAATTAGAAAAGAGATTTCACCTAAATATCAGGAAGAACTTCCTGATGGTAAGAGCTGTTCAACAGTGGAATATGCTGCCTTGGAATGTGATGGAGTTAGCTTCTTGGGAGCTTTTTAAACAGAGACTAGAAGGCCATTTGCAGGGGGTGCTTTGAAAGTGTGTTGTTGCATGACAGCGGGTTGAGTTGATGGCCATTGTGGTCTCTTCCAACTATGATTCTATGATTCTATATTAACTGGACCTTGTATATTAAAAAAAGCATTTTGTCTAGTATAATAACAGTATTTAATATGTGAACAGGTAGCTGCTTGTAACACCTGTGTGCCTCACCAAGCCAGGGAACATCTGGATGCAGCCCATGACTTTTTTGTTTTCTGTCTACTAAGGCCTGGGCTGAGGCCGCTCCTGAAAGCTTTCTTCTGAACTCTGCCACTTGTATGGCAGTATCTCTGCCACAGTACTCTGTGTTATGCCTTTCCTGTTGTCTATGTAGAGAGGCAGATACAGAGAATGAAAACTATTTTGTGGTGTAGGGATTCCCATTGAGAAAGTCAGTGATCAGTCTGTGTGTCTCCCTCTCTGCATGGAGAAAGGAAGATTAGTTCCTCAAAGGGCAGTAATTCAGACAAGGAACTCAATGAAATAATCCGGCCCCTGGGGGATGTTTAAGAGGTAATGTGGTCCTCACACCATGTAGGTTCACTATCTACTTTATACCCTAAGATGGCAATGGTGGTTAATATTAACTCTTGCTCTAAAGTGCATACTTAACGTGGTAATACAACATTTTTACAGAATCCTTAGAAAACTTTTAAAAATTTAACTGTAACTCCTTACTTCATTCCCTGTGGACATTACTGCAACCACTGGAAACTTGTTAACTTCCACTTCTGTTACTCCAACAGTTGCTAGGAGGCCTATCTCTGATGGCCCCATGTGGGTTCCCTTGGCCAGCACACATTCACCTCTTTTAATGTCATGTCCTATAGGTCTGAACATGCATCCAGAAAAGATAAAAGGGAAAAAAATGGATTCAAGTCAGCAGAACAACTGTCAACAAGGAACAATTATTTTCAAAAGCTGTCTATATTAAATGGAGATTGAACCGACTCCTGTTTTGTTCATGTTTTCAAAATCATTACGCAGCTTTGAAGACAAGCAGTTAACTGACCTGATATCTTGGCCTGGTCGAGCCTGCACCAGAATGCGTACCTCAAGTTCTTCAGTGCCCTGTATTTAACAAATAATGGCAGATACGTAACATCTTCTTCACCTTTGTATCATATATGATTAAATCTCAATTCATGTCACAGAAATATCCGATCACAGAGTTAAGGTCATATGATCCCAAAAATAGCCTAGATTTCTAGGAATCTAAAAACCCTTTATAGATCTGTACTTTTTACAACAGAGAAAAGAAATTCATTATCTATTGTGGTATAATCTTTATTTACTTTGTGAGAGCAACAGTAAAATGCACTGTAATAGAAATTATCAAGAAAAGGAAGTATCAGAGAAGAACTAGATTTGTAAGTGCTCAGTGATGATAAGAAGTAAGGTCCAATAAGCATCTTTCTTCTTCTCTCACTCCCTCCTGGGATACCAAATGATTCTCCTATAAGACTTAGGGTTATTTTGAGCTGGTTATTTCTAGGATTAGATACATTCTTCCTGTACATATGTGCACAACTGTGGTCAAAACCTATCAGGTTCCACATTCTAGCAGTGGATATGACTAGAGTCAAAAGCAGGAGGGGCAGAGTGGGCAGAATTACAGATGTGACCTTTTTTCAGTAATAAATGGGGGTAGGGAAACAGATCTGCATCCTGACATTCTCTTTCCCTGAATTTCCTTGCCCTTGCAGTTAGAGGACTCAGCAGGGTGGAATAAACGGTATCAATAACCTAGATGAAGTGCTGATGTAGGCGTCTAGCCTGGGGAGAACCTGGAGACCCACATTTAGCCTATAGGCTGGCCTAGATTAATTGGCACATCTATTTTTAAAGCATGTACATGTTGTAAAATCCCAACAAGGGCAGCTTTTTAAGAAATCCAAAGGAATGAGAATGTTTAAGACTGTGGTAATCATCTACACCTTCAGTTAGCACTTTGGAAAAAGGCATACTTTGAAAAGTGCAGAAGTTGTAGCTCTAGAACTCCATATTTCTTTTAAAGGTTCCAAATTTCCTTTTTCCTTCCTTTTCTTCCCATCATTCCTAATCACTGCTGTTCTCATACCAATGAAGGCAAATAACAGAATAAATTATGGCCCTTTTCGCATTGAGGCTTCTCGTGCGAGCGGGGGAGGGCGGCTCGCGCGAGCAGGCTCCTCCGGGAGGCTACCGCTTCCCTGCTCGTTCCTTCCACAGGCGAAGGAACGAGTGGGGAAGCGGCAGCCTCCTGGAGGAGGCGGTGGCTCGCGCATCCGCCCCCCCGCACGAAGCAGGAGGCAGTTGCGTCCGCCCCCCTGCAAAGCAGGAGGCTCGCGCGTCCGCCCCCCCGCGAAGCAGGAGGCTCGCGCGTCCGCCCCCCCGCGAAGCAGGAGGCTCGCGCGTCCGCCCCCCGCGAAGCAGGAGGCTCGCGCGTCCGCCCCCCCTCGCAAAGCAGGAGGCTGTTGCGTCCGTCGCACGAGCGCCCCGCCCCGCCCCTTCCTTCCGCAGGGGCGGAGGGAAGGAAGCACAACCCGGCCGCCTCCCCAACGCTCCGCACAGGAGGTAAGTGCGCGCGGGTGCTAGGAGCGTTGCGCGAGCGCGGGTGATTTTCGCTTTGAGGCAAAAATCAAAAAACCTGCGATCGCGCCGCTGCAGCCCCGTGAGTGCGGCGGAAGTGGGAGTGCGTCGTGCAGAGCGACGCTCCCACTCCTGCGAGGCTCAGAGGGCTCTCACGCGACAGAAAGCCCGTGCGAAAAGGGCCTATATGTGCAGTTTAGGCAAAATCAGTAACACAGGGTATAACACTGCATTACCTATTATTTGATTCAAACTTGTGCTTCCTTAGTATATGTAGCTATAATTCTAGTCCCAAGTGCTAGTCCCAACTTGAACAGACCCCTGGAATCTATGGATTTACACAGGTGTTCAGTGACCATTTAGCAATTCATGTGTCTACTCTGACTGAGACTAGTAATTGGATTAAGGTCAATAGGCTATCAAATGATTGCCTAAATTATGTTGTTATTGTTGCTATTACTGTGTGCCTTCAAGTTGTTTCTGACTTATGATGACCCTCAGGCAATCCTACCATGGCGATTTCTTAGCAAGATTTCTTCAGAGGGGGTTTGCCTTTGCCTTTCTCTGAGGCTGAGAGAATGTGAGTTGCCCAAGGTCACTCAGTGGGTTTCCATGGGTCAGTGGGGATTCAAATCCTGGTGTCTACAGTCATAGTCCAATGTTCAAATTACTACATCATGCTGGCCAACACTAAGAGCACATATTTTAGTTATCACTCACATCATCTGATTCCCTGATGAGTTCTGTGTCTTCCACTTGCACCACAGCATCAGCACCACAGGGTATTGGAGCACCAGTTGTAACTCGCATTACCTGACCAGGCATTACAGTCTGAGTGGGCTGAAAAATATCAGGATATGCCAATGTATTAGTCTTTCTAAGGAATCTAAGAGCTCCTAGATATTCAAGATTTTTTTTTAAAAAAATTTCCCCTGATACTTTCTCATCAAGTTTTCATCAGCCCTGCACACATCGTGGTCAAAGTACAAAGAGTCAGGGATCACAGATGCCCACTCTAGCCAACCTCATTGGTGTAAACCATGTGGAGTATGCATATATAATCCAATGCACATAGAGCCAGCAACATAGCTCTTATTTGACAAAATGGGAATGAGTGGATAAAGATGAAAATTATTGTGCTAAGCAAAACAGATTTGTTAACTCTATGTGTTATGATTTCATCAGTTACACTGTAAACACACATATTCCGGTGTTTTGTTAGTGACTTAAACATGCTTTAGTGCAGCTCATGTGCACATAAGTACCACTTTGAACAAGCTACAAAGAAGCATTCCCTTGCCCTTGTACTCCATCCAAAACCTGTCCACTACCTGACAGCTGTTGAGCCGGGGGGGGGTCCCTTGCTGCTCCTTTTTACCAGGAGGTATTTTCCAGGAGCAGATTATCTTACAGCATGGCAACTGAACAATCTCCATATAAGGCATTCCTATTTAAACACTATCTTTCTAAATATAAGTATGCAGCAATTCTAAGACATTTTGATCAGGTGCATACTCACTGAATCATTTACATATCACAAACAATTCCATGTCCTTTAAAAAAAAAATAACCCAACAGTGAGCTAAATATATATGTCTTATTATACAATGTTATTCTGTTGATAACCTGATAAAGAATAGAGAAGAAAACCACACTGCACTCACTTGCTCACCAGCTTGGGATTCCCCAATGATGAAACGATCCCCAGGTCCATCAGCAGCTGTAGGTTCATGGCGGAGGAAGATGACAGGTAAACCAAGTATTACTAGGATTATTACTATTCACTAATATTATTATTCCCACACTGAAATCTATATGAAACAGTGTGATTTGTTCTGCAAAAAATGATTTTGACCATAGTCATAAGGTACAATATATTGTACACAACAACATTATCCAGATACACCACTTGTTGTGATTTATATACAGAATCTCACATTCTTTTCAGGTTTTATTGTTGTGAGCTTGATTATTATGAATTTTATAGATTTAAGAAAACAGTAGAGAATTTGTTAGATTTTCTATATATGCTGAAAGAATAATAACAACAATAACAAAAAGACTTCAAAGTTCTTCTCAAATTCCCCCAAGTAGTTAAAAGAAAATGCAGAGGAAAATACCAAATGTGAATCAATAGCAGCTTCTCTTTCAGCATTTTCCTCTAAGTACCCCCAAATCTACAAGTAAATAATTCACAAGCCAAATTCCCCAACCTTTTTTTAATGCTCAGAAGAATTTAAGAAGAATGAGTAGACTGGGGGGCTGCTGGCAGTAATCTTTGATAAAAATTCAGAAATGAATGCAGGTATTATATATACATTTCCCTGGATTATGGCATCAATGCAGATCACAGAGACACAAGATCATTCTGCTTCTCAAACTGAGCAAGTTATCTTTTTTTAACATTTGTTTTCCATTTCAGTATGGGTACTCTTTATCTGCATATGAAGTTAAGAAAAAGTAATATCAGAACAGCCCAACTTGCAAATATAGAAGGGCATATCCGGCATACACACATTGATTTGTATAACTGTACTACAGCTGACATGCCAAAGTGGCTATATCACTATTCTATAATACACACAGTACAACAATTATTATATCCAATGATAAACATCCAATGTTTCTATAGCTCCCCCAGCCTGTTTTAGGTTCAGGAGAAGACTTTTTAAAGTGAGGAATTAAATCAGAATTTGTCTTCCGGTATACTTACCGGTTTGAAAAAAAAAAAAAAAGAGCTCTCCAGGGCCCAAAACACCAAAGATCCCCTCCCCGCCCGACAACAGCATAGCAAAGGTTGTTCCTGTAATTACTTAGAGGACATGTGAAGCACTTTGACATTTGAAATTTTTATATATTTTTTTAAAAAAATGTAGGGGGGAGTATATTGGGGGAAAGGACACAGATCCTTGAGGTCCTACAGAGGGCCAATGTGCTCCCCCAACCACTGACAGTTGCCCACTCATGGTCTAGGGAAACAATTCTGACAACTTGTTCCAATCAAGGAATACTCCTGAACATTTTTACACTTTGACATCCTAATGGACTAGATTAACAGAACTAGAATATTAAGAAAATAACACTGATTTACTTACAGCATGGTTCACAGATTATACTGAATGCAATTATATATGAAATGGATGGAAGTGATAAAAAAATAGACCTGAGCTATTTTTACATATCTCAGCCATAAATAGATACACATTTTTTACAGAACAGCAGGAGCAGGATCTAAGCCCTTAAAAGAAAACAGCAAATGGCAGAAAGTTTGTTGTCTCAAATGAACATACATTTAAATGCAAATTTAAACAGTTAAACAGAGAAGATGTTTTAACATTTGGACACAATTGGGTGTTCTGTTCTATAGAGTATATATCAGCATGCAATCTGTTGTGAAGCTGAACTTTCAGAAACATCAATTTATGGTCAAAGTAACTAGCATTTACCTCTGACAGCATAGCCATCTTTTACTGAAGCTGGAAAGGGTGGTAGGTTGTCTTTTGCATAAACATCTTGAGCAAGCACTCTGCCCATTCCATCTGATACGTGAAAGACAGAAATGGGGATGGGGGAAGGACGGGGAGGATGAATGAATCTTAGTTAGAAAACTCAAACTGCAGAAGGTTTTGCACAATACTTCTCATAAAGCAAGCTTTCAATTCTTTATTGAACTCAATCAGGAAGTGATAAGAGAAACTCAGAGTTAAAAAAATGTAGTTCAGTCAGCCAGCAATTTGCATTAAAACTGTAACAGAGGCAGTGAATGAAACATATAATGTTGAAAGCAAGGTCAGATAATAGAAGAGTGAGTGCACTAACATATTGTCCCATTTTTCCTTCAAGGAGCTTGTGGTCGTGTATAAACTTCTTTTCCCTACATTTTTCTCCTCACAACATTATGAAGTGGGGTATAGTGAGATATAACTGTGAGGCTTAAAAACAACAACACCATGTTACAGCTCCAGTGCAAATTCTAATACAACTCATATGTAAGCCATTTTTTCTGAACATTCTCCCAATGAAAATAGCTGATTTTTCAGAGAGATTTTCCCTAGGTATTGCCCAGGGAAGTAAGAGGGAAAACTATCTTCGTTACCATAGAATATTTACACTAAAAAGGATATCTTTTAATGTTAACTTACTGAATGATGTAACAATATACAAAGTAAGATTTCTATCTGTAGCTACCATCACAGATTGTCTGGCAACTTTCATTAATATTATTTCAAGCTGGTATATAAAAAAATGTTTACATAAGTGATGCTGACTGACTTCAATACAGGAATGTAAAATATAACACGTAAGATCCCTGATAATGTACATGCTGACTATTCATTTATTATAAATAAATATTTATATTTCTTTTATATTTTATTGAAAAATAAATTATTTATTAAGTAAATACTATCAATTACTTCAAGAACAAGCCAGTCCATTTCTGAAAAATTTTCCCTAAGGAGAACCCAGGAAAGACCAAGCCTGCTTGTATACCAGATGTACTGAACCACTTCAAGTTTTCAAAAAATCAATATGAGATATTATGATAGAAGAATATGAATAATGTCTTGCAACATTTACTTGATTAGCTTAATTAACTCTTTCAGCTACTTTTTCTTGCCCTAAACAATTCTGCCATAGAAAGCTTCCCTGTCTGATATGTTGGCTACACGGCAATATCATATCTTTGTAATGCAAGATGTACTTTTTCATTAGTTAAGATGCATTTCTCATCATATCTTTCATGAATGAGTGATTGCTACTAAACAGTCAAGTGTAGAAGACTTCCCAGATCAAACTGCACCTTCCAGTCCTTCTCAGATTCAATATCTCCATATGCTCATCCATCCCAACCAAAGAACTATCATGATTAAAGAGATAATAGATATGCACTATGCCGAAACACTTTAAAGAATGTTTATAGAAAAACATACTACATAAAATATAAAAAAATCTCCTCCTTTCTTCTCAAAATGAATGAAGTCATATGAAATACCTCGATAATTGATTATTTCTGTTCCAAGCACTGGGGTCATCTCCAGCACTGTGATGAAGGCTTTGTCCATAGATGTCAATGGAAATGGAGACATACGGTGTCTTCTTGCTACCTTCGTAATGTCTACAGCACTATGACCTGCAGAACAGCAGTATGAAAATCAGAAAAAAAATCTGCTATTTTCTTTGACATGTGATATTTAATATACATAGGTTCTTTTTCCCTAATAACAACCGCTTACCAAAAATGCTGTAAACAAACTATCCAGTATATTGTTAGGGAATTCAAATGCGATTCAAAAATTAACATTATCAGTTTGGGTGGGTTGAAGAACTAAAGAAAAAAAAAGAGACATAGAAGTGGGAACAAAGCTCATAATCACCAGAACTGAATATATTAAAGTGTTGAAGTTACTATTTTGGCAAAAAATATGTTAGAGATTTTATGAGCCACTACTGAATATTTATTGATTCATAAGGCAAATGAGACGGAACATCTATATTACATATCTGGAGAAAAAAGACATCTTAACATTTTATAGAACTGAGTGTGGAATCTTTAGAAGCTGGCTTTCACTTCTGAAAATTCTTAAAAGTACTCCCGTGTTCAAATATAAAGAAATGCCATATTCTGAATGTTCAATATGTGGATAACATTGACATGCACAGTTCTGTCTGAAAGACAAATTGCTTTCAGCTAGTTTAGTATCTTAGAATCTGGTTGAAATACCATTATCTCATGTTTCTTTGCACATGTAATGCACACCAGCATTTAATTATGTCCTATTTCTGACAGTTCTTAATGTATTTACTAATTACTGAAAATACTCCTACCCTACACTATATCAAAAGTTCACGGAAACTATATATTTTAAAAATTCAATTCATGTGACAATTTAAAATAATTAGAAATGATTTAAAACAAGCAGAAACCACGTGCGCTGAAACCAAATTTCATGGAAACCATGAACATTCGCAAAAGGTGCTTTTAAATACTTCACTGGAATTGTAGGGTTACTCTTCTGTATCCTGCATCTATTTGTTCAAATATCCTTGCAATACAAATAAATAAACAACCCTCCCAAACCAGAGGTAAGAGGCCCTAACTATCTATGCCCCTTGCACTGACTGATAATGTGTAACCTAACTGAATAAAGATAAGTGAGATTCAAGTTCATTATTGCTAAAATATTCTATGTTGAATAAATCAGAAGTCATGAGATGACAATGGGTTGGGTTCAGACATAATCTCTAGGAAAACAAAATATCCTTCCCCTCATTAAGTGAATATGATACAGCTAAGGCTTCTCACTTAGAAAGAAAGTGAGGCAGTGCTATTTTCTGATTCCTTCTCTCTGAAGCCTCACACAATAACATCCCACATTATTCTGGAGGGTCCTCCAGCTAATGAGAACAGCTTTGCATGGGGGAGGGCAGGGGCAGGAGGAATCAGCAAAAAAATCTCATGTCCTTCCACTAGTGCCAGTGGAGTGCTGATGAGTACAAGTGTTGATTAAATCCAGCATATTTAATTACATTTACCAGCTAATATTTCATAACCTTCTAAACTGGTTATCACCAACATGATATGTAACTCAAGGTTTTTCAATAGTTGCACAACCTTGGACACTATTACTAACAGTTACAATAAAATTAATAAAAAAATTTCAATAATTTCTCTTAAGACTCAATGCTTCCATTGTGGTACAACTCATTTTCTAATCACCATAAAACAACCAACAAAATTCAAATGAAGGAAAATGCAAACTGTGATACAGGTATCTATGCAGCAACAATATAAAACTCTTTCAAGGAATTTTCTTGAAATCAGTAGGGAGATGCAAAGAGAGCCAGCATGGTATAGCGTTTTCAGTATTGGACTATGACTCTGGAGACCAAGGTTCAATTCCCCGGAAAACCACTGGGTGACCTAGGTGACACACACTCAGCCCCAGAATACCCTGTGATAGGTTCACCTTAGGGTTGCCATAAGTTGGAAATAACTTGAAGGCATGCAAGAACAACAACAGAGCAAAGGAACTAGATTCTGATTTGGATGAGTATGTAAGATGTTTCTTCCATCTCTGAAGTTCAACAGTTCCAGAAAAAATCTCCCTTTTTAGCCACATGATGCACAAATATGAAAATAAGATGCCACTGCAAGAGAAATTCCTTGGTAAAAGGGGTAGACATAAAGTTGCTCCTCTAAGAACAGAAGAGCTTCACTGTAGAGGGAGCTGGGATTCAGTTAGAGGAATTGAGGAAAAGGGCAGATGCCAAATTTATCAGATTCCTCCTTCATCACACAGTCCTCCAGTACCTTTTCCCATGCTGTTCTGAAGGATCTTAAGAACTAGGGGGAAAATCACCCTAATTCCTTCCTCTGGTACTAGTAAAACTCCGTTAAGTGCAAATCTGGATCCACCCTAACAAATATGCCTATGGCATTCAGACTATAGTAGCAGTAGTACCAGCAGAAGGAATTGTAATAGAACGGTAACAGCATTTGTGAAAAAGTTAAAACAAATAACTGCTAATATCTATTTGCTGATTATTAAAATATTCTTATAAAACCTCCCATATTTTGCAAATTTTGCTTTAAGAAAATGTATTAGTTTTCAAAAAAATAATTTTCCAAAGAAAAATAAAGCAAGTGGCTCTACAATGCTATTACATTTCTTACAGCAAAGTGCTGTGTTGTTGGGACTGGAGCCCTTTCTGCACCTTACCGTCTTCTGGCGCTGGGGTGCGGGGATTGTACGAGCAGCCTCCGGCAAAAGGCTCTCGCATCCAGCGTCCTTCAGCTCCGCATGAGCTGCCTGCTTCCGCGAGAACCCCCTTCCTTCCACAGTGCAGCCTGGGAGTTTCCCAGGCTGCGCTGGGGCAGGAAGCGCGACCGGTGTGGCTCCAGAGGCTCTGCATGCCAGGTAAGTGCACGTGGGGCCTGGAAGCAATGTGCGATCACACACCATTTTTGGCTTCTAGCCAAAAATGAAAAGGTGCGCAATCGGTGCCTGCCAGCAGCTGGAGCGTCACGCAATTGTGAGTGTGTCGTGCAGATTGCTCCTCACAATTGCGCGACGCTCCAGGCCCTCTTTTGCACAGAAAATGCCGTGCAAAAAGGGCCTGGGTTATCTTAATGTGAGGAAGTAGGTTTATTTCTGCTGTAAATACCTGCTGCATCCGCACAACACACTCACACAAATCTTGTGTACCATGGCTTTGTGTCATCATGAATAGGCCTGAATTTGTTCTCATGAGGGGACTCTGATCAGGCCAAAAATCTATACAAGCCACGAAGGAGTGCCTCGCAAGCCATGAAGTCCCCAAAGTGTATGAATTTCCTCCCACCTCAGAGAGTGATGAAAGGTGTGGTTGAAATAAGGGGTTTATATAGTGTATTAGAAATACAGAACAACAACAACAACAACAACAACAACAATGTTTTTTCCTGTTTATCCAACAAAGTGCTAACCAGCATGCATTATAATACAAAATGTATATATTCTAATAGAACATATGACACTATATATATATAAATATATATATATTCTAATAGAATATGTGACATATGACATCACAAACACAGGGCAGATATTACCATATACTGAATAGTAAAATAGTTGAAATGTTATGCAATGTTATGCAATAGTAGAAAATACAAACACAAAATGGAAGCATAATAGAAACACGATAATCATGCACTATGAAGTCTTCATCAGGTGCTAATCTGATGTACTCAATGATTGCTTTTAAGGTTAATATTAGAACATCCATTGTGCTTTGATTTAAAAATTGTTACTGGGGAAGCTGGGTAGCTCAGCCTACTTGCTCCCTGCCACTATCTCCATTGTTCCAATGTCCTTTGCTGCACCCCCCCCCGTTGCTTCCTATTGTCTCAGCTGAGTTCAAATTCACTCTCCAGCAAAAAGCCTTCAAAGTAGAATGCCATGACCCAGCAGCTTAATGCCGATTGCTCTGCTTTGCAGCACACACTGGCAAGTTACTGCTACTACTAGAAGAGTGCTGCTGCCGCTTTCCCGTTGTTCAGAGGACCCTCTGTACCACTGAGCCTCTAACTTCTGTCCCACTGTCCAATGGTAATTAGCTTTATTTTAAAAACATATTGAATACACAACATGCTAGGAGCAAACCTTTCTGATTTTATTATAGCTGTCTTGGAGGGGAGTGTATGAGACTAAGGGCTTGTCATGCAACAATAAAACATAGTTCAAAACTATATCTAA